>JAJLZJ010000004.1:0-395144 GCA_030572155.1 Suhomyces taliae | reverse complement strand
TAGCACGGTTCGCTTTCACCGAGCAGACCCGGGTTCGACTCCCGGTATCGGAATTCCTTTTTACCAATTAAATCAGTGGCCTATACACCACTGGCTTACTTTTTTATACACAGAATTGACAGTAAAACCTTATCAAGGCCAAACTGGCTGAAAACTTCGTCTGTTCTGTATATTTGATGACTTGTCAATTAACCAACTTGAACAATTATGGTTGCGAAATTTTCAAGGTATGAGGTGTTATGACCGCTAGATCCAAAAAGCATTGAACTATTGAAGAATCGAGAAGAAACCCGGTGACTGGTTGAAACTAGAGCAAGTGTATTGTTGTTGAGTGTATAAAACTTCATTGAACGGTCAAAGTACAACTCCAACTTGAGCAGATAAATTAAAGAATTTGAACCAGATACAAAACCGAGCATTACAATAGTCAAATAATAAGTACAACTAGAGAGAAAGTAAAACTAAAGAGAAAGTAGAAATATAGAGAAAGTAGAACTATAGAGAAAAGTACTACTAGAGAGAAACAACAATATTAAGATAAATAAAGAGACTGATATTTCACTGCTTATAGTCACTAAACTATATCATTTTTCTCTGTTGTTTTTGGCCAAGCTGCAAAATTCATTAGGACAAACAACAATATAACAGTGTAAGTATCAATTCAACCAATAGATAATCGTCCACATTGACTTATATTAAGGGAATCCTCCAGCTCAATTCCTCCACTTATATCCCCATACTTCAATCCTCCACATCCCCCATGAAAGTCCCATTCCCATGTCCCAACTATCACAGTCTCATTTCGCACCCACAACCTCAACCAAAACCAATTCGTTAATGATTTGGGGGATCCGGTCAGGACACGACATACCTTTGATCTCAACACATCAAACATCCCCACTAGCTATACATCGCCAATGTACCCTAGAGGAGCCCACCCCAACAATGGCCCCGGCCCCGGCCCCGGCGCCATCCCCAGATCCAACCCCCGCCCTGCGCCAGGAATGATTCCCAGAGGTGCTCCGGTCCCCCAACCCGGTTACGGAAGATCAATGATACCTCCAGTTCCTCAACAAGTTCCCCCAAACAATCGACAAATGAGACCGCCTGGCCCTCCAGGACCAGGACCAGGACCAGGTCCCGGTGGCCCTCCAGGAGGTCCACCAGGAGATCCTTCCAGACAAAGAAGAATGGTTGCCGACAAATTAATTGCTGATTGTTACTCCAATTTCATTACCTCTAAATCAGGAAAACGGTATCCAGAAATCACCTACCAAACACATCTTTCAATTATAGAATTTTCTTCTTTCCCATCAAATCCTCCACCAGAAAATATTCTTCCAAACAAGCTTGGATCAGTGAAGCCTAGAATTCTTGTTTTGGGTGTCAAACAATCAGGAAGAGTACTTCTTCAAAAGGGGAAATTTAATGATTCGAAAAACATCTATCAAATTGGACGTACTTGGGACTTGGATGAGCTTAAGTCTGTCACCAGAGTCGGAAACAATGGCCTTATACTATCCATCAATAAGGACTACTACTGGAGAGTAGATGAAGGTATGGAAAGAATCTGGAAATTTGTCCGGTTTTTGGTAAATGCATATGGTGGATTTGTAGGAAGATATCCTGAACTTCATGGGTTTACTCTTCAAGAACTTCAATTGCCTCTTAATCCTGTGAAAAAACCTGCTATCAATAGTCCAGTACCCAGTGGTAATAGTAGTAAAAATGATATTGTGGTGAATGATCCAGTTCCAGATCCTCAATTGCTTAAGTCCAAGTCTCTTAAGAGAAAGAATTTACCAAATCCAATTCTTCCAGTAGAACCACCTACTAAAAATGCTAGTGATTATTATCAAGGCTTCGATTTCACCTCTAATGGTCAACTTCCTCACAAACCAATGAACATCATTCTGCTGGACCGTTCCAATTCATCTCCTGTTAATAATAGCAGATATAGTTCCGAAGCATCTGAAGCAACCACTCCAAAAGCTAAACCTGAGCCAAAACCAAAGTCTCCATTCCAATTCCTTGAAGTAGGTGAAGAAGTCAATGATGAAGTCGATGATGATGAACCTCATAGTTTTGTCTTCCATAAAGAAACTCATTCTTCAGATAAACTTCATGAATATGCCAAAGAAGCCAGAGAAACTTCTCCATTGCGTAATTACAAACCAAAACAGGCATCTGCCAAAATTCCAAGAGGCCCAATAGAAGGACTTGAAACTTCTGCTGCATTGGCCAACAAATTGGAAAACCATCTTGGAAATAGTCCTGACGATATGATCCGAGAATTTGGAGATTCATTACCAAAACCTCAAAAACCACCTGCATTATCACCAGATTTTGGAATTGAAGAAATTACTGACGAAAGTGAAGGTGAAAATACTCCAAAATTAGGTAAACCAAAGAACAGGTTGATTCCAGAGGCAAATAAACAACAGAGTTCTATTCAAGGTTTAGGTATTGAACAAGACTCCCAAATAATAGGTGAATCTACCAGTATTGAAGACAGAACCGATGCCATTGATGAGTCAATTCAAGAAATCGAAGACCTTTTGGATTCTCAATTATCTTTTGGAGGAGGTGAACAAGATAATACTTTTAAATTCAGACAAAGCGATATTGATCTCAACGAAAATGTCACTGAAGAGAACACCACCACTGGCTCTGAACAATTGTATGAAAAGCCAAAATCTCAAGGTCATGGAAATGCCAACACCTCTAACGTGTCTGAAGAAGACAGCATGCTCAATGAAACTGCTCAAATAGAAGCAGGTTTGAACATTAGAAAGAAACAAACCGTTTTACCGGTTGAAAAGGATGCTGAACTTGAAGAAATTCTTGAAGAAGTTAACTGGTCCATTTTGGATACTACAGATACTTTGGTTAAGAAACTTTCCAAGGAACTTAACAATGTTAAGCAAAAAAATGTCAAAGAACTTATTGATCTTGATTTTAGTAAGAATGAAGCTTCAAATGATATGGTTGTTTCCATTGGAGAAATTGACAATTTCACACACATTTTTAAGAAAATGGAAGTTGATTTCAAGTTCTTGACCAGTGATATCAACCAAATTGAAAATGAATCACAAGGTCTTCAAGTCAAGTCTATTAACAAGAAGATTCTTTACAAGGATTTGAAGAGTATCTTGGGTAAGGTCAGTTTGGACCGTGAAGAATTGGCTGATATCGAAGAATTCAACGAGTTTGAGCGTTTGAACAAGTTGGAGAACTTAGAACAAAAGCTTTTGAGATTGTACGATGCTCTTGGAACTATCAGAAACAACGAAGACAATGATTTGAGTTCTATGAAGGCATTAAGACAGTACAGTTCTGCATACGAAAAGATTGCTACCAGATTCATCAAACATTTCAATAATTTTGCCAGTCTTCAATTCAAGGGAATTATTGGAGAATTGAGTCAAAACATTAGTGCTTTCAGACCAAATGTCCTCCTCAGAGAATTCAATAATCTTTTGATTTACGCTGGTTTCACTTACTTTGTCAAAGATGTGGATCTGGTAAACTTCCAGCAATTGAACGAGTACTTTAATCAGCAAATGGAAGAATTTTTGGAAAATTTCATTAGGGTCAAAATCAGAGGTATCACATTCACCACTGCCACACAAACTGAAATCGAGCCAGCTGCTCAACCTCAAGATCTCAAAAAGTCCAGAACATTAAGATTATCAAGAAAAATCAGTAAATTAGGAAATCATAGCTCCTCAATGCAAGGTGAAAGTGATCAAATTCAACAACATTTGGATAATTTAAAAAAATATAAGACTCTGAATGCCAATGAAATTGAAGATCCAAAGGTTATTATCGAAATCATTGAAGAAACCAAGGATTTAATTACCAACGTTCAATATTTCGTTATTGCATTTTTCCATTACGATAAGTCTAATTCTTTGAATTTCAACACCTTTGTTCATTTGCATCCTTACCAAGAAAGAAGGGACTTATTGGATGAAATGCCATCCAACCTGATTGAAAAGTTAACTAAAGAGAAAGCTTACTCCACAAACGAGCTTATTGCATATATGACATCTATTTTTGGTAATTATATCAATGTCATTCTTAAGAAAATTAATCCAGTGGAGCTCAATTTACCATTGATCTTAATTTATTTGGAAAATTTGCTCAATGAATCTGCAGAAGTATCCAATCTGGAGTATCTTACATTTAATTTCTTAAAAAAAATGATTGATAAATTCAAGAACGGATGGAATAAATTTATAAAGAACCAAGTTGATAATGTTAACAATTCTATGGTTATTGCCAAAGGTGGTATTTTACCATCAGTGAAGAATATCAACCAATTATTGCTTATTATTGAATCATCCTTAGAGAACAATCACAACTTACAAGGAACACTGGTTAGAACTATGTTGGATAAGTCCTATGCTGAGATAACAGCTACATTAGTCGATTTATTTACTAAGGATGATCCATTGCTAAAGAACCACGAATTTGATGACAAGGAAAGAGAATACAGAAATATTAATATCTTACAAAATATATATTATATTCTTTCTCAATTGGGTAACTTCAATACAGTCAATTTGAAGTTATTAAAGCTGAAATTGGAAGAAATCTTTGGTACTGTTGAAACTTTATATTTCCAAAGAGTATTGAACAAGAGTATTGGTAAGTTGATTGATTTCATTACTAATTATGAAGCTTTGGAAAAGATGAGTAATGGTAAACCTAAGAAGTATAATAAAAAGTTTATCAAATCATTATTAAGTGGATACACACATAAGGATTTGGTTGTAAAAGTGGAAGAAATTCACAAGAAGTTCGATAAGAACTTTATCATTGGAAAAGATATGTTCGAAACCGAATTGGTTGACAGATTATGGAAGGATGTAGAAGAAGTTTTTGTTGATTATTTTAAGAGATTAGAGAGAATTTTAAGAGGAGGTTTCGATGATGTTGAAGGTGTAACTGCTTTGGAAGTGAAACAAATCTTTAGAAATCACTAATCAGCATCAAAGTCATTAAAAAAAAAACAGTATTGTACCAATATGATACAAAGTAACAAAATAATTTAGACAAATATCTAATTCATAATTATTCATTCAGTCCATTTCCATTAATTTACCATGGCGGGTTTCAAATAAAATATATACGAAGTGACTAAGTAGTATTTGAACTACAATACATTCTATTTATTTGTACTGAATATTCAATACTTGACTCTTTCTTGTACAAAGTTGTAGTTGAGGTAATATTGGAACTTATTTGAGTTTTGATTTGAAATAGAACTTAACCAGAATTGAATAGGTTTTAAGGTTAGATATGGCTACTTATAAACTAATAAGAGCTAGAAACGGCCTAGTAAGTTTCCAGAAAGTAAATGGACGTAACGATGTAGAAATAGAAACAAGGAATTGAAAAAAAAAGAACATGATGCTTGTTCTACTATTGCAATAGTCCTTTTTATCAAAATATTGCCATTTCATGGAATCCCAAACTGCTCCAGAATTCAGGGTGTGACATACAAATGTTTTGATCGTAATTCACGCTTTTCTCCATCAAAGTGGACCTTTTCTAGTGGTTTCATCATAACCTTGTTACGTTTCTTAATTGTAGAAGGAGGTGATTTATATCAACAGGAAATATACCCTCTGTTCAAAGTTCCTGGTGAGATATTTGCGGTGACTACTCAAGGTATTTCCAAGAACAAAAATTTCAAAGACCTTAAGGGTGAATTCAATTTTGGTTTAGGATTGTTAAATTTAGTTGTTGTATTGTCATTTTACTATTTATTTTATCTTATATTTCAGCCATTTCATATAATCAGAACACTCTTGAAAAATATTAGGTCGAAGCAATACTATTTATCAAATGATGAAACAAGAAATGACAATCTCGCTTTATTTAAACCTTATGTCTGGACAATTTGTTTGGAGTTACTACTCATTTGTTTGTATCCTATTATGGCCGATCCCGTGTATAGTATTAAATCTGGTTTCAAGCATTTTGAAAATTTAGAAATGGTTTTTGAAGAACTTCCAACCAAACTTGGAGTGTTCCGGAGCATGGGTATCTTTTTAGGGTATTATTCTTATTATTATTGGGGCTTATCTGGGGCTATAACCATCTTGGGTTAAAAGACTCAGATGGTTAAAAAGTTGTCTTTGTTTTATGTATGCTGTATATCACACTACTATTTTTGTGATGAAGCCTGTACTGGATCTTTGTAAAGATTTAGCATCTATTATATTTAATAAAACACAAGTGTTTAGATGCTTGAATTGCTTTCATAGTTGTCTTCTTGAATTTTACATGAATTGATAATATGAGAAGCTAGAATTTCACTTTCCATAAAAGTAGAAGATCGTCGAAGCAATTTTGGGCAATCTGCTCTAGTAATATCCTTGTTTGTGAACCGGTTCAGTCCCACGTTTAATGGGGTCATACATCCCTATTTTACTCATAGGAATTTGAGCACCCAAAGGCCATTTGGAATCATTCTGTACATCTTTCCAATCCACCACTTTATCAAACTTCAAGTTATCGTTTTCTTTAGTAAACTTCAAATGTAATGCAATCAACTGATCAAATAAATAAGTCAAATCATTAAGAATAATTCCCGATTTAAATATACTTTTGTTAATATTTAATGTAGAAACTGAGTTCAAATTCTTTAAGACATTGTCGTTCTTAAAGGTAAGGTACTTTGATTTCAATTTATTTTCACTATTATCCACTTTCTTAGATTGTAAGCTCAATAAGCTAAAATTAAGGAGCCCTATAGCATGGCCCAATTTGTCCTGTTGATAATTTTCTATTGCTAAAAAGAGTCCAGCATAGGCACTAGAGTATTTTTCCACAATATTAAGGTACTCCACCCAATTGGAGGTATCTATATTTTCTAGATCACCAACCATAGTCTTACATGTTTTAAGTTCGTTAACAATGTAAATAGCCACTCTCGATAAGGTTCCGTTATTCTTGGTAGAAATAGTATTGGTAGAACTAAACAGAAGCCTATTCGCCCATGATGACTTGGAAAGTATCGACATCTGGATACAAACTTCGCTGATTTTGGAGATAAACACGAAAAGAGTAGGGGAAAATGGGCCCTCAACCGTCTCACCGATATTTTGCCCCAATAAACTAAACGAAATAGCCTGTTTGTAGAACACAACCACCTGTTTACCTACCTTTTGGGCATGTTCCGTATCTTCCTTAGAGTCAATCAACTCATTAGTAAGTTCTGACCCGATTTTGATATACACAAACGACAATGCCACCAAAATAGCCACCACTTCATTAGCCAATGTCCATACTTCATCAGGAGTATCCTTAAGCTTTAGTTTTGATCTGAACCCTGATTTTCTCTTGATTCCAGTCCAAGGAATATCACCCTTTACAAGATCTACCGAGGAAAAGAAGGTGACCAAGCGTGGAAGTTCGTCTGATTGAACTGAGTCCAAACCATACCGAAAGATTTCTTCAAGATAGTGTTCGAGGTTAGCAGCGTATTGGGTCAGTTCATTGTAATTGTTGACCGAGGAAGTGATAATGGAGGGTCTTTTAGAGGCAATAGTGGAGGAAACACAGACCTTAGCTGTGACTGGAAGTGGGGGAGTGCCTGGAAGTACAATCATGATGAATACTGGTCACAATTGTTGAAAAGAAGGTGATTCAAGTGTTGCAAATGTTGAGATGTGGGGGGCAGCAAGATCGCCAGTTACGTAAGCAGCCAAGAAACCTGATTACCATAATTACCAGAACTAGAACAACCAAGCCCCCCACTACTTAGATAGTTTGTATGAAAGGGGGAAGAATCGATCATGATTGAAAAATTGAAGTTTACCCAAAGACTAATACAAAAGTGTTTCCGTTTAGTTCAATTTGTTTTCCATAGTTGCAATCTGAAAAATTGCAAAATCCTTGAAAATTGACCAACGGAATGCCATTGGATAATAATAAGAGATAGAATGAGTCCAAGGTAAGTGTATTGGAATGAATACGAGTAAGGATACGCCTGGGCTTTCAGTAAAAATTTTTTTTGAGAAATTGTTGGAATCGTCTCAAGAGTTATTGATAATTGTACATGAACTAGGGAAGAAGAAAGAGAGAGTAGTTACAGTTTCTTCATGTCCCCCCAGTAACAATTACTAGAGAGCCTGTAATTTAATAGCTCTAAACTCAATGGAATTAATGAGACCATTATCTTTAATTTTCTAATAATAATTAGGATTATTGTTTAGCTATTATCTAGGCTATACTGGTACCCATCTTACCCATATACAGTATATCTATGGAACTCTATCAGTATCCTATAAACTAGGGTCTAGTAAAGACAAATCCAGCTCCAGAAAGCTCTATAAATACCACTACAGCCAAAGCAAGCTCCCGCTAATTTTCTCACAATTTCTTACCACTAATTTTCCACTAACACTCACAACCAAAAGTCCCCTTACACAGTCTCGTAAACTATATACCTGATGATTCAGTTTTAGCACCCAAAAATGGTGATACATTCTTCACTACAAATTCCCCCAACAACACAATCTCAACCAACACGACCAAACCATTCGACTCTACTCGCCACATTGTCATATATTAAAATTTTTACCCTCCTTTTCCTTCCCCTAAAACACCCGTACACCAATAATCAACACCTCACCAGTTGCTATGTTTCATCAACTCATTTGGTCCCGTTTTCGCGTTCGCACATCTGTCCTTATTGAACCATCGGAGTTTCAGTTTTCACTACTGATTAACTCATATCGCTCGCTACAAATAACAGTATTGGGTTTACACCAAGGCTCGTTTTGATATCCACATTCGGCCATCACCAACTGCTCACTAAGGCCAAAAAATTTAACTCCCTTCAACTATCGGCTAGTTAATTGCAACATATGATCAAAGATACTACCAAGTACGGGATCGTCATCGATTCAGGATCCTCTGGGTCCAGAATCCAGATATACAAATGGGATGATCCAGTAGTATCAAAGGATTCCAAGGATGATAAGGTTCTCAAATCTCCTCCTAGAATCATCCAAGAAAAGGATTGGACCTTCAAGATCACCCCAGGTATCTCCACTTATGATTCCAAAGTATCCAAGATATGGCCAGATCACTATTCCAAATTGATAGATTTTGCTCAAAAGATCATTCCTGCTTCCCATCATAAGGAAACTCCTATATTCATCTTGTCTACAGCGGGTATGAGACTCTTACCAGCCAACAAACAGAAGGCTATTCTTAAAGAAACGTGTTCTGTGATTCGTAAAAACACTGATTTCTACCTTCCTAGTTGTAATGACTATGTCCAGATCATTGACGGTTCAACAGAAGGTTTATACGGGTGGTTAGGATTGAATTACCTTATGGGCCAACTCAATGAATATGATCAAGATGCCGAAATGCATGAAGCTATCGGTTTCATGGATATGGGAGGTGCCTCCACCCAAATTGCATTTGTACCATCGACTCCAGAAGATCACAAGAAACACGGTGATGATTTATCGATGGTAACTTTAAGAAACATCAATGGTGTCACCCAAAAATGGAACGTTTTCGTAGAAACTTGGTTAGGTTTTGGTGCCAACGAAGCCAGAAAACGGTTCTTGAACCATCTTATTGGTTTGTCATCTTACAACAAAAAAACCAAAGAGATCAATGATCCTTGCTTACCAAAGGGTGCCTCTACAGACTACAAATATGAGGGAAAGACCTATAAAATCGTGGGTTCTGGTAACTACGAAATGTGTCTTAAAACCACTTATCCATTGTTAATGAAAAATGTTCCATGTAAAGAAACTCCTTGTCTTTTCAACGGTGTCCATGGACCAAAGCTTAATTTTGATGTAGACAAGTTCGTTGGTATTTCGGAATATTGGTACACTGCGAACGATATATTCCAAAGTGGTGGTGAGTACAATTATCATAAGTTTAACGAGAAGGTCAAGGAATACTGTGAAAGTGATTGGTCTCAAATTTTAGCTAATTCTAAAGAAGGAATGTACTCGAACTTGGACCCTGATAAATTCCTTAAAGATGCATGTTTCAAAGCCAATTGGGTCTTGAATGTCTTACACGAAGGCTTTGAATTACCAAGATTAGGTATAGAAGTACCTGAAGATCAAAAAAGTCCTGATAATGATGTGCTTAATGTTCATGTACCTTTCAAATCTACTGACTCTGTAAACGGTGAAGAATTGTCTTGGACTCTTGGTAAGATCTTACTTTTTGCTTCTTCTCAAATTGAGTCAAACGATAAACTCGAGGTTGGTATTCATCCTAGTGAAATCTCAGGAAAAGATTTTATTCCTGGAGGAGGTTCATTAAAACAATATGACAGTGATAAAGATAAAGGGCGCTCATTCAACCATTTCGGACTTCTTTCAATTATTGTTTTTGTGGTTTTGATTTTCGGATTTTACCAGTTGAACTGGTCCAAATTCGACAAGTATAACTTTAAATTGAAGAGATATACTGGTTCCATCAAGTCTGTATTTATCAAGGTTGGTTCAAAGGTCCCATTCCTTAAAGAATATGCTCATGATTATGAAGAACTCCAAATTCAAAATGATGTCAACATCAGTCTTGAAGAAGGTATGATGTCTTCTAGCTCTACTAGTCCTAAAGGTCAAAACCTATCGGTATTGAGAACTAGACTGACAATTAATCTTGGTGAAGATCCAGCTAATGATGACGGTCCAAGGAAGTTCACTTATCCTCAACATCAAGTTGGATCACGTAGTTTCAGTTCATTCCCTACTTTCAACAAACCATTCAATGTTCCAAAGCGAAACGCTTCATTTTACCAACATACTGACAACGGGAGCATGGAGTCGATTGGAAGAAGTTCATCCAATAGGAAGTAAACAATGAGGAGAACACACAAGTTCAGGTTAATTAAAATTGTCATTCATTATTTATTCACTTAATTGCTTACTTTGCATTACCCTACACTTGAACATTTGAGATCCAATCAAAAGTCCAGATTCATTTTGAACGACTGTTGCTCTTTTCATTCATTGCCAGTATAGGCATTTTTAATCATCATAGCAACTGCATATTATGTACTGGTATAAAAACACTCAAGGACCATGGTTCCACCAATAGCACAATATTTAAGAATAAAATGTAGTCTATAATCATCATTAGTATAATGTAGTATAGTTATCTTATCAGCTATAACTTCAAGTTCAAACTCCCTATATCGTGTTTTTTGCAACTGTCGCATTTTTTGCACCCACCTGTTTGTACAACCAGATTGGTTAATCACTAATACTGAATATATTCATCAAATACCAAGCAGTTAAAGAGGTTAGAGCAAGACCAAAAGACCAAACAAGTCTGCTTGTTTCCTTCTTGCTTGTTTATTTTACTGCTATGCAAATAATCAAGTTTATTTTTTTATTGTCGCTTCTGTACCTCGTCTGGGCTGTTCCTGTTCCACCTATAATCAAAAATAAGAACATCTATGTTAGTGTCACGGGAGAGGAGCTAGTCGAAGCAGGAGCAATGGTATTGGAGAAAATACCCCAAGCCAAAGAATCGTTAAAGTGGAAACTTAAAGCCAAAGTGGGCAAAACTTTAGCAATAGGAAAAAAGTTGATGACAGGCGAGTCTCCCCCATCATATGGCTATAGAGATCATGAAGAGGAAAGCTGTGACGAGGAATACAACGGTGACAACGAGAACTGCCTGGATGAAGAACTGGAGCACCTGGAGCACCTGGATCATCTGGATCATCTGGATCATCTGGATCATCTGGAGGATGATTGTGACGATGGTGAAAATGGTGTCATTGGATACTAGGTAGCAAAAAATTCAAAGGGAATGGGAATGCCTAAATTTAGAAGAAAGTGATTTCAAGTTCTAAAATGTGGTTTAATGATTTTTATCTATGCTGAAAGCTGTTAATTACTTGGAAGCACAATTGTAACTAATTTGAGGTTAAACTTCTATTCAAAACTGAAAATTGCACTATTTTCTCTTTTTCAGCATACCAGAAATTTTTTTTGTGATATTATCTATAGAAGATCAATTGGACTTTATTCCGGTTGTCAATTACCAACTATGTCCATACTTATCAATAGTAGTTCAAAACAATATAAACTTGCAAATCTCGTATATTCATCCAATAGAAGTATAAAACCGAGTAATAAACCGATTTTTTTTTTTGAAAAAAATAAGAACCTCATAAACGAAACTTCTTCGTTAACTCATACCAGCACTTCCTGTCCTGCTGTCAGTTATGGCTTTTCCCATCATCTGTTATAATATTACATAATACCATACGAGCATATTACGTAATCAATAATAACCACACTTTAGCACACCAACATCCCCATAAAATAGACTTAAAATAGCAGAAAAAAAACCAGTATAACAGTCACAGCCCAACAAATCACACGTATCAACTGCCCCAACGCCCTCCCCCACCATAATTACCGTCCGAATCGTCCCCCACACCACTCGTCTCCCTCCCACCATCTCCTCTCATCGCTTCCCAAGTGCGCTCTGCTCATCGCCCTATATACACAACCAGAATCAAACTCTTCTCAAAAATTATTCACTTATCTCTAAACACACCACCCCAAACAACACAATGAGAGTTAAGAAGCCCACATCCAAGAGGGTCACCACCCGTATGAGGGAAGGTATCAAAAAGAAGTCCCTTGCCCACCAAAGAAAGCAAAGAAAATTGTCCAAGAAGGACGTTACTTGGAAATCTAGAAACAAGAAAGATCCAGGTATTCCATCTAGTTTCCCATACAAAGACAAGATCATCAGTGAATTAGAAGATGGCCGTCGTGCTGAAAAGGAAAAGAGAGAGCAACAACGTTTGGCCCGTCAAGCAGAAAAAGAAGCTGCTTTGGCCCGTGGTGAAGAAGTAGATGACATGATGGAAGATGAAGAAGAAGAAGGTGAAGGTGGAATGGCTGCCTTATTGGAATCTGCCCAAAATGCTGCCAGAGAATACGAAGGAGACGATGATTCAGATGAAATGGCTGACTCAGACGAAGAAATCGTGGAATACGAACTCAGTGAAGACGAAGATGATAAGTCCGAAGTAGACAAGTCCCGTAAGGCTTACGATAAGATTTTCAAGAATGTGGTTGAAAATGCCGATGTTGTCTTATATGTGTTGGATGCCAGAGATCCAGAAGCCACCAGATCCAGAAAGGTTGAACTCGCTGTTTTACAAAACCCAGGTAAGAGATTGATTTTACTTTTAAACAAGGTCGATTTGATCCCAACCAACGCTTTGAACCAATGGCTCGATTACTTGAAGTCTTCTTTCCCAACCATTCCTATCAAGGCCTCTCCAGGAGCTCCAAACTCTACTTCATTCAACAAGAACTTGACTTCTGCAATCACTGCTTCTTCTTTATTACAAGCTTTAAAGAGTTACGCTGCCAAATCTAACCTTAAGAGATCTATTGTCGTTGGTGTCATTGGTTACCCTAACGTTGGTAAGTCTTCCATTATAAATGCTTTAACCAACAGACATGGTAACAACTCCAAGGCTTGTCCTGTCGGTAATCAAGCTGGTGTTACCACTTCTATGAGAGAAGTTAAGATTGATAACAAATTAAAGATTTTGGATTCTCCAGGTATAGTTTTCCCAGATGAAGTTCTCAACAAAAAGACCTCGAAGGTTCAACAAGAAGCAAAATTGGCATTATTATCAGCATTACCTCCAAAGCAAGTCATTGACCCATTACCTGCTTTCAACATGCTTTTAAAGAAGTTTTCTAAGGATACTGAAATGGCTGATGGTTTAAAGCAATACTACCAATTACCACCAATCCCATCTTCTAACTTTGATGAATTCTCTAAGCAATTCTTGACTCACATTGCCAGAACCAGAGGAAGATTAGGTAGAGGTGGTGTTCCAAACTTGGAATCCGCTGCTATGTCTGTCTTGAACGACTGGAGAGATGGTAGAATCATTGGTTGGACTTTACCAAAGTCCTCTAAGGCCGCTGCTGAAGTAGATGAAAATGCTCCAAAGAGTTCTATGAGAGGTGAAAAGGAACCAGCCAAGGTTGAACAAACCACTGTTGTTAAGCAATGGTCTAAGGAATTCGATTTGGACTCTTTGTTTGCTACCTTGAACTAAGGAACCCTCCACAAAATAACTTAAAGAAAAAGACCCAGCTAGAAGCATTTATATAGTTCAACTGGTGTTAATGAAGAGAACACTTGGTCGAGAGCCAATGGTGTATTGTGTTGAAAGTCTATAGGATATTCAACAGAACTAGTATCATCATTGTGTATTATGGTAATTTATATTAGACATTAAGATTAAAGAACAAAGTTCAGTGTAACGTAGAGATTTCTTAAGAATGAGAAATTGACTTTTAGTACCTGCGATATAGTCCTCACTTATTTAGTAACTTTGAGTGATCCTGCTTTAGGAATCCTGGATTTTAGGTACATTACAACGCACTTGAAGCCCAAGAGAAGACGGTATCAAGCTGTCGTTGTTACTTTCCACGAGATTTTAAGCATATGGCTAATTGCTGCAAAATCTGGCATCTATACATGTATATACATGTAAGTTATGAGTCCAACATTGCTGCAAAATTATAAGTCTCACTCTACTTAGATAGTTGTATTGAGTACAACCAAAGACTGAAGTATCCAAATGGGCTAGCTTAATAAATACACCGCTGTATAAAGGCACATTTATTAATTCTTCTCTCAAAAAGTGCTGGCATTTCTACATACAATTGAGATGTTGATACGACTTTTTACTGTTATACATATATTCTTACATCATCCTGCATTGTAATAGCTATATAATCTTTACTTTAGCATTATATCTACCCGTCAAGGGCAAATTCGAGGTCCACTCCCTTAAAATCTTCGGCCATCTTGACCAATCCGCACTTCAACATCTCCAAGTTGTCAGTTCTAGCCTCAAATCTTGGGAGCCAGTCTTGTACTCCATGTTGTAAAATACCCTTGGCACGAGACTTACCATGATCCTTATGACCATAAGAACCATGAAGAGTAATTCTTTTCTGGGAAGAGTCGTATTGTCCTCTATGTAAAATGTTATTGTTATAGAAGACAATGTCACCTGGGTGCAAATCGACGGTGATTTGGCCTGGAATATACTCTTTTCTAGTACCATTGATGGTCAATTCCCTTTCTTCTGGAGTTCTGATTCTGTTGTGGGACTTTGGAACTACAATAAGACATTGATCTTCAGTAAGGGCCAAGTTGAATTGGGCCCCAGCTGAAGATGATCCAATATCAGATAATTGTTCAGCTTCTTCCTCTTCAGTAACTTCTGGCTTGATGGTATCTCTGTGCCAGTCCAAACCAAAGTCGGTCAATGGGTTAATAAGCATATTCATCAACTCCATGGTCAACCCAGTCTTCGGCACTTGCAAGATATCACCAGCAACACCTAAGATCTTGTCACTGGAGTACAATTCTTGGAAAGGAATGGCCAAATCGCCCATATCTGGGTGCATCAAGCCACTGATACCCCAAATATCAGGACTGAAGTTCTTTGGCCATGGTGGGAACTGCTTGCCTCTGGTTCTTACTTGGGGCCAGTCACCATCGCGGGCCAACTTGACTACCGCTTCGGAGGCTTCAAGGTACTTTTGTACTTCTTCTGGGGTAAGAAAGCCACGGATGAGAGTGAAACCAGTTTCTGCAATCTCGTCGTGGTGCTTGCGTGGAATAGAAGTAGGCATTATAGGAGCGGCGTAGTACTAATACTATGAAAAGTAAAGACTCTTGTGGATTAAAGTATATGAATCAACTAGATCAAATAGATGAGTCACTAGTGTAAATGTAAATTGACGATTGATTATCACCAAAACTCGGTTTCTTTCCAGCTTAGGTATTTAATTATAGATCAGGAGTGAATCTGTTGGAGTATTTCAAGATTCAGAGTCCTTCAGTCTCTTTATATACTCCAGAAAAAGGTCTCGGTGCGCTGACAATGCAACCTGCGTATCGCTTAAAAAATCAAATGCAACCGGCGTATCGCTTAGAAAATTAAATGCAACCTGTCTATGCAATGGGCTACTCTCCTAATTTTTGTGGGGTATACTTGGAGTTCAAAAACGTTACATACGTTACATTTGATTTTATTTGTCAGTACTATGTACCCCATCTGCAACATCAGACACCAAACTATCCTATAATAGCTCTACTAATATAGTTTACTATTTTTATGTATACGTGTATTATTTATTAATCTAGGTATGAGGAAATGTAATGCAATGCCAGTGTTTAAATTTATGTACTGATAACATTATGAACTTGTAGAAATTAAACACTATCTGCACCTACCACATCTTTCAAATGCAACAATATGTAGTCTATATTCTATAATTACATGATCTCCCAAACAGAGCCTTCTGTTCCCTGTTGTTCTCCGGTTTTCCCCAGGTGGAAACTTTTTCACTGCCAAAATTATGAACACTGGACTTCCCCACTAAAACTGACGCAACACCAACCCAAACAACTGAATCATCAACAACTGGTCAATGTTGCAGTTCACCAAAATAAGCCCCTAATGACCTCTTTCTGTCACTTGAAGGAGTTCCATATTACACTGTTACTACTACGCAATTTTATAGTCTTTTTGTTACATTATCCATTAGTATATAGTACATTCTATAGTAAGCTCGTGGCACTATCAGGTTACAGTGGTGGTGCGTGAATTACATAGTCATTGGTGTTGCAACCGAAATGGTAGTTGCTTTCCAAGACGTGGAATCGTAATCATAGGTAGTCATCATTAAGTGGAAATATAGCCACGATAACCCCGTTATATACAGTTATTCCTATTATGGACCAAGACCAACCTTTTGTATTTTGGGTTGGTTAATATGATCCTTTTTTTTTAATAAAAAAAGTAAATCAATCATTAATTGGATGTAGCTCGCAGATGGCTTTTTATTTTTGAAAGAAACATCTTGAATAGCTGAATTAAATATCATCATGCTTATTCATCTTTGATACCGTGTTTGCTTTTCAAGCGATCTATTTCGTTGAGCAAATCACGAATATAGTTAGATGCCAATTCGACTGTAGTAGCTTTGGAAGGAATAGCCACTTCTTCATGGTAAGACTTTGGCACCAAAGTTCCAAGTTCTTGAACAGCCATGTTCATTCTGTTTCTTCTACCTTGTTCGGCCAACTTATGGGAAGCCTTTTTGGTTACTGGTTTGGCTTTTCCACTACCTCCAGTTCCACCTTCTTCAGACACAGAGCCTACTTGACTGCGTAATTTAGGTGAAGTTTCGATACTGGAACTGGAAGAAGATCTGGCCTTCCCTCTGAGAGAAGATGAACGACTAAGCTTCATTGAACCGGTTTTCTTTGGTTTATCAAGATCAAAATCTCCATCTGGATCTTCACTATCTTCAGTTTGACTGTTTTCAGCCAATCTACCCATAGTGAATCCCATTAATGGAGCAACAGATCCATTGGAATTGCCATTGTTATTTATACCCACTTTCTTAGATTGTGGTGGTAACATTGGGGTAGAATTAGCACTATCCATAGATGATTCAGGCAATTTTTCAAAACTCTTTGGACTAGTTTTGAAGTTGTTTCCATTTCTACCTGGTTTAATAGATGGTGAAACATGTCTTCCATTACTGGATGCACTTGAAGAGTTAGCTTGAAGAACTGGGGTTCCATGTGGAGTTCTTCTTTTGTGATATGGAGCAGCTGGAGGATTTGTGTAGTGAGATTCTTCAACGGTAGCTCCAAATGCAGATGATGAAGTTCTTCTTCTATCACTAGAAGAAGGTTGTGCGTTTAATGCAGGGGAAGTTAATGGTTCGAAAGTAGTTTGAATTGGTGGTTGACTAAATGAGGACTTATTAACATTGACCTGTGAGTCCAATGGAGTCACGGCTGGTGATACCAAAGGAGTAAACACCGCATCCGGACGAACATGCTGATGAGGAGCAGATGAAGATGAAGAAGATGATGCCTTAGGATAATTTGGATCGCTGGAGTTAGTGTGTTTATGATAAAAGTGTTGGTTATTGTAGGATTTTTCATTCTGACTTGGAAGGATCGGAGATGCGAATCTCTTACTATCTCCGGTATCTGTTTGTCTAGTTTTGTTGGCAGCCAACATACTTGGAGTTTGAGCAGGTGGAAGGGAAGATGGTGGATAAGCAGAATGAGGTTGAGAAGGATCAGTATCGAAATTAAGGTCTTCAGGAATAATAAAATTCATATTTTCCAACCCAAATTCATAAAACTGGGGAGGAGGTGGAGCAACACCAGGACCTCCATCATTTGTAGCAGAATGATAATTTCCTGGAGTAGCACCACTACCAGTACCAGCAGGAGTCCCACTGTCACTTCTTGGGTGCGAATCATGATGAGAAGTAGGAGTGTTTTCATTGGAAGGGTTTGCACCATGATGATGATGATGATGGTGATGATGATGTGTTTGAGTATATTGAGAAGCAGCAGATCCACTAGCAGTAGGAGTTACTCCAGAAGAGCCAGTAGGTAATCCGGCGCCAGCACCAGGATTGGCCCGGGAATGGTGAGGATCATCATAAAGATTATGTTCGAGGTGTTGTAAGAACATATGTTCGGAATCAGTGAAATTATTCAGCGTATCGCTATGAAGTAAACCAGAAGAAGGATCAGAAGGAGTAGAACCAGAATTTTGATGAGGATGATTTGGATGCTGTTGTTGATGTTGATTATGTTGATTATGTTGGTTATGTTGAGAAGAGGACGAGCCTTGATGCTGATGCTGTAACAGCAGATCCAATTCTGAAAAATAAGGTGACTTCCCAGGTGTAGCACCAGACGGAGTGTTGGGAGAGAAAGTGTTATTCCACGATATTGAGGATTCCATATTAATTAAATAACCGAAACCAAAAAACGATAACGCAAACGAGGACGAGGACAACGACGGTTCAAAAAATTCTTAATAGTAACAGGGTTTAAGTAAGCAGGAGGGGTTTTTCTCTGTTCTTCAATATATTGCAAAAGTGTTAAAAAAGGTTGTGTAGTTAACAGAAACGTTTTCTAAGTGATAAATTTCTTCTATGAGCTGCCCCCGACAATCTCTCTCTATAACAATGAATAATCAAATGATTGGATAGATTTGTTTTAATTAAGCCAGTTATTTTCCCCCTATGAATTTAAGCAAAAATTTGGTGGAAGTTCTGGAACTTATATGGGTGAGGTTTTTTGACAGGTTAAAAGGACGCTGAGGAAGAAGAGTTATGATTGTCTAATTGAGATAGTAACGACAAGCAACGGCGTTTGATTATAAGTAAACAAGCTGATTTAATAGGCAAAAAGTTTTCGACGTGGATTTGTTCCTCGGGCTTCTAATTCGGTTAGATCACTGGAGAAGAATATAGGGAATTATGGGTATTCCTCCTTTGGTATACTGTATATAGTCAGAGATACGGCAAAGTTTATCACCACGTGGGCGGTGGGCGCACGACGCGTTGGTTAAATAAAGGTTCCGTTCTCAATAAGCCCTGAATGTGACACGCAAGGGGCATAATTACTGTAGTAGGACGGTGGCCATGTGATGATCAGAGTCAACGGTTCCCCCGTAATAGGTATAAATGGAAGAACGGCCTATTTTGCAGCTCTGAAGAGGGCAGCGCCAGGCGAGACTTTAGCGATGGTTCAGCGATCCCCCACCTTCTTCTTCTACTACTATTACTACTGTTACTATTACTATTAGTTACTGGTTCTGATACGGAACTGATCCCCCACCACGTTTGACAGGACCAAAGATATTTTAAGCACTGGGGCTGGCGGAGACCCAAGTATCACTAAAAATGTGCGACTATTCAAATCACACCAGTGGTTGTGTGATCGGGCAGATAATCGGGCTAACGGACCTCAGGGTTTTGGTCAACGGTCCGGGTTCTGGAATTAGCTAAAGATCTACATGTCCACTGCCAGCTGTCAGTTACACTGGTGGCACTACAATACCATTTGGACCGTTGGGATACCGTTGGACTGCTGACCCTGTCTTGACACTTTTTTCGCTGAACCCGTTTGTGGTGGCGGTAGTGGTGGTGGTAGTGGGGGGGGGAGGACTTCTCTCGATGATGGCCAGTGCGCCTGGCATACCGAGCGGGATCCTTCGAAGATGTAGAGAAGGGAGTCGCACCGTGGTGGATAACGCACCCTAGCGGATCAAGCTGGGACTACTTCAACTAGTTCACTATGGTACCTGGGATGGTATCCCTTGTGTATTTCTATAGCAACAACAACAACAACAACAACAACAACTACACTACATTCTGTTCCCCGGAACAACTCTAGCGAGCTCTCTCCCTGTGCTTAACTATACACCCTCCGTCTTTCTGTATCTTCGAAGTAGGCAACTTTTGACGTTTCAAATGGGTTATGCAATGCAAATCATTAAACTAAATATACGAACTAAATTGAAAAACAAAAAAAACACACAAAACCACCATATGAGTATTTTTTTTGTGTGTACCTACCCTGTGATTCTCCCATTCTCTGGGGATGGTAACAGCGAGTAGCAGTCGCCTCTACCGCAACAAGATGCTGATAAGGTTACTGTAACGTTACAGTTGGAAATGTTTTCCTAGTTAAACTCTGCAAGACGTAGTTCTGGTGAATCACCTAGCACCCATTTTTTTCACTATTTTTTATGCTGTTTTTGATCCATGTAATAAAACCAATTACAATTCTCATAATCATGATCAACGCGGTTTCACCGCAGGCTGATTTCAATATGGGTTCCCAAAGTGGAAGAAAACCACGGCATATATGAGACACAAAAAAAATTGTCAAGACGCTATTATGTCATTATTGTACCATATATATAGAGTTCGAAGCCGTTCTATTGTCTTGGTTGGTCTAGAGTAATAGGTCTTGTGACGGTTTAGACCTCTTGTGAGGATCTACAGATGATTTAGTGGATGGCAATGGTGACTTTTTCACATTTTTCAGGCGCACATCGGGCCGTTTTCTGGAGCTCAAATATTATTCATCTAGATAATATTATACTGTAAAACAGTCTAACGCCCAAAACAGTAGCACCCGAGCCACGAGTAGGCTAACACCGACATGAACGTTTTAGCGAAAAAAATTAGATCGTTGAAAAGCCGTGAAATTGTTTATTTGAGAGTGAATAAAATTAGGCCACTAATGAACAGTGAAAAGTTCTCGAGTTTTTGATGACTCTAGAATTATACCACTCCATAAACTAAATCCTTTCACCATAACACAATATGACCCTTCCAATGGCACATCATATTCCTTGTTAATAGAACAAACCCCATCTCGAAAATAGCTCAACTTGACAAAAAGAATTCTTAGCCAGTCTATCAAAATTGATCCGATGTTACATTCAAAATTCACAACTACTCGACCATCTCGTCTACTACTAGGATCTCCGCTAAAGTCGAAGTCTAAGGTTAATATTTCCACCGTAATTCTGCTAACCTGTTCGAATCGAAACCACGAATTTACTGACAATCATATCTTCCTTCCCTAATTCCTTCTTTCTAGTTCTCTACATTAGCTATCAAAAAGCTCTATTGTTTAAAGGTTATTAACTTTTTTTATTTCTTTTCCTATGCATCATTTTTTTTTTATAAATATATACATTATGCCTCCACAGGTAAAGAGTCTATTAAATCATTTTTATCCTTGGATTTGCTCTTTATAATAGTATTACTGATTGTCTTCTCCTTCTTAATCTTTTCTCCCTTTACAAGCTTCTCCATTTCATCACGCGTTAAAGTTTCATATTCCAAGAGACCCTCGGCTAAACGTTTCAATTCTAAACTCTTTGCATTCAAAAGTTTACGAGTTCTTTCTTCACTTTCAACTAAGAAATCACGAATTTCATTATCGGCCATATCTCTTAATTGTGGTGACCAAGAATCCCAATTATCACTTAATTTAACTGGTCCAATCTTAGTACTCATACCATATGAAGTCACCATAGCTCTTGCAACTGCAGTGGCAGTAGATAAATCACTGGATGAACCACTAGTAACATTTTCTGCTCCATTAATGATTTCTTCAGCAATTTTACCTCCCATACAAACATCAAGACGAGCAAAACATTCTTTACGACTCATATCCACCTTATCCATTTCTGGTAATTGGAAAGTAACACCTAATGCACGTCCACGAGGTAAAATAGTAGCCTTATATAATGGAGTGGCACCTTCACTAAACATAGCCATAATGGCATGTCCAGCTTCATGATAAGCAGTATTAATACGAGATTCTTCAGTAATTACCATCTTCTTCTTGGCAGCACCCATTAAAATCTTATCTTTAGCCCATTCAAAATGATTCATATCAACTGCTGGTGCAGATAATTGAGAAGCATGAACAGCAGCTTGATTAACCAAATTCATTAATTCAGCACCACTTAATCCTGGTGTACCTCTAGCTATAATAGTTGGATCAACATCTTCAGCAGTTTCCACATTTTTCATATGATGCTTCAAAATATCAACACGACCTCTGACATCTGGTAATTCAACAATAACTTCTTTATCAAAACGTCCTGGACGAGTTAAAGCTTTATCTAAAGATTCTGGGAAATTAGTAGCACCAATAATAATAATACCTTCAGTTTGAGAGAAACCATCTAATTCAACTAATAATTGATTAAGAGTTTGTTTGGCATAAGCTTGATCTTTTGGATTTCTTTTACCTCCAATGGCATCTAATTCATCAATAAAAATAATGGCTGGAGATTTTTCTCTTGCTTGACTAAATAATTCACGAATTCTTTTGGCACCAACACCAACATAAAGTTCATCGAATTCAGAACCAGACATAAAGAAAAATGGAACACCAGCTTCACCAGCAGTGGCTCTTGCTAATAAGGTTTTACCAGTACCTGGAGGACCAGTTAATAAAACACCTTTTGGTAATTTACCACCTAATCCAGTAAATTTAGAAGGATCTTTCAAAAAATCAACAATTTCTTCTAATTCAGCACGAGCTTCATCAGCACCTTGAACATCAGTAAATCTAACAGTAGAATGAGATACATCAACAGATTTATCACTAACTTCAGTATTTTTGAAAATAGTACCATTTTCAGCCAAATAATTGAATGCATTGGTGGCACCATAAGTCATTAAAGCCACTGGAATTAACCATTTCAACCATTTAGAAAGAGTAATCCAAATAGATTCAGAAACAACAACATGAACTGGTTCATAACGAGATCCAAAACCATTTGGTAAACCTTGACCTACTGGTTGAGTAGCACCAGCTCCACTGGCAGCCAAGTTACGAGAAACTTGTTCTGCTTTACCCTTTTTACCCAATTTATTAAGGGCTTCAACATATAATCCAGTAGCTTCTGGTGATGTAGCAATCCCGGGGGTTTCATATCTTTGAACAACAATATGAGGATAATTATTGGCAAGAAGAGTACGGTAAAAATCGGTTTGGACAGCGGCATTGTTTAAATCATTATTGGCCACTTGTTCTTGAGCTTGAAGCATACTAATAGTAGAATTTGATACCGATCTTTTAAATGACTTGACTGGAATAAGTGGCAACCTTATTCTAGATGATAAGCCGAGGAAAGAACCCCTGCGGCTAATCGAAAGGCAACGTATCCCTATTCTGGCAACCGGTGGTGCCTTTCTAAGTGGCATCTTTAATCCTATCATGGTTTAGGGGTACGAAAAGGTTTTGGGAATTGGGTATTTAAATTGGGTTTTGATAGTGTCATTCACATTAGTGGTGAGAAATGGCGACATGGAGACATGGAACCACGCGACACCCGACACCTCACCCATACCCCCAGCACCTTCCGCGACATTGGAACCTTCCAGAATAATGTTGGCCCCCCCCCCAACAAGCCCCAGTCTAACACCATTAACAAAATAAAAATCCAAATATATACCACCAATACAAATAAAACCATTATACCTCAAGTAAAATAACTGGCTATTTTCAAGCCGATTGATACCACCAATCTTTTAATACAATAGTATGGTGGGAGTAAATTCTTGGAGGGTTGTGTCACGTGATCAGAGTCAGCGTGACCCGGATCAACTCCGCGTTAACTAAATCCATCAAAACAAACATCATCACCAACCATGAGTTCCCAAGTCTTGCCCAAGAAACGGGCCCTTCAGTACGAAGGCTCCCGTCTGTCCTCGGGTAACGACCGCCGAATGATGTCGAATCGTGTCCTTTCCAAAAGAGCCCAACAAAACCCTTCCAGCGGCAACAGAGTGCTATCAAACAGGGTTATCTCTAATAGCAGACACGTTAGTAGAGCCTTGGGCGATAACAGCGATCTTAACGATTCGTATGGTGAAGAAAACGCCATCCATTTCAATGAGAACAAACACACGATTTTATCCAATTTTGAAGAATGGATCAAGCTTTCTACAGACAATAAGATCACTTCCAAGAACTCGTGGCAATTTGCTTTGATTGATTATTTCCATGATATGAATGTTATTAAGGATGGTGAGAATATCAATTTCCAACGTGCTTCTGCTACTCTTGATGGATGTGTGAAGATTTATCTGAGTAGAGTGGAGTCAGCGGCTACAGAAACTGGTAAATTGCTTAGTGGGCTTGCTAAGAAGCAAGATTCACAAGCAGCAGAAGCTGAAGAAGAAGGCGAAGAACAAGAAAATAGTGATAATGAAGACGCTGAAGACGAAGGCAAGAGCAAGAGAAAGTACAATCGTGTTGTGGAGTCTACTTTAGTGGCCTTTGAAACCATTCAAATCAAGAAACTAGACCAAGAATTGTCTATTGACCCCCTTTTCAAAAAGGCCCTTGCTGAATTCGATGAAGGTGGTGCCAAAAGTTTGTTATTGAACACCCTTAACATTGATTCCTCCGGAAGAGTCATTTTCGATGCTACATCTAACCCCATGAAGGTAGAAGAAGTAGAAGACGAAGATGATGAAGATGAAGAAACTGAAGATAAGGAACAGCACAAACAAAAACAAAAGGAAACAAGGGATATTGATTTGTCTGGACTCGAAAAAATGGTGTTCAAAGATGATTTTGATTCCTTGACCATTTGCCCTTCCTTAAATGAATTCAGTTCCGCTATTGAAAACATATCTAAAGCAAAGAGTATTTTGGATAATTTTAATACCAAGATAATGGCTCAAGGTGAGGAAGAAGAAGATAGAGAAACCCCAAATATTGCTCAAGATTACGGATTTGATGATTTCGGTGCTGGCGACAACGATGAAGATGTCGGGGATGATGCTGGTGACGATGTAGGTGATTTTGGAAATGACTATAATGATTTTAATGACAACGACGATAATAATGAAAGTGCTGATCCAGTGAATAATCTTCATCAAAGTGTGCTACAGAAATTATTCAATACCACTGATCAGTACATACAGACTACTACCAAGACTGAGGTGATGGATCGTGATTTAATGGCATACTTCGATGAAAAAATGAACGCCAATTGGAGAGGTCCTGAGCATTGGAAAGTCGCTGCATTAAAAAAGTCTAAGAACTTAGAAACCAAGGAGCCTGCACCAACCAGCAGAGCTTCAAGTGAAGCACCAACAGAACCAAAGAAAAAGAAAAACCAACAGGTTATCATTGATTTCTTTGATGCTGAAGATAACGAAGATATTATTTTCGAACCACCAAAGGCTATATCATCAATCGTCATGAAGAAAAACGAAAACAGCAAACAAGAAAACACCTTACCAGATGATATCAAGTATAATTCGTCCAGATTAACCAATTTATTCACCAAACCACAAGTACATATATTATACTTCCCAAGTAAAGAAGTCAAAGAATCAGATGGTGCTGCTCTTACTGATGAAAACTTCTTTGCAGAACAATACCAAAAACATGAAGAGGAAGAACAAGAAAGATTGGCCGCATCATTCCACCAAGCTGAATATGAAGATTTCAATAATGATTTCGGAGGTGATGATGAATTCAGAGGTATTGATTTCAATGATGCTTTACAAGGTACAGAGGGAAATCCTATAGATGATAAGGCTATCAGTGAATCTCAAGTATTGGGTAGAAAGAGGCCAGATAACATTAACTTCTCCAGAGTTGCTAAGAGAGTTGATGTGAGATTGTTGAAGGACAATTTATGGAAGACCATCAAGAAGGAGGAAGATAACGAGCCAGTGACAGATAAAGAAGCTACTCCTCCAGTGCACACTAAATCTTTCGGACAAGTTGTGTCGTCGATTGGAGATTTGTATGTTCCAGAACAGAAGAAGGACTTGTCTACCAGTTTCTGTTTCATTTGTTTACTCCATTTGGCCAACGAACACGGCTTGCAAATTTCAGCCAACGAACAGCATAGTGATTTACAAATCACTGGGTTTTAAAGAGAAATAATAAGATAATTATTGCTTGTATTTTGGGGCCTCTTTCATAGTTATGATACCGGTTTTTGGGGCTGCTAGGTATACCGTTCCTAGTTATAGATGTATATTACAATTGACAAACCACCTTAAGATAAGAGAATAAGCAGTAATCACCACTTTAATCCTACAACCAGTATTAATTCGTTTACCAACAACGTTGGTATCTATGTTACAGTAGGTATATAAATGCATCTATATAGGAAGATAGAGGGATAAAGAGATAAAGAAAACGGTTCCTGTTTATCTTCTTCCTCCTCTCTTCTTACCTCTATTGTTACCTCTATTGGCACCGTTGATTCTATCAATATCGGCCTGGGCAATCACAATACCATTTCTGGTGGATCTACCCACACCATTGATCTTTAAACCTCTATCTCTGACTCTCTTGACCACCTTTTGACCAGTACCAATTCTATCACTGGCCAGGGTAGAACCCTTACCACTCTTCAAGTCTCTGTATTCTCCCTTCTTGACCTTAGATAACACAATACCGGCTTCCTTGGCTTCTTCTTCGTATTTGGCGATTCTGGCCTTGGTAGACTTGATCATACCCTTTCTGATGGCCATAGGCATTGATTCTAACTTCTTAGGTTTTCCGCCAGTGGCTGAATTGATCGCAGAAATAGACCGTATACGAGAGTCCAAAGCTCTTCTTCTGGCCTTTCCGGTAGGATCTTCATAGTCCAAGGTTTGTAAGGTGACGTCTGCTCCCGAGTACTCTAACTGGTTGGCTAAAATATGGGATTCTTTAAGTAATCTCTGTAACTTCATATCGTTTTCCAAGTTTTCATCGTCTTCCTTGACGGCTTGAGCTCTTTGCTTTTCGGTCAATTTGGATAATTCTCTTTCTTTCTTTTCCATCTCTGAAAGTGTTGGTGCTCTACCGAGTCTGGCAAGTCTTTGTTCTTTCTTGGATGTCATGATAGGTGCTGATGGTGCACCCAGGCCAAGTCTGACCACCTTTGGCTTAGGAGGTTCTGATTCGTCGAATCCGGCAAAGTCATCGGAATTATCAGATTCCATGTCTTCAGAATCTGAATCTGAGTCTGAATCGCCAGACTCCATTTGTATTTGTTCGTCTTCTTCGTCTTCTTCATCTTGATCATCTCCATCTTGACCATCGCTAGAGTCTTGGCCTTTCACGTTTTTGGACTTGTCTTCGTATCCGAGGGTTTCTAATGACCCGAACTGAGCCTCGAAGTTCCTTCTTTGGATCTCCAATGCCTTCAAATAGTCGTCGTCTGACATTGTGGTTATATGATTAAAGTGATGAGGTTGTGATTATGAGATGAGATGCGCGGTACTGAAGCCTCGCGAGACCTCACTAATTTAGCGAGCACACCCCACAGCGAGAAACAGTACAAGAGATAAAGAGAAAGAGAAAGAGGAAGAGAGAATTTACACAGAAAAATAAAATAAAGATCAACAGGACTTGAAAACTGGTTGGTGTCTGTTTTTGATAATTGAATGAGTCATTTGGAATGTAATCACTTTTGATGTGCTTTCTTTGAATCACCCATTACTTCTAAGTACTTCCAGTATGGTGCTCGCAGTTCTCGCTAACTCTAGAACGAGAAGAAAAGGAGCCTATGACTGCTATGATTAGCTAAATGATCAGTTGTTTTCGTAACTGATCAAGTGAGTTTTGATTGGACTAGGCAGAATTTATATCTTAGCCAATTTTTATTTATATACCTCATTACTTGGTTCAACTGGTGTAACTATATTGGTTTGGGTGCAAACTCTCACACCTTGACCTTATATATCTCCAGCAACAAAAGTAACAAAGACTAGAAAAAATAATTATTAACTAATTCGAATTCCAAGGTATAATCTCAAAGCCATATTTTATATTCAAATTCACTTTTCTTCTTTCTACTCTCTGGTATCACTGGTCTCAGTCTCTCTCTCTCTCTCTCTGTGTGTCTATAGTTATGTGTTAATCGCATACAAACAACTAAGACCAACTTTAGAAAAAACCTTTATCAAACTTACAAGAATATTAAATCCATTTCACACTCTTTTGTACACTTCTCTGGTCTCGTTAAAGATAATTTTCGTATATTTTTGGTACCTTCAATAACGTTGTCTTAGTATTTATAATTGTAAAAAATCTGCGAAATTGCAAATATCACTACTCACTACCACCAATAAGAGCTAACCAATAGTAATAGATGGACTAAAACCAACTCTATAAAAACACCATCACCTCTTTCCAGAACCTTCCATAACTATCCCTCCTGCCCCCTCTATCATGTCTCTCAATTTATTTCTTTCCCTTCACTCTTTTGCAACTTTTGTGCTGTACCTTTGACATTCGCGCTTAATCAGTTGCATCTTATCGGTCTGACTCATTAATCATTAATTTGACTCGTACTCTTCTTTATTGACAAACCGACTCCAATTACAGAACACCCTTAATTGGATTAGACAGACGAAGACCCCCACACTCTACCCAGTCCTCGCCACAGCTCCTTATCACCAGCCCCATTGAAACTATCAACTACCGTGCTTCTGGCTAAGCTTCTAGTGGCTTTCGTTCTATTTTTCACATTTTTCAAAATTTCAATAACTCATATCCATTCATTATGACCCGTTTCCGTGGCTGTATCGATATCCACTCTGGTCAAGTCAAGCAAATTGTCGGTGGAACTCTCGCTAGCGACGACCTTACCCACGATTCCTCTACTAAAGAGAACTTTGTTAGTACCAAACCATCATCATTCTACTCCCAGTTATACCACGATAACTCCATCAAAGGGTGCCATGTGATCAAGCTAGGCTCCAACCCGGCCAACGACGAGGCTGCTAGACTCGCCTGCCAGACCTGGCCCCAAAACTTACAGGTTGGTGGTGGAATCACTGGCGATAATGCTCTCGAATGGCTTGATACTCACAAGGCCTCTCATGTGATCTTAACCTCTTGGCTCTTCAGCGATAAGAAACTCGATTGGGACAAGTTGAAGTCTGTTTCTCAGCTTGTGGGTAAGAACAGGCTTATCGTGGACTTGAGTTGTCGTACAGTGGAAGAAAATGGAGTAACCGAATGGGTAGTAGCCATGAACAAATGGCAGACATTGACCCAGAATAAGCTCTCTGCAGAGTTCCTTCTTGACGTCAGCCAGTACTGTGACGAATTCCTTATCCATGCTGCCGATGTTGAAGGCTTATGCAATGGAATAGATGAAAAATTGGTTGAAAAGCTCGGCGAATGGTGTCCTCCTGGCTTTGAGGGTAAAATTGTCTACGCTGGAGGTGCCAAACTGGTCCATGATTTAGACAGAGTTAAAGAGCTCAGTAAGGGCAAAGTGGACTTGACTTACGGAAGCAGTTTGGATATTTTTGGCGGTAATTTGGTCAAGTTTGAAGACGTTGTTGAGTGGAACAAGACTCACGAATGATGCCCAAAATATTCATAGAAAAGACATAACAAAAGACATAACAAAAGTCATTAACATACTATTGACTTCCTGTATCATTTGCTCTTTATTTTAGCTACAAATAGACCGCCCTTATAGACCATGTCTCATGATTATAGATAGTACTGTAGATATTATATCTTCTAATTATACACTGGCTTCAAGTAGCCTTTTTCATCTATTCTAACCCTGAATAGTAAAGTCTCGTCATTGAACCTGGTTATTGAATATTAACAAATCATTATAAGTGTTTGAGTTTGAGGGAATAGTGTTGGTTTATATACTGGAAGTTAATCACATTTGACGTGATAAACGCTTGAAATAGACTAGACCAGGCTGAGATGGAATTATGGACAACCAATTATCGAATGTTGTTTTTTTTTTGTTCTTTTGTTCTTATCCTTTGCAAATTATAATATTTATAATTATATTGATATTGATATTGATATTAATAATAATTAATTTTATTATTTTAATTTGCTTAGTTCCAGTTGGCGCCACCTCCGAAACCTTCTTCACCGTATGGAGTACCACCACCGTTTGGAGAATCACCACCGTAATCGGTTCTACCGTAAGTAGTGAAGCCACCAACGTTGGCATTACTGGCTTCAACATTATGCTTATTTAATTCAACAGAAATACCAGCCAACTTTAATTGTAAAGTTTCGATACCTCTGATAACAACTTCATTTGGTGGTAAACTTCCCACACTTTCAAGATCAAAATAGAAATTAGTAGGCTTTGCCTTATAATCAAAAGGAGCTTCAGGATCAGGCATTTCTTCCCAATCACAATTGGCAGATTTTGGCCATTCTTCATCAGCATCTATTTCATACCAATAATCAGTATGCTTTAATTTATTCCATGGATCATATTCAAATCCTATAGCAGCACATGGAGACCATTTAGCATGTTCTTTAGCAATACCCTTTTTGGCAATACAAGTGATTCTTAATTCTTGATGTTTTCTAAGTTTACAAATTAATGGACCTCTACGATTAGCATCTCTTATCACTGGATCTCCTAATCTTGAACCATTATGAAACTTAGCTAAATCAGATGCATAAACATTCATAGTACTATCACTATCAGCTTTGGCGGTTAATTCAAGTTTAACAGAACATTTAGGACAATAATTATCACAAGTACAATCTCTGGAATAAGATAAACTTTCAATACCTTCACTAACCAATGGAATAAGACCCAATCTATGGGATATAAATTCATCAGCCAAAACAGAAGTATTAACGTCGATTTCTACCAAGTCAATGGCAAGAGTTGGAACTTCTGCTAACATGGTTCTTCTCACGGAGTTTGCCACGGCCAAATCCACGTCTTTCAAGATGAAGTTCACGTGGTCCTTATCTGACTCTCTAATAGTAACGGCTGGCCCGTCTCCCTTATCGATCTCCATGATGGGTGTATGTGTTTGTATTGGGTGGGATTGATTATTAAAGGTTTAGTTGTGTTTTAAATTTTCAGAGTGGTTCGAGATAACCTGTAGACGCCACCAAGATAAAGTGCAAAAATAAACTGCAGGTTAGATTTGCAGGTTAGCCATCGCACCACCTCCCCATACTCACATATCTACCATTTCCTATTACAGGCTAAAGTTACTGGTACTATCACCTGTTACCTAATCAAAGACTACTCAATTAGATACGATGGACTTTAAGATCCCCGACTTACGTTTCGAACAGACGTTCTTGAAACTGCTTGATGCATACTCCGGCAAGACTCCTAAATTAGACAAGCTTACCGACTCTGAGCTTGAGCTCATGAATGCTGATCTCGATAGACAAGAGATTGAAGAAAGAGATTCTTTAAAGCCAATTGGTGCCATTACTCCATCCATTGTGATCTACGCCGTGATCAAGGACCAGATCATTATGCCTTTGCTCCAAGGGTTCTTGTGGACTGGATTCTTATTATCAATGAGACCATTCTTTGGCGTGGTGGTTGCTAATGGTCAAAGAACCGGTGCTTGGATTGCAGATATGATGGGCTTAAACAAGTTAAAGAGAAGATAAATGATATTACAAAAAGGCAAAGAAACAAACAAACAAACAAACAAACAAACAAACAAACAAACAAACAAACAAATAAATAAATAAAAAAGAACAAATCAAGATAAAGGCACGAGTCAGGGTCTAAATTGATGATGAGTATTCTACAGGAATATAGGAGAAAAGATTAGACGATTTAAGTTAATTGGACATTCCCAAAACCGGTATTTTTCAGAAGATGAGCCTTTTAGAGCTAAATTATTCCTGAGTCCAATAATCAACCATCATTCATCAGATAATAATAGTCGACTTAGCTATAATTGCCCAGGAAGGCATTCAGGCATAGAACTTTATTATTCCTACACAATCAAGTTTTCACCATACCATTTATGGATCTCTCTGCAGATCCTACACCGATTGTCATCTGACGTTACACCTTTGTGTACAAACCAGACGACTAGTCAATAACATGTAAATACGACAAATTCCCTTGCTGCTGCAAATCCAGCAATCGGCACGGTTATAAATAACCCAAATAATAATACACATATAAGCATAGTAAAAGAATTTAGGATGGGAGTGGTCACGTGATAAAAGCCAAAATTCATTCTATTTCCGGTGTCTAAGTCCAGTAGCAAGTGTACCACTAAGAGGCGAATATCACATTCAAAGAGGCTGAAACTGGCATAGGAACAGAGGGGAAAGTAGCCAAACTACAGTACTGGTCCACTAAGCAGCTTCTGGTTCCAACCATACCTATTTTTTAACTCATTAACTTAAGGGGACCCGAGAGATCCGGAATTTTCGCCCGGATTAAAACCCTTCTCGCTATTACAATGCCCCATCCCTACAATACCTGTCGCCAACTACAACCACCACCCGTCACCCTTCCCTGATCTACACAATCACGTTAGATGAAATAAGGTTTTTCTATTCTTGCTTGACCCAACGGTCACCTGACCGTTCCACCCATTTGGAACCCAAGCCAACTCTAATTCCAACTTCAATTGGACTCAGCCTAATCTAGAACCACTTTAGTGTGTATCCCAATTCACCTGGACCTTTTAGATTAAGTGGCATTTCACCCAATGTGAATTGTTGACAATTGACAATTGACAATTGACAAATGACAAATGTCTTGTTTGTCTTATTCTCATCTCTCGCTTACCGAGCCAGCGACATCTCGCACGTTTAAGGCTTTTCCTCCCTTATTATTATTCTGCTTCGCCCTGATCCTGTACCAGTGTCCTCGGAGGCACCCTAATAAATAATAGGGCGGCGTCACTGCCACCTGTCACAACACAATGAAAACTCCGTTCCGCCCAGTACCGTTCGGTAGTGACAAGTGGGTTCCCATTGCGGGCCAATTGGCGCACCACTTACAACTATAATCGTGTTGTTTCTCACTGCAAAGTTTACGCTGTTGTGGTACCAGTTCTCAATTCTACTCTAATCCGCGTAGCAGTAACAGTAGTATCCAGCCATAGCCCCGTAACCTATCTCGTCTCCCAATCCCACAACACCCACCTTAACATTTACCTATACCCGCCAGCACAACCAGAACAACCACCAACCCACCAATACTTTTACGACTATACCTCCAACAGGTTCTATCTCCAAGTTTATTGTCCTATTTACTTGTTGTGTTATTTTATTGCTCACACTCCTTCTCCCTAATCTCTCGCTATTTATTGATTGTCGCTCCCTAATTATTTTTGTATACCGCCCTGAAGTTATAGTTCCCCCTCGCGAAATTCACCTGAAATCTGGCAACCATAATTTTCCACCATCACTAGTTCTTTTTCTCTTTGGTTGTTGTTATTAGTTATTTCCAATATCATATATCAAGCTCAGTAGATCTAGGTTCTAGATCAATCCATCAAGCTACCAATTGAAGTCGTATCTCGTGGGAGAAAACCAACTCCGTTGTATCAACATCTTTCATCATGTTCAATAGACGTAGGAGCAGGCTTCAAACCTCCTATACTGGAGTCAACCATGCTTCATCTCCTTCTAATCAACCAAATAGCAATGCTTTGGCCGCTGCCTTAACTATTGGTGAAGCCATGAAACAAGGCGCCCATCAACCTTCATCCGCTCAAGGTTCTTCTGGTTCTGGTAATGTTAAAAGATCCAATTCTATTCAGTATATCATTAAACCCCAAGCTCCTCATAATCAAGCTGGTGGTCATTCTAATAGTTTATTGAAAAGATCTCCTTCTTTATCTAAACCAGCTTCAAGTAATCATAAACCTTCTTTCCAAGGGTTTTCTAGTGCTTCTTTGACCTCTTCCATTTCCCAATCATCTCTTGCTTCTCCTTCTCCTTCAAGAGCAAGACGTAATGTTAATGTCAATCAAAACAACAATACTTCCCATAATGTGGTTTATGATATTGATGATACTATGAATGATTCTTATTTGGATGAAATCACTGAGGAAACTCATCAAGCTTTTTTGAATAATCATGATGAAATGAAAGATTTAAGATTATCTCATCAACCTCCTTCTCATCATTTTCATTCAGGTCACGATCAACCTCCTAAAATGGTCAAAAAATATATTCCAACTCCAAATGGTATTAAAGTAATTGAAGTTCCTGCTGAAAAGTTTGCACAAGAACTTTCTCGTAATAATTCAATGAGATCAGGACCAAATATTCCAAGGACTGGTTCCTTGAGAGGTGCCAATCCAAAGAAGAAATCTACTCGTTCTGGCTCCTTAAACTCTTCATCTTCTGGTCAAAAACCTCCTTCTAGATTATCAAGTTTAGTCAATTCTCCTACCAATATGGATTCAATGACTGAAAATGTTGAATTAGAAGATTCTTTGGCTCAAATTGATGATTTACATGAAAATGAAATGAAATTAAAGGCTTTAGATGCCCAAATTGAACAAGAAAGAGCCATGGCCAGGGATTTAGAAGCCAGAAAAATGGAATTTGAAAGATTAAAGTTGGCTCGTTTAGAACAAGAAAAAAAATTGTTGATCTTAGAAAAAGAAGCTAAAGAAGCTTCTTCAAAGAGATCAACTGAAACCGATACTGAAAATGATACTTTAACTGAAAAATCATATAATGAACCAATTATTGATCCCACTAAAGATGATCTTGAACAAGAAATCGAAAGGCCTTTCTTGGCTTCCGTCGATGACCTCGATCACGAATTATCTGTTGAAGACATCACCGGTGTATCTATTGATACTTCTCAAGTTGTGGTTGATGAACTTGAAAAGAAAAAGATCGAAGATTCTGGTTTGGCTCCTGAAGATAATGAAGCTAAACGTACCAGTCTGGATTATCCAGAATCCTCTGACTATGAAGATGATAAAGAAAAAGGGGAATTATTTACTGGTTCTACTAGTGAACTTGGTATTATTAACCGTTACGGCGAACTTGATGCCACTGAACTTTCTAAACGTGAAAGTATGGTCGACCATCCAGCTGCTATTTCAACCGATGATGAAGACGAAGAAGACGGAAGTAAATTAGCCAAACATTTAAGACCTACTTTTGATGTTGTTCCAGAAATCATTGAAGATAATAGTCAAGATGGTACTCTTGAAGCTGTTGAAATTCCAGATCGTACTTTTGAAACTTTACAAGTTCCACCAGCCATTGGAGGTTCTGGAAGTTCTGGTTCTTCTATTCATTCAGCTGATTCTTCTTCATCTCAAAGATTAAAGAAACCAATGAAATCTGCCATGAAAAACTCCACTTCTTTCACCAATATTTCTAATTCTACTAAAGAAAATGCCAATGCAGCTCGTGAAGCTTACCTTTCATTAACTACTGCTGAAAATACTAAATTGAATTCTAAATTATCATCTAATCAATTGAATGATTTAAGACAAGGTACTGCATTCCTGCAAATGGTTCACCATGATCATGCACAAAATGGTAACAAGAGACTTTCACAATCATTAAGAAAAGCTCCACCTCAAAGACCTCAAAGCAGTATGCAACAACAAAGACCTCAAAGTGGTATGGGTATGGCCAGTAGATCTTTAAGACCTCAATCTATGGCCCATGATCCAAGAAATGGTGTTCCACAAAATGGTGGTGGAATGAGTGGTAGATCTTTGAGAGCTTCTATGTATGCTTCCCCAGTTGTGCCGATTGCTCCACATCCTGCTTTACAAGAAAATTATCAATCACCATCTAAACTTAAAGCAGCTGAATTATATGCTAAGGCAAACACCAGACCTCATTCAGTATTTAAACAACTGAACAGAAGCTCTTCTTATAACAAGGGCACTGATTCTCAAGGACAACAGCAACAGAAACAAACTGCAAGAAAGGGTCATAGAACAACCTTGAGGGACCAACCATCTTATCCAAAGAGTCAACCACAACAACCACAACATGCCCCACAACAACAACAACATGTCCCACAACCACAACAACATGCCCCACAACAACAACAGCAAAGAGGCCCACAACAAAAGTCCCAAGCTAAACAAAACCTTGTCATTAAACCTAACGAAAACACCAGCCCTGCTTCCAACGGAAGAAGAGAAGAGTTCACCTCCAGATTTGAAGACTCTGACGACGAGACTCCTGTGGAGCCAGTCCATATTGGTTCCAGATTCAATGACTCTGATGACGAACAAACCGAAGTTTCTACCCCATCCCACGCTTTCAGTGATGGTACTCCAACCTTACGTGATAGTGTCAAACATGAAGTCAAAGACAAGGAAAAGGAGAAGAAGAAGTTTGGAAAATTGAGAAAGTTATTTGGAAGAAACCAAAACTAATCACCATCGATAAACATTATCAATTAACAATGACAATCAATATATGTATCAACATGATTCGTCCGTCTAGTGGCCTAGCATTGTCTTTTCTTGCTTCAGGTCCTTCAGTGAGTAACTAATTAATCTACTACACTCACCTATTATCAACTAGACTGTCTACATAGATTCAGGATATGCTTTACTGACTTATGCCGGTAGAAGTTTGTATTTATGAATAATTATTTGTATAATAATGTAGACCAACGAGCCAATTACCCAACGAAATCCCCCAAAAATGCTTCCAAGCTATTTGAGGGTTGTCGGTGTTGCTTAAGACTGTAATATACAAAAAAAAATTGCTTAAACATGACTATTCGTTGTATTACTATAACCAGCCTTTTGCCTATTGTATCTATGGTTAGTCGGTTGTGTCGAATTCGATCAAATTCTTATCTTCCTTTTGTACCTTATTTTCCTTCTCTCTCTTGTCTGCCTTTTGTTCCGTTATTCTATGAATCTCTTCCAATTTCTTCCCGTTATCTCTACGAACTGGATCTGCCAAAACCTGAGCTTCTGCTCCTAATAATAAATCTTTATCAGCATCATTGATGGAAATAACCCCGAAATCATCATCACGTTCTTCTTCCTCTTCTTGACTCTTGGATCTGGAAGACTTAACTGATGATCCTGATGATCCTTCATCAATATTTTGGAACTTGTTAGCTGCAGAGTCAACTCTTTCACGGAGTCCCTTTGCGACCTTTCTACCATCAGCCAAAAGTCCATCGAACATATCTCTGAGATTACGCATGGAGTTGAATTTAGAGTCTAATGGCTTGTCAAGATGAATGGATTTTCTGAAGGTCTTACTGAAGAACAATTCGTATGTTTCATCAGCTAAGACAACCATTCTGAAAGTAGGTAAGTTCACAAACACTGGAGTATTTGGGTTCAAGGCAGCATTGTGAGAAATTTTATTGTCCATCACCAAATCTTTAATTAAAACATCCTCTTCAACAGGTTGGGCATATTCAAACGCTCTTTGAATAAATGTACTGGCTCCTGAAAGATATCTTTCAATTTGTTGATGTTCAAATTTCAGTCTATCTAATTGGATTTCTCCTTCGATATTTGGGTTTTTGTTGATTTCTTCTTCTGATGCCTTTTGAATAGCTTGATCAGTAATTCTATCGAAAAGGATACCATCTTTCCATGGTGAAGTAATACACAATAGATCCTCTGAAACTTGTAATATTCCTTCTCTGTCAATTCTACCCAATTTCTTGATATCGTAAAGGTCAAAGAAGTTGGAGATCGAAGTCATTAAATCCTTTTCAACAAGTTTATCAAGACCCACAACCAAATCGGCCAATGAAATGTATCCAGTTCTTTCTAAATCCCAGTTATCAAATAATCTTCTCAAGAAATCATCAGTGGTGACACCTGCACCATTATGATCACGTCCATCGATCCAGTCACAAATATCATTCATAAATCCTTTAAATGATTTGAAATCCATGAGAGAGGTTTCTTCTCCTAAAGTAACATTGAAAGACTCCACGAATCCATAAAACCTATCGTAAATTATACTTAAGGTGGCTTGATCAATATTGGTAACTTTAGGTAAGTTTCTGATTTCGGTTCTCTTGACAAATGAAGAAATATTTTGGAAAATAGAATCTCTATATTTAACTCTTTGCTTGTTAATAGTTTCATCATTAATGATAGAAAATTCCTTGAAAGCAGTCACCAAAAGCTCCTGGAATTTGGTGATACTTCTAAATTTAGGATTAGGAGAATTTGGATGGGCTGATTGGTCTAAAGTACTGAAATAATCCTTAATGATTGAAACAAATGCTCCATCATCAGTACTTTTCAACAATTCTTCACCATTAATCTTTAAGATAGCCAAACCAACTTGAAATAAAGTCTTGGATCCTTGCATGAAAAATATATCAATGATTCTGAATGCAAAAACTAATGGCATAGAAGTCAAATATAATGATAAAAACCATGGTAAAGAAATCACTGATAGTTGAATATCATTTCTTTCGACATGTTCGGCAATTAATGGTAATGTAGATTGTACCAAAGATTCAAATACCTTTTGATCCAAGAGAGTACCATACATGGTCTTAGAATAATAACCAGGTACTATTTTATCACAGATTAAATTAAGAGACCAAAAGGCTTGTTCTTCAGACATATAGATCAATAATGCAGCAGTGACAATATTCATGGCTTGACAATAACCAATTTCAGGGTTCTTCCAAGAATAAGCAGTAAGAACATTTCTGAGTCTTTCAATACCTACACTCAGTTGATAACCTGAATATTCAGGTAATGACCGGTATAAATCCTTTTCAATTTCTTCTATGGCCAAGGAATTCTTATTTCTATTATCTTCTAATAATTTCTGATATTCATTAGGGGATTCCAATCTTAAATACATTGAACCTGAACTTAATTCCCAAATTTCACCTCTTAATCTATTTGGTAAACCAACTCTCACTAATTTATAGTACATTGGAGTTTTAATTAATGATAAATTTCTACCATCTATTCTGAATAAGTCAAACCATAATTTCATCTTTGATTTATCCTTTGAGTCCTTGGCATTTCCCGGGAATTTAAATTCTAATCCAAGACCTCCAGGTGGTGGATTTTCAATTTTTTCACTACTAACATGATTTTTTGCCAATAAATATTCAGAATAACAAGTTTTAAGGAATGGTTGGAATTGGGAAATATTAGATAAATTCTTCTTTAATATTAATTTAAGTGCTTGAGCAAACTTTTCACTATCAGATCTTAAACCAATCAAATATAAGGTGAGTGTCATTTGACTATGAGTAGTTATTGATAAAGCAAACCCATATTCACGAGTTGGTAATCTTTCCACTTTTTTAACCGACAGTAAATGAATGGTTAATGAACAATTCCGATGATCAAACAGGTCTCGAAATACCAAAAAGTGTTGAGTTCCATACACTTTCCCCTGAGGGAATGGCACGTTTTTATATGCTTCTTTATTATGAACAGATTTGATCCCAATCTCCGCAGCAGATTCAAACAATACTGTTTCATCATCAGGTAAATTGTATTCCTTACAAAAGAGTTGTTGTTTGGTAAGCTTTGCTTCTTCTTTCTTTTCTAGCACCTGATTTATGGTGGCCACCGCTTTGTCACGTATGGATTCGAAAAACGACATGGTGGCAGTGAGGGCAGGAGGGCAGAGAAGTGTCAATGGCCCAATGCAGTGGGGGAATTAAGGGGGATACAGTGGAGGATAAGTGGTTGATATCGCGGGAAGGTTGCAATAGGTAGACTTGGAAGGCTCCTGGGTCACGTGAACAGTCAGCCCTGGAGTGCCACCATCAACAGACCAGCCTACAAAAGTTATCTACAAACACAGAAAGAGATAGGATGGAAAGAGGGGCAGAGTTGGGGCTACCACTCAATACTACTTCCTTCCTATTTAGGTTTACTTTTTTGTTTCCTCTCTTTACTTGGTTGTTGTTGGTTGTTGATGTGTCATGGTCTAGTACACTTACGTAAGCTGCTGGTAGTCTACTATTAATAGAGTAGTATCAATTAGGATGTCGCGGAACACCAGTAGTATACCAGAGCTCATTTCACCTAAGCCCGGTTTACATGCACTCTCAACTCCGAAGATCACTAGTCCAGTCCAGTCCAGTCCAGTGGTTGTGAGACTTTCAACCAGCAATGTAGTGCGACATAGTGAAAGATGCAAAACGTAGTACACAGTAAAATTGTTATAGTTAATCACTACACTTTTGTTACTATTACAGATAATCGTATCATACATATATATATAGAATTGAAATGGCCGAAGATCGCCATATAGAACCATTCCAAACATGGTGAAAAAAATTGGGAATTTCCACCTAAAACGTCAACCGTCACACCAACAACCAACTCGGTTAATTCAATTTATTATTGTTTTCAGTTCGTTAATATTTTAAATAATTTGTAAAATTTTGGTGGATGCAATTTGGTTTAATCAATTAGCATCCGGTTTACCAATGTCTTCCTCCGAGATCTGGGTCAAATGACTCTCAATGAGCTTGGAGTTTCTTTCTACATCAGTTGATAATCTCTTATGTTTAACAAGATGTGGCATCAAACGTGGATGATGATTTTCATTAGTCTTAGCAGCATCTCTGGAACGACCATCCTTTTGAAGATCGTCTAACGTCATAAAGGCACCATAATCAGCAATTTGCTTCAATGGTTCAGAAACAGTGTTTCTCTTCTTGTACTTGAATTTATTACCAAGAATCTTACCAGTATGATGAAGAATAATCTTAATAAGATCTTTCTTGACTCTTGTGGCAAACTCTTCACCAGACCACATTTTGTTCTTATATCTTAAATTTGGAATGGTTAAGTTCAATTCATGAACATTGAGGAAATTCAAATGGGCTGGTGCCTTGAAACTAACAAGAAGAATAAACTTCTCAATATCAATATTCACAATGGAGATATAACGAGATGATCTATTGATAATAATAGAAATATCATCTCCATTTTCAACCATTCTCTTTTGCTTATGGAAAGAATGCTTGGTTTTAAGTTCACTACTATTTTCAGAAGGCTTCTTGGATCCAGAACTGTTCAAAGTAGTTGGAGTAGAGTATGATCCAATACCATCAAATAATGAAGAATGTTCACTATCACTAGAATGGCCACGTTTAAGAAGGTCCCTAAACTTGGTCTTAGGAGTCTTGATTTGAAGATCCTTAACATCAGTCTTGATATTATTCTTGAAAGTGTCTTCTGCCATACTAGAATCTTGCTTAGGGAACAAGAACTCAAAGAGCTTCTTAGCTGCACTATATTCAAGGGCAACATGTAATGGTTCAATATTCAACTTGGCATTTTGCATCATTGAAATACCACCAATAGCATTCAACATTTCCCATTCCATAGAAATAATTGGTTTCTTTTCAGTACATTCTATGTTAGAACCATTTGCTTGCTTGATATTTTCTGGGGTCAAGTATGGTTTCAATAATTCTGGATAATAACTCTTATCCTTCAAATTAAAACCTTGGATCATAGAAATCTTGACTTGGTTCTTGTTGGATCCATCAAAAGCATCAGATCTCTTGAACATTGAAGTAGCCATAGCAAAATCAATAAATGGTTCTCTTTTTTCATCCAAGATGTGCCAAATTAATTGATCCGCTGAAATCCACCATAATCTAGAATCTTGCTTATGAGCTTTCGTCTTGGAGCTTCTCAATCCCAAACCTCTCATTAAGATATTCAATTCAAGTCTACAACGTTCATAGTCAAGACATAATCTGTTAACATCTTCTAGTTCACTAGGACTCAAGTTGTGAGCATAAGTGTTCAAATGAAGTAAGATCATTCTGTGACCACGAATGGTGGATTGAAGTTCCTTGACTCTTTCATCCAAACCCTTGAAATCGGAAGCATCTGATAAAGAAACAATCTTATCTAATCTGTTGATAAGTTCGTCTCTATGGTTCTTGCTATGGATCAATAAATCAGTAATGACCCAGTAAATGGTAGAGTACTGTTCAGAAGTAGTATTGATGACAACCTTGGCCAAATGAACCTTAATTTCATTACTTTGAAGAGGGATTGTTTTATGTTCAGCAAATAAATAGTTTGGTTTCTTATAAACCATGGCAATAGTATTTCTTTCAGCAATTAATTGATCATTGGCCCAAGAACTGTCGTAACAGACTTCAGAATCCAACCATGGAGGCCAGTTAACTTGAGTGTTGGCATGGTTATTACCATAATGAATTTGTGGGTGAGCAATGGTACTTTCGTCCTTCTTAAACACAAAGATATGACTATCAGTGAATAAAACACCAATTCTGGCTTCAATAAGACCAGAAATCAGATCATTACGGATCATCTTGTCCATACCCTTGGTGGTAAGATCAATAATTCTCATTTCCAAATCTCTAGAAGTAACCAAAACACAAGAATCTAAATCTTGTTCACTAACCAATTGGATTTGAGGGTGAATCAACTTAATCAAATATTTATTAACAATTTCTTCTTCTTGAGGATTGGCCACTTCGACCAAATCATCCTTGAAGTTATCAATAACTTCAGCACAGTTCTTAGCAGGTTCTTGTTCGAAATGGTCTTGGAAATTAACCTTATCAACAGGATCTAAGTTATCATTAATGACACTTTCAACCAAATCAACAGCCTTCTTACCCATGAAATAAACCTCTGACTTTCTATCACTGACATGTTGCATGTAATTGACGAAATGGTTACGGAGGTAATTATCCCATTTGATTTGAAGATTATGGATAATAAATCTATTATGGAACTGGTTACCAGTATCTTCACGAAGACGTTCTCTTTGGATAGAAGCATTATGACTGGAGTAATTTGATAAAGTAGAGTATCTTCTTGAAATGGTATCAGAGAAGATAGAAGAGTTCAGAGCCTCTTTACCTGTGAAACTTTCCCATACACTTTGGACCAATTTCAATCTTTCCTTGATAGTCTTGATTTGCTTGGTAACCTTGGCGATTTCAGGAGGTGGGAAGTGTTCAAGTTGCATATTTTTGAGCAATTTACCATTTTCATCAAGTTCCTTCTTCAAGGCATCAATCCTTTGTTGAAGGATAGTGGCTTGAGAATCATCTGGGTTTTGAGGCTTAATGTTGTATACATAAATGTTTTCATTACCAAATGGATATGGACCATCATCATGGAAGGTGAAATCACGGAAGTAATTAAATTTAGGGAAGTAAGCAAATGGAGTGATATGAATTTGAGGGTTTGGTGAAAGGGCTTCTCTCATTTCTAATTCGATAAAATCAAGGTTATCGACCCAAGAAATATCATCATCATATTGGTTGACTTGTTCAGACCATTCAAAGGCATTGTTGTCATCTGGATCATCTTCAAAGTCATGAGTTTCATCTGCATCCTCTTCGATCTTGTGGTCTCCCATCATAAGTTTCAATAATTTACCATTCATACTCTTATTGTTGAAAATGGCTCTAACTAATCTGACATCAGCTTCATCAACATTGACTTCACCTTGGTTCATCTTAAGATGCATGATTTGATTATGAATATTCAAACGCTCATTGACATAAGTCAATACTTCCTTTCTTTGATGCAAATCAATAGTCATTCTCTTAAACTTACCCTTAAGACCAGTGAACATCATTCTTTCATGGCCATTCAATTTCTCTTCAGTAGAGTGTAGGTAAGTATGGGAAATGGTCAATGGTTGGAAAATAAGAAGATATTTAACAGTGAACAAATGAGGACTCAATTTAACGGAACTAGCCTTCTTGGCTGGACTACTAAACAACTTACCTTGCTTGATAGGAAGCGAAATAGAGTCGTTAAGAGTATTCCACCAATAGAAGAAATAGTGGAATGCCAAAGGACTGAGGTAACCAGAATTTGCACCAGGATTACCCAATGAAGACTCTGAAATAACCGATAATGCCATGTGCACATAATCAGATCTATAATTGGTATAAGAGTCTTCGTGACCTGGGAAAGCAGGATTGGTGATCTTGATATCCCAGTGATTTCTAAATTCAGATGTTCTTTCCTCATGATCACTCAATTTTCTGGTTTCATTGACATTTCTTTCAAAAGTCATACCCACAATCCAAACCACTCTTTCACTTGAAGATAATTTGACAACTGTCTTCAAGAATTCTGTTGATTGATCACGGAAATGGTCAGATAAATCGTGTGCAATTCCACTGGTGAATAAACCCCAGTTCCTCTTTTCAGAGATAGAATAATTAGGAACAGCCAACTTGAAGGTATCACTCTCTAATCTAATGATATCTTCAGATCTGTCATTACCATTAATTTTCAAAACAACATTATCCTTCCAGGAGAAGACAAAACCGGCCGCCTTACCAACAATAGCATAAGGATCGGTCGAACTCTTCATGTGGAAATTCAATTCATTCTTGACATTGAATCTCACCTTACCATGACATAACAAAGCCAATTTATCCCACCAACCAATAGGACTATCATCCACTTCAGGCTTGGTGAAATTATCAAAAGCAGCTGCAATAGTCAGGAATGCTGGAGCATAAGCTTTACACCAGTTGATCATACAAGCTCTTGGAGTATCCAAATCACATGTCAAATCACCAGTCATCTTGACTGGAGTTAATGTTCTAGGAACATAGACAGAGTAGAACTTATCGGTGTCAAAATTACCAGGAGGAGCAGCTGGAGAGAAAGGAACGAAGATATAACGCATTTCTTGTTCAGTATGGACCAATTTTTCATTGACCACAACGTTACCAGAAAGTTCAATGGTAGGTTTATATGGATTACCACTATCTGGGAACATTACCAAAGGAAGTGGATAATCTTTAACAATCATATAGAGAGAAGAACTTCTTAATCTGGCAAAGAATGGCACCAAAATAGAATATTGCAACTTAGGTTGACCTTGACCATAATCATGAAGGAACTTATCGATATCTGAAATACCTGTTTTCTGGATAAGTAAATCAAGATTCTTGAAAACACCTCCCAAAACTGGAGGACCAGAGGCATAATTGATAATATCAAATTTATCAGAAATGGTTTGTTGAATATCGTCGTCTCCCCAAACAGATTCACTCTTTTGTTTCCATTCTCTGTTCTTAACAGAAGAGAACAATTTATATTTCTTGATCCAAGAATCAGAGAACTCCTCTTTAAGGTGATCTTCAGCTTCTTGAACTCTTTGGTTGGCTTGTTTATGGGTCAATCTTTCTCTAAGAACATTACCATTATTATGTTGACCAGAAGGAACTCTGTTGTTTTTGAGAATATTATCTTTGAAGAAATTAGCACCAATGGTACCTGATCTTCCTGGAGATTTGGATCTTGTACTAGCCATGGCAGATCTTTGGTCAGAACCAGAAGATTTGGAGGAAGTACGGGAAGATGGCGAGAAAGATCTGGTTCTGGTCAAGGTGGTGTCAATATTATTATTGACAGATCTTGGTTTACGAGAATGCATGGTAGAAAATACAGCCTTGGTGGCTTTCTTGGCCCAGAATGGGTTCTTATTGGTAGGAGTACCTGGAATACCCACTGTCAACTCAATCATTTCTTCCATATCTGGATCAGCATTGTCTAAGATGTCTTTCTTCTTTTGTTCAAAGATCTTTTGCTTCTTAAGTCTGGCCTTTTGTTCAACCAAACCCAATTGGAAAATGTAACTAAGTTCAGTTTCAAATGGATCATTTTCTAAAGACATACCAAAATTCTTGGTCTTAGCATTAATCTTCGGTAAAATTAGAGCTGGTTTTTCATCTGGCATAATTCTTTCAAATTCAGTAGCGTTCAAACTCAACATCTTGAAGTTATGACTGATTTGTTTAATTGCCTTGGCAAAGGTAAGAACATTATCAATAACAGTATAGAACAAGAATTGGTGAGGAATAATTAATCTTATGGAAGTAGCATTAATTTCAATTTCAGAGTCACTAAACTTAGGCTTAAGACTCAATTCAATCTTTGGTTCACTGATAACCAAAAGTCTGGCCCATAATTTTGTAGCCGGATGAACAACATAAAGTCTAATGTACTTAATACCAACGGATCTGTTGGCGAAGTAACTTTGAAAGTGAAGATTATCGATTTCCAACATGATATCAACGGTATTAGGCAATCTCAAAACAGTAGAAATGGAATTGAATACCATATCCAACTTGATCTTCTTCTTCGGCTTGGTATCAAGCACTTCCATCATTTCTGAAGAGCATTGTTTCTGAACGGTTGGTTCGAAGTACTTCATAAGTGTCTTAGCGTAGATCAAACACCAGATGAAAAAGATATCAAGTCTTCCGTCAACTTCTGGCACAACCAAGTACAACTTATCCTTATCCTTGTCAACTCTTTCCTTGAATTTGTTGGTAACAAGCAAGTCCTTGAAGTGTAACACCTTCTTGATTTTTCTGGACTCTTCTTGGCTTTCTTCCTCTTCCTCTGACATTTGAGAGAATGAGGTATTAAGACTGGAAATATCGTCATCATTAGACAGTTGTTCTTTAAGATTACTGATATCATCGAAGTCAGCAACGTACTCCATGGCACAGTCACTAATAGTGTAACAAATAATCGACTTAATGGTAAACCTGATTTCTTCCTTCACCTTCTTATATACAAAGTATGGGTTGGTGATTCTGATACATAAACCTCTCTTAAATTCACCCAAATCAAGATCATTAACCTTGAAGCTTGGTAATCCATCTTTACACATTAAATCGGTCTCAATGGCCGAAATCTTGAATTGAATATTGGTCAACATTGGTGGGAGAATCTCGAACAATTGATAGTATGTTTCGGCATGGGAATATTCCTTATTTGAAGGTTGAGTAGTCTTTCTCAATTGCTTCATTTTATTGTACCTGTTGTTGTACTTTGTATTGTGCAATTCTCTAAACTTTCTAACCACATGGAAAACAGCATCGTTTACGGACAGTATCTTGATCATCTTGGTGTTGAAACTGATTCCTACGGTTTTATCTTTGATATTATACACCACAAGAATACCAAGCTTGGATATATGACTCAGGTTTCCTAAGACGAAGGACTTGAAGTTCTTTAATCTGAAAAGGAGGTTGAATTTAGCCTTCTTTCTCTTACTCAAACTGGCGATATTCTTGGTGGAATAAGTGTTCAAAAGAGCCAGGACAGTGTGCGTGAGAATCACATTATCCTTGGATGTTCTAGAGAACGTATCATTCTTGGAGAAACCAAGAGGTGGTAAGTGGACATCCACTCTGAAGTCTAGAACCACAAACCGTATAGCTACGGCACGGAGTTTATCAATAAGTGGCGAATAATCAGGTTTTTCTTTCTCTGGAACTTTAGGTTGTTCTGGTTCTTTCTTAACTATGCTCAAACCTGCTTTCATCTCGTCCTTGGCCTTCTTTCTATTAATGAAAGATATGATTTGGTCAAAGTAAAGGTTGAACACAGGGTTGGTTAAGGTCAATGAGGTGTCCCAGTCAATATATTTCTTTGTTTCTTCCAATTTACCATTGTAGAAAGCTTCAAGAACAGCCACAATACTTTGAGGGTCTAAGAATGTCTTGAACGAACCAGTTGGTAAGTCCATGTTGTGTTGCTTACCATCTAAGATCTTGAAAGTGGTCAAGAAGAGACCCAATTCGAATTGTTGAACCATATCTTCATTGGTTTGTCTGCCAAAGCTGGCTGCAAAATTAGAGGCTTGGAAATGGAAGGTGCTGTATCTGAAATCAAATTCTTCCAAGGTGAAGGAGAGAGAATCGAACACTGGAAGAACCTTATCGAGGATCTCGTGGATCTTCGTGAAAGGGTTTGGTTTTTTTACTTCTGATTCGGTGGTAGTCAAAGCCTTGGAGTCTCTATTGACATTGGCATCTCCGTTGGATTGGTGATTCACATCTCCATTTAATTCACCATTCATTTTGTTGGTTTCAGCTGGCCTTTCTCCGTTTAAAATGTCACCATTGGCCTGTTTGGTAGAGGTTTCGGTGCTAAGAGCCTTCTTTCTTTCGGCTCTTCCTTTCATAATAGTATCGATTGGCAAGAACAACTTACCAATAGACACAGACACTTTGATATTGTCCAATTGGACAGTGACCCGCTTGGGGTTTTCTATAGTACAAGAACTCACCACTTCGGTGGTGACACAGAATTCCACATTTCTAAACACTTTGATTTGTTCGTCTTCCTTATGACTTTCATGGAGCTGACCGTTATGGAGACTGACACCGAATCTGGCACTGCCGTCGGCGTTTAAAAAGGTCTCAACTCTTGTATAGTCAATAAATACCGATAACTTCTCATGGGTGGCTTCATGGAATACCAAACATCTATAGAGATGGACATTAAAAGCATTGGCAAGCTTAAATTTAATAGAAGCATCCACAAACCATTTGGGAAGCGTGAATTGCTTGCTCTTTTTGGCTGGAGTTGGCTTTGCCGCCTTGGTAGACTTTTCTTTTTTATGGTGGAGTCCCTTATGCGATTCTGATTTTACAGAAACATCATGGATCTCCAACCGGAACAACTTTAACATGGAGTCCTGGCTCCGGATCAAGTTCATTCTAAGCTTAATCCGCCCAATGAACACCTTGGTGGAACCCACTTGTATGGAAATGTGCCCTAAGGAGAACCATCCTATAAATTTCACGCTGACCTTGGGAATAGCATTAAGAATGAGGATAGTTGCGACGTATATTGCAAGTGCAATGGATAGCACCTTATACATCATCGTCACTTTGGTTCAAGGTTATAAGGGTGAAAAGGTGAAGGTGGGGGGATGAGATGGATGGTGTGGAGTGGAGTGGTGGGGGTTAAAGGTGTAGGTGATTAGTGGTTTGGAATAATTGAAAATTGGTTTTTGCGGTGGGTGGGGCAAGATGAGGTTTGATAGTGTATAGATAAGATTTGTAATACTAGGTAAAATGCGACAGTATAGTTATGTGCTCGGAGTTGATTGGACCCGAATATGCCGGTAATTAGCGATTGATTAGGCAGAGCCGTGGTCTGCTCACAAGACAAAACTAGACACCACCGAGACGAACCAAGCGAGAACTAGCGTAGAGGCTATGGGAGTTAGAGTCAAAAGGTGGGAAGGACTAACGGTATAGTATACTATGGCTAGTTCTTTATTGGCTATTTTAGGGGTGGTTAACGGGTTTAGCGGGGAGGCCGCGGGCGCTGGTGGTGGTGGTGGTGGTGGTGGTGGTGGTGGTGGTGGTATACAGGGTCTTGGGTAGGTGGGGTGGGGCGCTGAGGATGAGGTGGGTTCTGTCTGGGGCTGGGGCTGGTCCTGGTGAAATATTTTGTGAAATATTTTATGAGAAGTTCCCACTAATGCGCTGGCTAGTTACTAGGGAGATACGCATATAATTACTAGCAAGTAAAGGTGTTCGGTGGGACAGTAGCGAGGGAGAACAATTAGCGAGGTGACGTTCTACGGTGTGCGTGCGCCGGGGTGGGTAGAAAGGAGGACAAAAAAAAAGCGAGAATTACTACTGGTTTACTAAGATCCCTCTCACCGAGGCAGGTCGTAAATTAGCAGCGACCACAGATGATTGGTGGGGCGAGGCTTGAAACCTGGAACTTGGAACTGGAACAAAGGAGAAAAATCATTTCCCAGACATTTGTGATATGTTTGTAAATTACAGCTTTGGCTGGTAATGTCTGTAGAAGGAAAAAAATGGGTTTCTGGAAGAAGTGGAGGGTGGAGGGAAGAGGCTTGGCTAATGCAATAGGGATAGTGAGGGGGGCATGTGGAGACAGGGATTAGCATCGCATAACGTGACTTCGTAAATGTCCTAATGTAATCGTATACTTGTTATTGTGATCTTGGGGTGGACCTTTCTAATCGATAGAATCTGTTAGAGTATTCCTCTCTTGGGATTTAATATTCATTATTCTCTAGGAGTAATTTTTCTCAACAGCATTGTAGGTAGAAGACTCAATTTAGTAGTCACCACTGGAAAGTCAAAGGTAGCAAAGATAGGTGATATAGCAAATAAGAAGGTATGTGTATGTGGTTGTATGAGCATTTTCATAGATTTCAGGGCTTTATACAAAGCTAAGTATCAGTTGCTTTTGAATGAGTTTATATCACTTTGGCTCTGATGATTTGACTTTTGGTTGGTCCATTGCTTCTAACCGAACCCTTTAACTTCCGTAATTGAGCCATTGGCAGATATAATTTTCACCAAGGACTTGCCAGAACTATCAGAAATAAGAATTAGAATGTTAGTGGTCTTTTTCTCTTCTTCTAACTAGATATTTTCGAGCCGTACCTTCACTATAGTGCTGTCTTCGACTTGTAGCAGTTAACGGCTATCGAAGACTATACCCCCTTCACCTTGCCTTTTCAAAAAAAATTTCACAAAACAAGCTTCAATGATAAAAATGACTAACACTCCCCAACTTATCCCCTATGTACCTGTACCTGTCTACCTCTACACTTTACTCTTCGTGCTTATACTGGTTGCAAAAAGCCGTCCGAGCACGACCTCTTCTACATACAGGAATGAAATATTTCACAGCTCCACCAAATCATGTGACACCCAAACCCAACCCCATCTACACGGACCAACTCCACCAATGGCTCTGTCTACTTTGACTAAAAGACAAGAAGTATTTTCTGGCTTCACATGGAAAGAGGCCCAAAAATAGCCCAATGTTCCAATTGACCCCTTTCCATTAGCCCTTCGCTCAAACACGTTCCCTTCAACCCAATTCCCTCTCTGAAGTGGAATTCCACCATGTTCTTGCAAGGGTTGAACCATTTTGGCTAATATAAATAACTTCAACGTGTGTACTGTCCTTTATCAATTCTGGCACCAAAAGAATTCCTCGTTTTGACACTACTTTACTCTAAACAGAAGTAGCCCCGATTTGGGATTTATCAACGTTTGAAGGTGGTCCAACCCTTCCCATAATAATTATCAATAATCTGTTACAAGTTATCCTTCATACCGCAACTGAGGTCGGCTTTTTCTTGACTTACTAGAAGCGTAAAAGCAAAACAGTAATATCTCGCCCTGATTTTTGAACGCATTGGTTATATGTTTATACAGGTTAGGTTACATAGCGTGCCTTGAAACAGTATGTCCTGTTAACTCCATGGATTGCAAAAATGGTTTGCATAATAGGTTATTTCCGTTTGAGGTATCAAAGCGGTCCCTATTCTGGTTTTAGTTAAACGTGCATAACTCCTTTGGCAGGCTCCAATGTTACCGAACCTAGACTCCTAAGCGAGCCTATATGAAATTGATGTACAATAGATTAACAAAAGAAAACACCCTCGAGTTTCCTCAACAATCTCGAAGTACGAGATTCTATTGCTGGTTATCCAATGCTTCTTTCTGTAAGATTATGCTCTTTAGTGGGTGCAATTGTCAACGAAACTAATTAATCATAATTATAGAGTTAATTACAAATATAGTATCAATATTAGGTGCCATAATTATAGAGATAATATTACTAGTGAATCTAATTCATCAATAATATCAATTGATGAAGTTGATACTAAATAATCATCACGTCTATCAATGATTGTAGAGACCTACCGATCTTTTCAAATGCCAAAAGGTGCAAAATTCGTGTCTATTCTCCACTTAACTCCATTAAACTCTTTGCCCAGAATTTTTGATATCAAAACAACTTTCCATCTCTACTTTGGTTCATTGGTTCTTCTACATATGCCTTAAAATAGTAAGCAGCCACCGGCTCGCCTCATCCCTAATACGAGTATTGTCTATTTTTGAGTAAAAGGTGTCGAGGAGGGGAGTTTTCCCTGTAGTGGTGGATTCTTGACTAATTGAGCGAATGGAAAATAACTATGGCCCAATACCACCTTGTTCATGCCTTCCTGTTTGAGCAAAGATCAATTGTGGGAGCCTTTGTGATAGAATTCCCACTTTGGTAATGAGTTCTCATTAAGGAAAAAGTCTAATTGTATGTTTAGTGCGCGCTATTCCAAAACGGGACATAATTGACTACATAATACCGGTCCCTCACCAAATACACCAATCTAACCAACAACCCCAATGTAACTAGATAACGAAGCAACTTTGGGACACCAAAAGAGGCTTGCAAAGACTCCGGTTATCTTTATACCTCTAGAACAAGTCTATTTCTCGTTCATATTGGTGGTGCTCGCCCTTGGCCCTTGGGCTCCTCACATCATCGGCTAGGACCTCGCAAACACAAATTTCCTAATCGGGACATGACATGAGCTAAACTACCCCAAGGTTCTGACCACTTCCTAGTTGGGAAATTCCGTTGCAACAGATGCGAAAACTCAAAACTGGTCCTAATTACTTCTCTGTTTAAGGAAGTTCTCAAGTCTATCCCTCCCACTATTCCCACTTCAAACATTACCTAAACAAGTCAACAGACCTTCATCACCTTCTTTCGTTTACTATATAATCTGACCTCCTCCCTAACTTGGTTTAATTTTTTTTTATATACTAACCATCCATTCGTTCACAATCCGAAATGAAGTTAACTGTCGCTACCGCCACTGCCATCCTCGCCACTCTTGCTGCAACCAATGCTGTTCCAGCTCCAGCCCCAGTTGCTACCAATGAATTGACTACTAGAAACGTTGCTCAAGTCAACAACGCTATCGCTGCTTTAAATGATCATGCTGTCAAGAGAGCTGTTATGCCAGTTGAAGAAATCGCCAAGAGAGAATACCAAATTGTTACCGATGTTTTAAAGGCCATTGACCAAACCAACTTGGCCCCAGGTATTATTCAGTACATCATCGACGATCCACAATTATCCAAGATTGCTACCGATGTCATTGTCCAAGTCGTTAAGTCTGGTATCATTGATCTTCCAACCTTATTAAAGGCTTTGAACGATTCCGGTTTGGCTGTTCAAATTATTAAGGATATTATCAACGATTGTGAATTCTACGCTGAAATTTACAAGCTTGTCCTTGAACAAATTGGTAACTTACCAAACCTTATTGGTGATATCTTATCTGGTAAGAACCCATTCTCCAAGAGAGAAATTGAAGAATACGAAGCCCTTTTGGCCAGATCTAAGAGATCTTTCGAATCTCCAAGAGAATTCGCTAAGAGAGCCGCTTCTTCTTCTGCCGCCGCCCCAGCTGCTACCTCTACTGGTGGTAACGGTTTAAACGAACAGGATATCCTTACCAACTTGATGGAATCCTTAAAGAACTCCGGTTTAGCTTCCTCCGTTGTTAAGACTTTAGTTACTGACGATAAGTTCTACAGTTGGGGTGCTAACTTGATCTCTGAATTATTCAAACAAGATGCTATCACTCTTGGTGAAGTTATCTCTGCTCTTGCTGACTCTGGTTTGATTGGTTCCGTTATCCAAAACTTCTTAAACTTCGGTACCTTAAAGACCGTCATTGTTAACGCTTTGGCTGCTGCTTTCGGCCAATGTAAGGGTTCTACTCTTACCACCGTTAAGCCATCTACCACTCTTGGTTCTTCTACCTTCACTCTTCCATCAGCTACTACCGGTGGTAGTAGTCCAACTGGCTCCTGTAAGAAGAGAAAGAGAAGATCTTACTAAACAACTTAACATCAAAGTTATTTAAAGAGAGGTTCATTATTAAAAATCCAACTACCTTCCCAATTCCCTAATTTATAAAAATTCACTCTGATCCATTTAATACCTTCGCTTGTTGCTCGCATTCTCGCCGGACGTTTATGCTTGAGCATAAGTCAGAATCATCATACCTCGTGGCTTTTCGGGAGTCGCCTTGTTTAAATTTTGGATTCGTGTTATAAATTCTTTTCGGTACAGCTACGCTACAGTTGTTCATCGGATCGGAGTGTATATATATGGTGTAAAATAAAACAAACGTGTAAAAGCTTTACTGTAGAGTAACAAGGTTACAATAGTAAGATTGAAATAAAAGTGCGAAATCAACTGATTGACCTAATTAACATCAACATATCAACCTATTTACTTATGTTTGAATGTTACTTGTAAAAACGTTGATACTGTGGAAATTATACCATATAGTTGATTATCATAAGGTATCTTTCTTAATAGAAGGTTGTTTGGTATATTGTAGTAATGTTTGTTAGTTAGATTTTCTGATGTTTGTTAATCCTCATAATGTTTGAATTACTGCAAAATTCTGGAAAAATATAATTTGCAACTGAATCAACAATACTACAGTGACTATAAAACACACATTTGACCATAATAACCATTTAAATCAGATATATAGATCTATAGCACAGCACATTAATCTAAAATCCACGTCTAAAAGCACAAATAATTCAGGATTAAATTTACTTCTAGCCAATTATAGTCCTCAGATGGTGTGTCTTGAAGACCTTCAAAATTAACCTTATAACTCACACTCCATAATAAACATTTGTACTCTTTGACTGTTTTTTAACGACATAATTAAAAATTGGATTTATTTCTTTAACCTCATTATAAATTCCTCATTTCCTGTCCAAAAGTGCTATAAATACCACTGGACCCTGAGACTGGGGCCAATATCACTAACAATATACACAAATATTTCACAGCTACACTATAACCAGCAGGACTAGGCACACCCTATACTCTGGCACCATCACCAGACTAAACAATAACTAGATTACATCAAAATCACACCACCATTAAGACACCACCCTTTCCCCTCTCTTACCATCTCAAATGTCTGGCTCATTAGTCCTACCTCTCTTGACCATTCGCACCTTCTGGTCTTCCTGCACTCACCACCACTTTACCAGGCCATATTCGGGTACGCGATGTATCAACAAATAACGCGCTTAACAACACCCATAGATGCCAGGGTAAGTACGGATCGGGATCGCCATAGAGGGAGATATCCATCGTGGGCACCTCCACCCATAATCACCACCACAATCACTACTAACATCACAGAGAAACAGTTTCCCTTCAAGTAGGCCAATGTGGTAACCAGGTTGCCCTTCAGTACTGGAACCAGTTGGCAGCAGAACACGGTATTCAAGTCGATGGTCTGCCATTGCCAGTTCCAGAAGATAACACGTCCAGATACCAGGTGAATGGACAAGCAGAGCCCCGCCAGTCGCGTGATGACCGTCCTGAACTCTTCTTCACCCTTTCAGACTCCAATAAGTATACTCCCAAGGCCATATTGGTAGATCTTGAACCTTCAGTTATTACCAAAGCCACCAACGCCCTTCCTATGTTCAACCCTCGTAACGTCCATTTGAGCGAACAAGGTTCAGGTGCCGCCAATAACTGGCAACAGGGTTACTCCTATGGTTTGAACTACCAAGACGAATTGCTCAATTTGATCGATAGAGAAGTTGACAAGTGTGAAAATATCTCCAATTTCCAGCTTTTCCACAGTGTGGCCGGAGGAACCGGTGCTGGTGTGGGATCCTTACTTCTTGAGCTCTTGAGTGATCGTTACGGAAGCAAGAAGCTCGTGAATACCTTCTCTGTGTTCCCATCCAACGAAAAGACTTCAGACGTGGTGGTCCAACCTTACAATACCATCTTGACATTGAAGAGATTGATCGATTTCGCCGATACTTCGTTTGTGTTCCACAATGATGCTTTAAACAGTATTGAAAACCTTATTTCTACCACCACCGGAAGCAGAGACTCCGTCGATGGTAACGCTGCTTTTGAAGGTGCCAATAAAATCATTGCTTTCGTGGCTGCCTCCATCTCCAATCCTTTGAGATTTCCAAACTATATGTACAGTTCTCACGAGTCCATTTACCTGACATTGGTGCCTACACCAGATTTGAAGTTTTTAAGTACTTCTGTGGCCCCATTCACCTCCCAAGTCTCCAAACAAAATTACACCAATGAATATGAAATCATATTGGAATTGATGAGTGATCGCTACAAATTAAATAGAGTTAGTGAACCTATTAAGTACATTTCAGTGCTAAACTTCCTTATGGGCACCAGATTGAACCAAGACGAAATACGAAAGGGTACAATCAAAGCCCAACAACGTCTTGAATTCGTCCCTTGGACTCCTTCTTCAGTGCAAACCGTTAACGGAAAGAAATCACCTTTCAGTGATTTTACTCTTCAGAAAAAAGGTCTCACTGGTATACAGATCTCCAACAACACGTCTATTGTACTGGTTTTCAACAAGATTTTAAAGCAATACGATCTTCTTGCTAAGAGAGAAGCTTACATCAACTTTTATACCGAGTCCAATGATAAGGCCGAGCGTGCAAGAGTGATGGATCTCTTCCATCAATGTCGTGAAAGCGTGGCTCTGGTGGTTGATGAGTACCGTGCCTGTCAAAGTGACAGTTATCTCGAAGACGAGATTTTGGATGAAGACGAGGTGATGTAAGTTTCATACTATGAAACAAAAAAAATATAACCAATTGAGTTGCATATGCTAGAGTTGAGTAACAGCTCCACAAGCTCTACAAAGTGATCAGGACCTCTTTACGGGAAGATCACAATGTGTTGAAATTGATGCAAAATTTCTTAGTCAAAGCCAGTACTGAGGCTTAGGAGCTAAGATCTCTACAAGGAATAGCGCAATTCTCGAAACGAAAGTACAAAGCTTATTCCGGATGACCAATCCAACTATTGATTTGCACCATATGATGCGGCACTTGGAGGCAGATGTGTACATCCACTCCAAACCACTTAACAATACTCCAATCAATTAAAGGCCTAAGGTGTGGCGTACACAAGTGCGAAGGAGCCAAATGCATCTTGCGGGAGGATGTATAGGCATGAAAAGGGGGTAGAAACTCAAAAGGGTGTACCACAATATCACCATTGTGCGAGTATCTCCATGCAACTACCAAGACCGTTCAACCACCTAGTGATGACTAATAGGTCGGTTACACAATAATCGGGTTACGGAATTTGGTATAGATCCACAATAATTTCTCACCACAATTTACAATTTGTGATAACAGGAGCCATGGATATCGCAGGTATATAAATTCACATCAAAATCCCCTCAGTGTATAGTATTAGTAATAATCTGAAAATCATTAAAACATGGCCCATTTGATTGCCAAACACGCTTTAAATAGACAAATCTCCCATTTCACTCAATCTAACTTTGATGATGCTCCTGAAGGATTCAAACCACATCCCAAACCGGTTATTTTGAGTTATGGGGTTCCTAATAATCAATTCTTTCCAATTGAGCAGATCCAAGCTACTGCGGTAGATTACCCATTTCAAAAAACCAGTGATGTCAATGGCAAGGCAGATGCCAGTACCAATGGAGATAAGGAGATTCCAACTAACTCTGCAAACACTGCTACCACTACCAGACATACCAATGACCCCAGACTTATTGATATTGCAGCTGGATTGCAATACTCCGATGTAAAGGGGCTTCCACCATTGATCAATTTCACCAAAGAGTTCATTACCAGAGCCCACAAGCCAGGTTACGAAGACTGGGATATCACGCTCACTAATGGTGCCTCGGACGGGTTATCGAAAGCAGCAGACGTGTTGTTGGATCCAGAAGACGTGATCTTGATTGAAGAGTTCACTTTTACTCCGTTCTTGAACACTGTTCGTCACTTTGGGGGTATTCCAGTTCCTATTAAATTGAATGTTCACAATGGCAGTGACGGTATTGATTTGGAATACTTGCTGGACTTGTTGGAGAATTGGGAGACTTTGAAGCCTGGTCTTAGAAAGCCCAAGGCATTGTATACTATTGCAACTGGGCAGAACCCGACCGCATTGACCCAGACTTTGGATTTCAGAAAGAAAGTGTATGCTTTGGCTGAAAAGTACGATTTTGCAATCGTTGAAGACGATCCTTACGGGTACTTATCACTTCCACCCTTTGAAAAGCCCAGTGCTACAATTGACTACAGTAACTTGATCACGGTAGACGAATACCTCAAGAACCACTTAGCACCTTCGTATATCACTCTTGATACCAGTGGAAGAGTTATTAGAATTGAAACATTCTCCAAGGTATTTGCACCAGGTCTTCGTTTAGGGTTTATTGTGGCTCACAAGAAGGTGGTTGAAACTATTCTCAAGTATTCCAATTTGGTGACCAGATCACCATCGGGCCCATCGCAAATTCTTGTGAATAATACCATTGAGTTGAAGTTCAAAGGTGTTGAAGGTTGGTTAGAGTGGATCGTGAAAATGAGACAGGCTTACTGGCACAGGAAGAACGTTTTGCTTAATGCTCTCTTTGAGTCGGAAGCGTACAAGAAGAAGTATATTGATGTAATTGATTCTAGAGCAGGTATGTTTGCAGCAGTCCAGATCAATTTCCCAGAGGGAACTGATGTTCCGGCCAAGATCAGATTATTACAGTTCAAGTTCGTTAACTATGGTGTTTCTGTGGTTCCAGTGCTTGGAATGACAGTAGATAAAGAGTTTAGTAAGGACAAGGGAAATTTCCTTAGAATATCATTTGCACCAGCTGGCTCCAACGAGGAGTTGGCTGAAGGTGGTAAAAGGTTGGCTGATGCCGTCAAGGAATTCTTTGATAAAGGATTAGAGTACTAGACAATTACAGTAATATTATAGTATTATAGTATTGATTAGAAAGAAAAATAAATTATGAACCCAGCGTAACTAAGAAAGTAATTACAGAGGAATTGGTTATTACACTTGTGATAATTACTAGATATTGGTAAAGATATTGGTAAAGAGCAATGGTTAAACTAATTCATATCCTCGTTAGTTCTGTCTAGCAGCTTTAAAGCCATTAAGGGTGCACAGCCTATTCTACACATTGAACTATGAATACAGAGTAATTAACTATTCTTACCCCCAAACAACGTGACTTATACATCGAGATATAAATGTCCATATTGAATATAGTATGGATATATTATTATATATTTTCTTGAAATAATATTTCTTATTGTCGCCATTCCCTGTTCTTCCGGTGGCTAAGTAAGCTGCAAATTCAGTGCGCTCAACCCTAAGACCCAGACGATAACGGGATAGACAACACCACAACAAAACATCCAAAGTGTCCAGGTTTAAACCATAAATTCCCCATAGAACATTCCATGAGTTTCCACAAATTCTCCCCATAAAAGTTACACCTCTTTCACTCTTCTCTGTATCCTCTTATCTTGTTGTCCCCTTTACCCCCCCCCCAAATATGGTAAACCCTAAAGTTGTCACTAAAAATCATAAAAAATCCTTATATCATAGCGGGCCTGCAGACAACACCACGTAATCTTTCTCGCTCCCCGTATAGATCACACCGTCACACATTTAAAACCCATATCGCGTAGCTATTATCATTACCCCTTCATCATGTCTTTCAACTTCTCCAACTTTGCCAAAGACTTGAAGTCTCTTGGTGACAAATTCAGCGAAGAATTCAATAATGAAATCTTACCATTAGCACAAAGAACCTCTAGAATGGTTCAAGAAAGAATCGGTAAAGTTAATGTCGAAGATATTTCTCAATTACCAAGTGAATATACTGAATTAGCTACCAGATGTAATAACATTGAAAGCTTATACAAAAACGTGTTAAAGATTACCACCAACTACGAAAATGAAGCTTATGATTATCCTACAAATATACAAGAATCTTTCACTGATTTTGGTAAGAATATAACCACCAGAGTTTCTAATTTATCTAAAGCTACCACTCCAGCTGAAGCTCAAGCTGCTTTAATTAATCCAAACACTGGAGAATTCAAGCCTCCAAAGACTCTTTATCATGCTTTAGCAAGAGCCACCGATGGATCTATTTTAACTTCTGCTGAATCCAATAATGATCCTTTAATTAAGGGATTAGATTTATATTCTTCTAATTTGAACAAAATCGCCAATGCTAGATTAGGTCAAGATCAATTGATTAAATCTAAGTTCAACAAGCCTTTGAATACCACCTTACGTCAATTGATCAGTCAAAGCAACAGCATTCAAAAGAAGGTTGAACAAAAGAGAATCGATTATGATTTGGCCAGATTAAACTTGACCAACTGTTCTAACCCTACCAAGGAACCACAATTGAGAGTAGTAATGGAGAATGCTGAAGATGAATTTGCCAATACCGTTGAAGATGCCATTAATGTCATGCAAAATGTTTTGGAAAATGCCAAACCTTTAGAAGAATTCCATGAATTAATCAAGGCTCAATTGGCTTACCACAAGTTGGCTACCGAATTGTTAGGTGGTATGGTTGGTCAATTCGAAGAATTGATTGAAGAAAATGCTAGAACTACTGCCGGTGGAAACAGCAGTAGCAGTAGAGAATCAGGCGATTTTGATATTTAAACAAACCACAATGCCAAAGTAAAAAGCCAACAACGAACATAATTCACAAACGATATGAATGTTGGCTACATTTGGTGTGTCAAATCCACAAATAAACAATCCAGTGAACTGTGACTGGTTTGGGGTCCTTTGCCAGTCAGTTGATGTAAGAATACACCACCACAAATCTACCTACCAAAACCATCTGGCTTGTCAATTACTTTAAACTCTATAGTTTATCATTCTTGTGGTGTTTAGCCTACCTGTGAGTCTTGGTGGTCTTGGTTTTAACACTCTACAATCTCCAAACGGTCTCATCGTTTGTAACTGTTCGCTGTATAATATGTAATACATGAATCTATTGTCTATTAACTGTGATATAACTTTTTTCTTTGCGAATTAATTAATTAAATTGATTTAAATTAATTAATTAACTAACTTAACTAGCAGCAAGCTTGATGGACTCCAAACGTAAGTCGACCGCACTGTCGTGCTCTTCAAATGCATAGGCTCCTTCCAATAATCTGGCGTGGATCGATTGTAATGCTCTTATGGTGTCTTTGGCGTTGATAACGGCAGAAATATTAATTTCGTTAGCACCTTGGGAGATCATCTCTATATTGATTCTTTCATCGGCCAAGACCTTGAACATATTACCGGCAATACCAATGAAATTTACCATCTGTTTTCCAACCAAGGAAACAATGGTCATATCTCTGGTGATATCAACAGTACCGATTTTATTCAATTCTTTTAATGCATATTTTAATTGAGATTCTTGATCTGATTGGATAGATAATGCCATAGAAACGTGAACCTCAGAAGTAGAAATTAAATCAACCACCAATTTATAATTATCCAAAGTGGTGAAAATATGAGCCAAGAAACCATGGGATAAAGTCTTTTTATTAGAATGAACGTTAACTACCACAATATCTTGTTTGGCAGTAATGGCAGTAGCCGATCTCTTTTTATGGGAAGCAATATATCTTGGAGATAATGTTTCGTATGCAGCAGGTGGATGTGGTGGGGTTTGTTCACCTCTTCTAGCCACGTTATCTGGATAGATAATGGTACCTTTACCACTTGGGTTTTCCACGTTTTTGATTCTGATAGGAATCTTGGCTTTAATGACTTGTTCCATGGTGAAAGGGTGAATGACTTCGGAACCATAATAGGTCAATTCGGCAGCTTCTTCTGGAGTAACACTTTCCAAAAGTCTTGCATTTGGAACTTTTCTTGGATCAGCAGTGAAAATACCATCAACTTCTTTCCAGACTTGAAGTTCTTCGGCTTGAGTACCAACAGCCACTAAAGCTGCACATAAATCAGTGTAACCTCTACCGATACCATTTAATAATCCACCAGGGACAATACCAAAGTATCCAGTAATAACAGGAATAACTCCATCATCCAAATCAGCCACTCTTTTACCCAATTCAGTACTTAAGAACTTATAGAAAGTATCATTAAAACCTTGACTAAAATCATAGTCCAACGGTATTAAATCAGATAAATCAATATATTGAGAATTTAATCCATGATCTTGCATTAAAGCAGCCATAAAAAGACAAGATAATTTTTCTCCAATAGACATGACAGAATCCAAGGTTCTAGGACTGATCTCACCAATGACCTGACTGGCTTTGAGAAGTTCTTGGGCACGAGCCATTTCATTTTTGGTATTGTCAATTAATTGTGCTTTAATAGTGACATCTTTAATGCGTGCGTTTGCATTATCAGTATGATCTTTTTCAATAATATTTAAGATACTTTGAAAATCTCTATCTTCAAGAGCTTCATCTGCTGCTTTAATAAGTCTGGATGTAGTACCTTCACTCTTAGTACGGGATGATCTGGCTGAACATACTACAGCCACTCTATAATTTTCACTGTATACTTTAACAATATCATCCACGATATTTTCTGGAAATTTACCAACTGAAGTACCACCAAACTTTTGTATGATCCAACCGCAGTTGGCAGAGGAAGATGAGGAGGCTTTAAGATCGGTGACGGAATTATAAGACCGCTGAGCGGCTAATGGTGATCCAACCATGGTATTAGTATTCTTTGTTAATGGAAATGGGGGTTGAAGGGGAAAGCTAAATTGAAAGCTAAAATTGGGGTGGTGCGATCGATACCATGCGGTAGGAGGTGCATATATAATGAATCAAGAGTCAATGAAAAATTTTGCCGGTATCGGACACGTGATGTGGTGTAAAGGCCCGGAAGAAGAGTCATAGCCAAGAAATGGAAATATGCGATAGATGAATAAAACGAGAGATGGAAGAACCACAATTTGGGCTAGTTTGAAAGGATGGAATACATGGAAAGAGTCTAGGGGGTAGGGGTTAGGGGGTAGTTTACCCAGTCTTTTTCCCGGGATTCATACACCTATTACTGCTTTTACTGAGCTATTAAAGTGCCCAAACCCATGATGACTCAACAGTTATGGCGATAGTGTACCAGGAGCCCCGGCCTGCGATGGACCAATAGATTAAAGTTTTGAGAAGATAGAAGAAGGTTTACAGTGCAGGTGCAGGGTACACTACAGAGAAATAGACACACACACAGGGACCCAAGAGATCAAAGATGAAGATGCCGATTACGGTGGACGATGTAGCTGTGATGTCACAGAGGCCAAAGCCAAGGTCAACGGTTGAAAAAAGTCCGAGCTTTAAAGACCTAGCTATACAAACTGGTGGAAATGAAGTTTAGGGAGGTTTTCTAGTAGAGGGTCTGATGCCACATGGAAGTGGATCAATAATTACAGCGATCGTTGTCACTACGATCTCGTAGTTATCGGTAGTACGAAGAGTACAGGATATGGTTTTTGGTGGTAGTCCTGTGCGACAGGCACCCAGAAGCTCTCGCTATTTTAGACAACCCAACGCGCATCTCAGTTACTCAGGCAATAGCCCTTTGATAGACAAAGACCTGGTTTGAAGTTAACAATTGGCCAGAGCAGTAGACTATAGAGCCACCAACCCCAATTCCTCAATTTCAATACCAGTGAAGAAAATTACCTTTAGTTAGCTGAACATGTTCAAGTGTGTCTTTCCCTACAATGGATCAGTGGTGGTACCTCTCTAGTTTTAGTCTCACTAGACTCTCACCAAACCTCACTAAATCTCACCATTCTCGCTAGGTCTCACTAAACATAAAGTCTCACTAATAAGTCTAACCTAACTAACTGACACTGACTGATAAGCTACTTTAGATAATATGGACTGATTCTTTAAATTCCCTTCAGATGCATTGAACACTCCACTTCGCTTCATCTCTTCCTCCAGTGTTATTTTTCACTCTTCGTCTGCTGATTTTTCACGCCATCTCTAGCACCACCAGAATCACCTGATCCCGTATCGGACAGTACTACTTTTCGCTACTGGCATCTCATCTCATCAACATCATCACCATGTCCAAGAGAGAAGCTGACACCACCAACGAGGCAGACTCCGTAACTGCCAAGCGTCATGATGATAAGTTCACCAAAGAAGATATCAAGTCGTTTTTTGGCCCTGAAATCTGGGACGAAAAATTCCAAGACACTCTTACCGAAACCATCAAAGAAAGTCAACCTTATAGATGGGGAACCATCACCAGTTTGATCGATGATACTCTTCTCAGAAACGTCAGAAAGGAAGTGTTAAGCGAAATTGCATTCACCAAGAAGGAAACAGATATTTACAAGGTCTTCCAATCTGGTGATTTGGCCAATTTGTCTGGTTTGAACTGGGATGATTTATCAAGATTGCCATCTTTGTACAAGCTCCGTGCTGCCATCTATTCCAATGAGTTCAGAGATGTTATCTCCAAGATCACCGGATGTGGTAAATTGAGTGGTATCAAGACTGATATGTCTGTCAATACCTACACCAAAGGATGTCACTTGTTAACTCACGACGATGTTATTGGATCAAGAAGAGTCAGTTTTATCCTCTACCTCCCCGATCCAGACAGAACCTGGAAACCACAATACGGAGGAGCTCTTCGTTTATTCCCAGCAATTGTTCCAAACGTGCCAAAGACCGATTACGAAACCAAGTTAAACCCACAATTCAACCAAATGGCATTATTCACAGTCCAACCAGGTCTTTCTTTCCACGATGTGGAAGAAGTCAGAGTCGACAAACAAAGGTTATCCATCCAGGGATGGTTCCATATTCCACAACCAGGTGAGGAGGGATACATACCAGGAGAACAAGAAGAAACAGAAGCCAGATCTACCTTGCAACAATTACAAAGTAAAGAATTACAAGAGTACGATTTCCCTAAGCCATTCAGAACCGATGTTCCAAGTGAAGAATTGAAAATCTACGAAAGTGACTTTACCGAACTCACCAAGGACGAAGTCGAATATCTTGGCACTTACCTTAACCCATCATTATTGCAAAAGAACAGTATTAAGCAATTGAACGATGTGTTTTTGGAAGACTCTGTGGTTGAAGTAAGAGAATTCTTGAATGAAGAGTACGCTGGAATGCTCAGAGAAATCACTAGAAATACCGAACTTGAACAAAAGACTCCGGGCCGCTCTCTGGAAATCAAATACCCATGGAAATGTGCTATGCCTCCTCACAAACAAAGATTCATGTACATGGATGGTAAATCCAGTTTCGATATCAGTGAAAAGGGAATCAAGAACTTCAATAACGTGGGTCCTCAAGAAGGTCCTAATTTCGACTTACAATTATCCGCAGTTGAAGATAACAGTGTGGATAATAAGCTTCTTAAGCTTGCTTCTTTCCTTAGATCTATTGCATTCAAAAAATGGTTAAAATTGATCACCAGTTTGATTATCACCAGTGACCAAGTCTTGGTTAGAAGATTCCGCCCTGGTCAAGATTTCATCTTGGCTACTACCACTGAAAAGCAAATTGCTCGTAACGACAAGGAATTAAATGTTTTGCTTGAAGCAACATTAAACCTTACTCCTAGTGCTACTAATACTAGAAACTGGGAATCTGGTGAATTTGGTGGTTATGAATTGTGCATGGCTTTAAATGGAGGAAACAACGAAGACTTTGAAGAAGACGATGATCCTGCAATTTACAAGGCTAACGACCCAGATGATGACAGTGTGTTGTACACTAGTCAAGCCAAATGGAACTCATTGACTTTAATGTTGAGAGATCCATCGGTCTTGAAATTTATCAAGTACATCAGTGTTAATGCTAAGGGTTCGAGATGGGATATCAGTTGTCAATGGAACGTCCAGGGCGAAGACGACGAAGATGACGAAGAAGAAGAAGACGAAGAAAAGGATAAAGAAAACTAGATTGTATAAATGAATAGATTAGACACGTTCACCGTGTCTTATAATGTATATATGAGTGAAATATTAAGCAGGGCACCAGTATAATGTTGGGATAATTAGTAATACCTTACATAAGCAATGTCAAGCCTAGATCAGATCTACATTTTCCTGGTGATTCGGATAAATTAAAAGTTGTGGATCGAGGGGGTCACAGTGCCCAGCTATAATCTTACTAACCTCTTCAAATCATATTCTAGTCTGCCTGTGCTGTCTTGTTGCTGCTGTTTAAAGTGAGCACCCAACAATTGACCCAAAGCCCATCTCACCAACAAAAGTCATATCCGAACGAAAACAACCAAACCGCACCAGTAAAACTCGCTGCTGTCAGAAATGACGTGAATTCTGACCATTTAAGTCCTTGCTTTTTTCCCAAATCAGTTTTAGTCCACTCTTTCACCCCTCCACTCCTCTCACCCATTACTCACACACATTCACACTCAGATGTAACTGGAATCACATGATACCGCTTCTCTCCCGACATCGGTCCCCAATGAGGGGTTTCACATGTGCCAACCGGAATTAACATTGTAAGCAACCCCCTTACTATAACCACTTACTATAACCAGGCCCTTCCCAGCTTATTCAGCCATTTCCGGCACAATCCGGTGTACGGTTGTGATTTGGGTGCTAAATTTTTTTTTTTTATTCCTGTCTCTCTATTTATCTCCACTTCTGGTTACTTTCTCATTTTCCACTCCCTAACATTTCCCTTACAAACCAAACTCTGTTCGCACTTTACGGACACCTACACACACCAGTTTATTCCTTCTCCCTATCACCGGAAGATTTTCCCTATTATAGTGACTGGGTGCAGGCGAAAAAAAGTGCCCAACGCGGCTTGTATAAAAAGACACTCAAATTTTTGATCCACCGTATTTTTAATTCAAATAAATTTCCAACCCTTTCACTTCATTTCGTTTTAACGAATAAATAACCCCAACATTAAATTAGAAAAAAATGGCTGAAACCGAAGCTAACCCACTCGTAATCTTTGCCACTATCGCGGCCATCATTTCTTCATTTGTGGCTCTTTACTTCTTCCAACAAAACAAGAAGCAAACCCCAGTTTTGAAGCCAGACCAATTCCAAAAATTTCCATTGATTGAAAAGACTCAAGTTTCTCATAATTCTGCCGTTTACAGATTCGGTTTACCAAAGAGTTCTGATAGATTAGGTTTACCAATTGGTCAACATATTTCTATTGGTTCTGTTATTGATGGTAAGGAAATCGTTAGATCTTATACTCCTATTTCTACTGATGAAGAATGTGGTTACTTTGATTTATTAATTAAGACTTATGAAAGTGGTAACATTTCTAGACACGTTGAATCCAAGAAAGTTGGTGAAACCGTTGAATTCAGAGGTCCAAAGGGTTTTTTCACTTACACTCCAAACATGTCTGAAAGTTTTGGTATGATTGCTGGTGGTACTGGTATTGCTCCAATGTACCAAATCATTACTGCTATCTTAAGAAACCCTGAAGACAAGACCAAGATCCATTTACTTTACGCCAATGTCACTGAAAATGATATCTTATTAAAGGCTGAATTAGACAAGTGGGTTGAGGAACACCCAGATCAATTCAAGGTTCACTACGTTTTAAACGAAGCTCCAGAAAACTGGAACGGTTCTGTTGGTTTCATTACCCCAGATATCATGGATGAACACTTACCAGGTCCTTCTGACAAGAGTAACTTATTGTTGTGTGGTCCTCCACCAATGATCAGTGCCATGAAAAAGGCTGCTGTTTCTTTAGGTTACGAGAAGGCCAAGCCAGTCTCTAAGTTAGGTGACCAAGTTTTCGTCTTCTAAACAGAAATTTTGATTTTTATTTTTAAATGATAATGATTAGAACAGGAAACAAAACAAATGTTTCAATATTACTCTGTAAGTTATGTTGAACTAGAGAACAGATTAGAAATTTGAATTATAAATTTTAATCGAATTCAAAATTAGTCGTCTTCTCCAACGTTGATAATAGCTTTTGTTATTTAATAGAGCAGAGTTATACAATGTGTTGTAATAAGTAGAAATGTAATAACAAACAAAGAAAAGCAATTGTAATATAGTTAAGACCAGCGAAATTAAACAACTATTCAAGAAAAGTTATATTTCATTTGATTCACCTAATTTTTCACTTTTTTTCATTTCCCCAGATTATCTTATTTTTGGGTCCAATGTCACTAACCATTCAAGATGGAAAAATGGACCCTAAAGTACCTCCGTTTCGGGCTCATCGAGTTCTTTATCAGTCTTCGAATCAACGGACACTGATGGTTGGATCGGATTCAATTTCCTCATATCTTTCATAATTTTGGCAACAATTTTCCCGCCCGGATGAGCTCTGTAATAGAAGAATAGCAAACACTCTCTCAAAGTTGGCACCGTTGAATGCGGAAAGCGAGCTTTGCATCTGACAAGGATCTTTCTTTCTTTGTCTTTACCTTTCAAATTGGTTGGTATAAGTTCAAGACAAAAGGTACAACTGTAATCACTAATGATGCCAAACCTCACTTTAGAACGAAGCATGGAAACCACAAATTCTTCTCTGAGCATCACGGTTTCTCTACTTCTAAGAAATTGTTCAACATCTTCTCTATTAGTTGCATGAGATGGAGTTTTGAAACTACCATTTGGATGGACTTGTATGAAAAGGAATGGAATCTTTTGACTCAAGATTAAATGTCCTGGAACAATCTCATTCGAACCAGTCCTGTTCAAAGTAATATTTTTTCTTTTCCCATCGAACATAAGCATTATTGGATAAAATGTTTGATTGAAAAAGAATGCAACATACAGTGGTAGTTCTTCAAATTCTTTAAAATAGTTCTGGACAAAAATGCTTGAAATTAGGAACTCACCATTTTTCGAATTTACCAGCTGGTCATCTATTGAATTCATTTTCATTTTCAAAATGTTGATTTTCTTCAACTGTTGTGATGAATTTTATATTATACGAAAGAGGTTTTAGAATGTCATTTTCATTCTCATGCATTTTTTAATCAGCATCCTAAAGATCTGGAAGATTAACAAAACCATTCTTAAGTCTTTCTTCGCAGAGTTTAGCATTATTGGGCTTTATGGCTCCAAGTTCATTGCCATCAACTGGGTTTCTTTTTTCCAAGTTTACTGTTGAAGTTGTCTTCATGGTAGTTTCTTCCCAGAAGTATACAATGTAGAATGTCGTCTTAATTAGAAAGTTAAGAATACAGTGTAGTACTCTAATTTTTCTTTGGGATCTCTGTTAAGGGTGTTATAATGGTTTAGGTGGTGGTGAATATTTGGTTGCAAAAATTTAGAAAGTGCCAATAGTGCGAATTTTATATGCGGACTTTTGGTGTGGTAAAAGAATACCACTCTCAAACTGTAACTAAAGCAGTGTAATATGACCAGGAACAGAGGCTATAACAGGGGCTAAACTATTTTGGATATCTTGGCATGGTAATGGTGATAACTGAAGGTGACTAGTCTCCATTTGTGGCCCCTTTAAGTCTCAATTAGGTTAAAGTGGTATACTTGATGGATCTTGAGAAACACATTACCATTTTGAGCATCATTTGAAACAAGGGACGAGTAACTGATGGAGAAAGCAATGAATCTGTTTAGGGATGGTCTCTATTATATAATTCTCGCTTAATTCATAGCAGTGGATATGTGTTCAGGGGTAGTTTAGGGTGTGGTATGTGGAGTGAGTGATTGCTTTGGTATCAACACTTGTGGTAATTATACTTGAAACATTGCAGCCAACTGTGATAAAATACCAGAAGTGAATAATTATTAGATACAATAGATACAAGAAATGTGCTACGGAATCAATCACACTTTTAAGAATATCAACAAACATTTTCATATTTTAATTACCTTCCATTTTGAACGTTGGTGGTGAAGGTTTGACACTTAAAAAGTCAATGGATGTGAAAAATGAAACAAAAAAAAAAGGTAATTTCTAGATGATAAAGGTCTTAAGTTTGCAGCAATAATCAATGTTGGACCTGTCCTCTTAATTTTCACATTATCTGTAATTAAAATTATTCACTCAATATTCCTACTATCACAAACTAAAGAGTACCGATTACTCCGAAGTACTTAGCGAATTGCTTTCATTCCAGACTCACCTCAACATTTGAACCCTAACCAACTTTTAAATATGTGGATGATAATTTTAGATCTTGGTCTATAGTGATCTAAAAATGGAATATCTCAAAGTTCTGAGTCCCATAAAGGACAATCTACTATGATGTGCTCTGACTACAGCCAAACTGAACTCACTTTATTCCTATAAACGTCCCACTAGCTTTCACTATTACAAATACAAACCAATATTTCGAGTGGACCTAGTTGACCTAGTTGACCTATTGGACCCAGTGGTCAACCATATCCCTTCAATTCTATTCTTGTCGCACTGTGGATTTGCAGTAATTTAGTAATTTGCTTGTGTTGTAGGGTGAACTGGACAGGGCCCAATTGCGGATTGCACGTTTATTAGCCGCAATTAGTCCCATGCCCCACCCCGTCAATATCCGCATAAATACGAGCAATCCAGAGTCAATTACCATATCACTGAAGAACACTCAGATTCACTTATATCTTTCAATCCCAGGCTACTATTGTTTCATCCCCTCGTTGTTCCTACTGTTTTCTCTCTGGTGTCTCTCTGGTGTCTCCCCTTTGTGCCACAGTCCTACATTGTTAGTGGAACCGAGCTTCCGTTTATCATCACGTGCGTACATTACATCACTTAGGTCACGACTTGGCCTTATAATAACAAACCCCTAAATCCATCCATTACTACTCCATCACTCCTCATTCACTACTCCTAACTCGTTTATTCCAGAGTAGTTATGAAGATTATAGCACTATTATGGCTTTCTGCCATAACCGCGGTGTCGGCAGCCCCTCGTTTCGATACCGCTCAAAACAGTTACATCTCTAACGCTTTAGGCAACGAGAGAATGGAACTCCAAATAGAGTCCTTGATGAGATCTCCTCCAAAGAACTTTAGAAACTTACCTCCAATCATCCACATGCCAAACTCCGATGAAAGGTCTTTAAAAGATGGTGAATTACCTCATTACGTCATTGATTATGCTCCTTTGGTTCACTTGTACTCAGAAGAAGCCTATCTCCCATACGACATCAAGAAGTTTGTTAGTAACTTCCATGCTGAATATTCCAACGGAACTATTGTGCCTGGTGGTGAGGGATCTTTGAACTTAACTACATTGTCCAAGTTGCCTAAAGATTCTGATATTTTCTTGACAGCAAACTCCGATTTTGATGCTGACCCTGAGTGGATCACTGGGTACAAGAACAAGCCAGACTTGATTAATGGTGAAATCAAAGAAGCTCCAGCTACCTTGATCATAGTAGATAAAGGAAATGGATGGGTAGATGCTTTCTGGTTCTACTTCTATTCTTTCAATTTGGGTCCTTTTGTTATGGAACATGGTCCTTACGGTAACCATGTTGGTGATTGGGAACACTCTCTTGTTAGATTTTACAAGGGAACACCAGTTATTGTATGGATGTCGGCCCATGGAGGTGGTGGTGCATACTATTACCATAACTTGGAAAAATATTCCTTAGAACCTTTGCATCCTGTGATTTTCTCTGCCCGGGGAACTCACGCCAACTATGTGTCTGTTGGACAACATCCTCATGATTTACCATATACTATTCTTTCAGATTTCACTGATAGAGGACCATTATGGAATCCAAGTAAGAACTATTTGGGTTACACTTATGATGGAAACTACGTTTATCCATTAGAACGTAATTCCAACCCTAAACATGTGGGAAGAGAGTTAGAATACGACAATTGGCTCTCTTTCCCAGGTCATTGGGGTGATAAACAAATTCCTGATTCGGATCCTAGACAGCGTAATTCCTTTATTGGAGGATACAAGTATATTGATGGACCAACTGGACCATTGACCAAAAACTTGATGAGATTATCTACCTGTGAAAGAAGTAAATGGTGGAATTTCTGGAAGGGATGTCATGTCAGAGAAAATATTAAATGGGGTATCGGTGTGGAGAGTGAAGGATATAACTGTGGTACTGTTTTTACCAAAGTACGTCCAAAAATACTCAGAAAAATCTTACAAAGAGTCACTTGGGGTGGAGGGTTCTGCTTCATTGTTGACCTTATCTATGGCTAGCTTTTAATTCAATTCTCTTAATAACTTTAATACACAACCTTTTAGAACCGTGGTAGGCCGGTAGGCCCTAGTAGTAGAAGTAGTAGTAGTATCATCACTAAATACCTATTTTTTTCAGTATACTTTTGTATGTTTTTGGTTGAGGTAATTAGGTACCTTTTGTAATTTGCAACCTGTAATTTTGACAGAAAAAATACATATAATAATTATTGGACCCTTTGACAGAGGAACAATTACCACCAACATTATCAACATTGATAAAGTCCAAAGACGCGAACGGGTATCGACGGTTATCGACTACCATGAACCAGCTCGTCACCCAAAGCCTCGTTTAAACTGGCCCGGTTTCTCTTACATGATTGAATAGATGCCAACCTTTGCCAAGCTGCAAACGAACCAACCAACAACTATTTTTCTCAGTTTGTGGTGACGCAGTGCTGTAACTGACTCGGATAAAAAAAAAATGAGTAATCGGGCTATGTGCAGACCAACCGTTTCTTTTGGCAAACTGCTGTTGCTCTCTCTTCCCCATTAGGAGGACCGTTGAAATTTGAGATGTCAGAAAGTTCTCTTTTCTTTTAGTATTAACAAAATTAACTAACACTTTCTTTATCAAATGAATACCAAAGAATTTGATAGTACGGAAAGCAGAAGTGTTTTTGTGCCATCTCCCACAAGTACACTGGGGGATTATTCCCATAGAAAGACCGGTCCTCAAATGGGAAGATGGCAAAATTTCAAAGATTCATTCAAACCAGCATTAGAGTCAGAAGAGTTTTATTCAAAAATAGATAGAACCCATTTTGATGACCCAGATTCAATGGATGATTTAGAAAAGATTAATCACAATTTGTCCAAGTCAAAATTACGTCGTAATTTGAAAAGTCGTCATTTACAAATGATTGCCATAGCTAGTTCTATTGGACTGGGTTTATTAATTGGTACTGGTTCTGCTCTTAGTGAAGGTGGTCCAGGTGCTATTTTAATTGCCTGGGCTTTAACTGGGTTTGCCATTTTATGTACCATTCAAGCGATGGCTGAACTTGCTGTGACTTTCCCAATTAGTGGTTCTTTCAATGTATATGCTAGCAGATTCATAGACCCAAGTGTTGGGTTCGCAGTATCTTGGAACTACTTCTTCCAGTTCTTAGTCCTTTTACCTTTGGAGTTGGTGGCTGGGTCCATTACCATGAGATACTGGAATACTACCATTAATCCAGATGTATGGGTATTAATTTTCTATATTGTGGTTGCTTCCATTAATTTCTTTGGTGTTAGAGGTTACGCTGAAGCTGAATTCCTTTTCTCTACCTTGAAGGTGGTTGCAGTCATTGGTTTCATTATCGTCAGTATCGTATTGGCCGCCGGTGGTGGTCCAAACGGTCACAATAGAGGTGCTGAATACTGGCACAACCCTGGTGCTTTCTCCAATGGTTTCAAGGGTGTGGTTGCTGTGTTCGTCACTGCTGCTTTCAGTTTTGGTGGTACCGAATTGGTGGGTCTTACTGCTGCTGAAGCTGACCAACCAAGAAAGGCCCTTCCTAAGGCTACCAAACAAACCTTCTGGAGAATTTTGATGTTCTACATGGTCTCATTGACCTTAATCACTTTCTTGGTTCCATACACCTCTCCAAGTTTGTTGGGTTCCAGTTCTGTAGATGTCAAGGCCTCTCCATTCGTCATTGCTATCAAGAACGGTGGTATTGGCGGCTTACCATCCGTGATGAACGCCGTCATTTTGATCTCTGTCATCTCTGTTGGTTCATCTTCTGTCTATGCTACTTCTAGAACCTTAACTGCCTTGGCCCAACAAGGTATGGCTCCTAAGATTACTGGATACGTCGACAGAGCCGGTAGACCTTTGGTGGCTATTATGATCACCAATGTCTTTGGTCTTATCAGTTTCATTGCTGCCAGTGGTAAGCAAGAAGAAATCTTCTCATGGTTGATGTCTATTTCTGCTTTGAGTTCGATCTTTACTTGGCTCTCCATTTGTGTAGCTCACATTCGTTTCAGAAGAGCTTTGAAAGTTCAAGGTAGAAACACCGATGAACTCTCATTTACTTCCCAAACCGGTGTCATTGGTTCCTACTTTGGTGCGCTTTTGAACACTTTGGTGATTATTGCCCAATTCTGGATCGCATTATTCCCAGTTGGTGAAGCTCCAAGTGCTAAGGGTTTCTTCAACAATTATCTTGGATTTGTGGTGTTGATTGTTTTCTACATTGGCCACAAGTTGTGGAGAAGAAACTGGATGTTGTTCATTAGAGCAGACAAGATCGATATTGACTCCGGTAGAAGAGAAACTGATCTTGAGCTCTTGAAACAAGAATTAGCTGAAGAAAGATCCATCTTAAGGACCAAGCCTTGGTGGTACAGAGCATACCAATTCTGGTGTTAAACATAACAAATTTCACGATAATACAAAGAGTTGAACAAAAAAAAAAAAAATACATAATAAAAAGAATCTCCACTGAATGTGGAGGAGTTTGATTTCCCATTGCAAATAATTGCAAATTCACAGTTATAAAAAGAGTTGGGCACTTTTGGCCCATATAAAAAGAGCCCTACCACATATACACCGGTTGATGTATCAGGTGACACAACCCCACGTTTTAATAGAAGTACACAAATTAGATCTGTTCATATCTATTTGTGGCATGTTACCAATACACTGCCGTGGCCAGGCCCGCCATAATGAATCATGAATATAGAATCGTAAATGAGATAATTACATCAATTTATAGAGTAGTCCCAATAAAGGTCGGAGTTTCTCGGACTCTGCAGAAAACCATCCCGTAGAACCAACCAAAGAGTAGTAAATATCGATATGAAACCTAACATAGTCACTATACTCCACTTATAACCTTATTGTTGAAACTTTACTATACAATTAATCTCCTTACTTCTCTAGATGTTGATTCGATATTATTGGTGTACACTGAAAATGAAAAATTGCAATAACACCACAAACAGCTCAATGACGTCAGCGAGACCTACCAAGCCAAACCTTGCACACTATCATTGGCCCTCTTCTCTAGATCCCTACCGCTGTGATCCTCTACCCCGAAAACGTTGGCGTCCATTGATCCCAGTAAAACCAGGCCCCTTTGACTACTGAACTATTAGCTAATATTTCACTAATCTATGGTTGGGATCCTCGCACTCGTATTTAAATTAGATACGCGAACCATCACTAAACAATCACAGTTATCACCAAAACTTACCAATCACATTGGCTACAACACCACCTGACAATCGAGCATCTGGTGAGTCACTTCCACTTCCAGTCCTTCATAGCCGTACCTGTCTCAAGAATCACATCTATCTCCGATCGCTTGTGCTATCTATTTCGGAGTACCATTTGACACGAACCCTTGTTCCTGACTATTTGAGTCATCAAGTGATTGAGCCATCAAAAGATAGCAAAACACCGATTTTTGCACTATACACAGTATAAAAAGTATACAGAACACAGCACAGCAACTATACAGAGGAACCATCACCTGTCATGTCTACCCACCGGCCCAGCTTCACCAACTCGTCTAGTTTCGGGAGTGTGTTTAAGTCATTGACCAAATCGCTCAAGTCCTCTAATAATGTACCAGTCCAGATCAACCCGTTAGTGGTAGGAGGAGGAGAAGACCTTCAGAAACTTATCCAGCAACTACAATCACATACAGTATCAGTGCGAGCCAATGCAGTTTCCAAACTTACTGGATCGATAGACAAATACGCCATTTCCTCCATACCAGAGATATGGTACTTGGTACGAGACCTCTGTGATATCAGAGTGGCGGCCAATTACCGTAAGTTGGCTTTAACCTTCATGATAAAAAGCATTGCCCATGCCGACAACTCGGTAGGGACCAGACTTATGTTCTTTAAAGATATAATCAGATTCTGTGACTTCGAGAAAAGAGATCCAGAATACCTATCCTTTCTTCAAGCCATAACAGCACTTACCAATAGCGGGAAGGAGATCCATGACTTTTGCATTTACGACGATACCAAGAGCTTGAACGTATTTATCGAGTCCGCAATTGATATGACTACTCACGATGAAACTAACGAAAGACTCCTTGCAACCATCCAGTTTGTAGAAGATTCCATGGTCTACAGTTTCGATATTCTTGATGACCATTTTAAAAACACATTGGTGAGGACATTGGTCGATATAGGCTTCGAAACTACCGATACAGCTCTCTTATCCCTGATCTTGAAGGTTATCAACACAGCTGTCGTCTCAGGAACCATACCGATGGACTATAATACAGTCAGCTTCTTATGCTCAGTATACGGGTTAAACCTAGACCCCAAAGTAACCATATCAATATGGGAAATATTCGACAATTTAGTCATTTTAGATACTTTCCAGTCCACTATCGTCAGTCTATGTGACATACTAAAAAATCCAGAACTCCACAAGTTCCATTCTAAAAATTCTTTGCAAATGGATATCAATACCCAGCCATTGAACTCATGCATCGGAGCACTTCAGATCCTTGTCAAAATCCATATCTTATCTGCATCCCAAGACGATCACCGTATCGACCTAAACTATACGAGCATTATCAAGGCATGTAAAGTTGCTGCCTCATACAATGTGCCATTGATCAACACCAGCTTCTTAAGGTCTTGTGACCGTATCTTTTCCAAAGAACTGTATCTTGAAAACTTTGGAATAAATTTCAATGGGTCCTTTGAAAAGATCCTTCCATTCCAATTGTGGTATTCCATGTCCAATTCTGTCTTTGATCTTCTTCATGGGTTGAAACCAAATTCAGAACAGGACCAGAGATACTTACAATCTATATGTGTTTCTTTGCAGTCTTTATACGAAAATCATGAGTTAAAGACACCAAAAGATAAATTAGTGGCTTTCTTCCTCGATAACTATAAACTTGCACCGCCTGAAATTATCAAATTTATCTTGAACTATTATAATGAAGAGAAGCTATGCTCTTTATTATATCCATTCTGGAAGGATAATTGTGTGAAGCTTCTTAAATATTTCTACTACGAAAGCACAAATAGTGATATAAAGACTAATTGTTTGGAGGTGATCAAAGATGCTTTTATAACATCCATATCGGTATTTTCAAGTGATAATATCAACTACGACCTCATCTATGATTTGTTCAGAAAGTCTATCCATGAAGAAGACGATACTCTTCTTGACTACCTCTTTAATAATTTCTTCATCAGTATTGTGATGAGAAGTCCACCAAATGTTTTCCAGCAACTAACAGAAGTCCTTAGACCAATATTTGTCGATAAAGAATCCAAATCTGTTCCTGAACCATCATTCATGTCCATTAGTTCATTCACTTCTAAAGGATCTGCTTCAAGAGCTTCAAATCTCCAATCAATGAGTGTCAGCTATGCCGAAAACACGGGCCGTGCTCTTTGTAAAATCTTCCTTATTTCATCTCAAAGTGACAGTGAAAAGGCCCTGGTGGCCTATAAATTCATAATATTAAGCTCAAAGTATGCTCTTGACTCTGGCCATGTGGACTTATTATTAATCTTAAGCAAATGTCTAATAAGAATTAGAGTTACAGAAGATTCAAACGTTTATTTCACTCAACCGCAAGAAATGATTGGTCTTTCTACTTCTTTCAAGAGAAATCCCAAGGACTCATCTTTTAACGTACAATTGAGTCTGAGCTACAAGTGGATTTATCCTGAATCTGTGGCTTATCTTCCCGAGGAATACTTTGACAAACCTTCAAAAAAGCTCAAATTGGGTGAAGACCAAAATGGTAATCACTATCCTCAAGACCACTCGACTAGATCCACTATTAATACAATTGATATCTCCCAATGGTTCGATATTATACTAAGAATTATCGTGGAGTTTGTTGATTGGGAAATTTATTCTTTTATTTGGGCCCACTTCTGTCCTCAATTGGCAAATATTAGACTCTTCCTCAACTATGATGACCAAATTATGAAGTTTAAAAATATTATTTGTGAACATTTGGCCTTGAACTTGCCCAAGCAAATTGTACTTCCTCCTAATCAAGTGACAAAAGCTGACTTGCAGGTGGTTCTAGTGAGAACACTCTCTGCGTTGGTAGGATACCATGATAAATTCACCAAGTATGATGAGGATCAAATTATTAATGCCCTCATTTTTGGTTTAGGATCATGGGAAAAAACAGCCATTCCTAGTATCAGTATTTTAACCGTCTGCTGCTATGAATTTCCTCTATCAATTAAAAAGTTCCTTTCTGCTATTCTTACCAAATTACAAACAAGAGTTACTAGTGCATTTGCAAGTGCTCATACACTAGAATTCTTATCATCATTAATTCATATTCCTACATTGACTTCTAATTTCACCATTGATGAATATAAAAGAGTCTTTGGTATTGCTTTCAAGTATATTCAATTTGCCAATGATTTGAAGAAACGTACACCAGCATCATCTGTCCTGACTGATATTCAACAACATGGTGTTGACGCTGAAATAGATTTCACACCTTCCACTCAATCTACAGAAATTACTCCAATTCTCGTACAATATGTTCTTATGTCATCGTTCAATGTGATCTCAAGTTGGTTCTTGAAAATTAATTTAAAAGACAGAAAATCCATCTCATCATTCCTTGTGAAGAATCTTATTCTTTCAGGTGAACACGAAAAGAATTTGGACAGTCAAACACTTGGATTTTTGGATTTTATTATTAGGTTCACTTACAGTGATATACCATTGAATATTATTACCAATGAGAAACCAATGGGTTCAATAGCCCGTTGGGTAGTGGGAAATAGTATATTTGGAATTGAAACCGATGAGTCTTCTGGTGATTCCATCATATCTATTCGTAAGCCAACTGGTACAGTGAAGTTCAATGTTAAATTGGATCATGAAGAGAGAACTGTTGATGGAAAAATTAATCCTAACTACTATTTGCTTCAATTATTCAATATGGAAACCATTAAGCCAATTCCAATTGTTGAGGATTCAGTAACATTAAGAGCATTGAATGTATTGGATCGTATTCCCACTGTGGATTTCCATAAAATTGGTATAATTTATGTGGGACCAGGACAAAATACAGAAGAAGAAGTTCTTACTAATAAAATTGGATCTAGAACCTACGAAGAGTTTTTAACCAAAATCGGTAGTCTTATCAGGCTTAAAGATGCATATCATCATATTTATGTGGGAGGGTTAGATAGCGAAAATGGATTTGATGGAGAATATACTAGATATTGGAGAGACAAAACTACCCAAATAGTATTCCATATTATTACCATGATGAAGAACGATATACAAGACCACAGGAAAAAGGCCCATATTGGCAATAATTACGTCAATATCTACTTTGATGATTCTGAGCTCCCTTACAACTTTAATTTGATTCGCTCGCAATTTAACTTCTTGAATATCCGCATTTCGCATCATACATCTGGAATTACTCCAGATACCAAAAGACGGTTTTTCAAGGTACAAACGTTTAGAAGAGCAGGTGTACCTGGAGTGTTTGCTACATCACACTTCAAGATCATCTCTGAAGATAATCTTGCTGTCTTCATTAGGAATTTAGCGATTGTTGCCGATCAATTTGCCACTGCCTGGCATGCATATGGTAGAGAATCAATCTGGTCGCAACGAGTCAAACAGATCACAAATATCCGCGACAAAGCAGTTGCAAGTCATCGAGCTTTGCAAGAAGAAATCCATCAAGAAGAGCAAATGACTGGAAGTTTAAGTCAACAATTTGATTCTGAATTATACCAAATGGTAGAGTTTAATACGTTTACATCATAGGATCGGCATTCGTTTTCGTTTCGTCGTCGTATCGAACACATACGAGTGTATGGGCCCTGTCTAACGGCTAACTACCAACAGTTGCTCATCCTAAAAAGGGCTAGATTTTGAGATTGGGGGGTTTGGATAAGCCATAGGTCATAGGCCGATAGATCGAAACCCAAAAAAAATAATAATATTAGAAGAATAAGGAGAAGAACAATAACGATCTCAATTGAACAGCCTCCTTTCAGATAAAGGTTCCGTTTTTCTATTGTTTTATTTTTATCAACCCATGGGTGTGGCTGGTGTTCTAAAACTTGGCCGTAAGTGGCTTTAACGGCCTGTTATAGCCTTTTATAGCCTTAGATTCTCGGGGTTAATGTCAAATTGGCGTTGACATTAGGCAATGGCTTAGCTATGAGTGCCGTACTAGACGTGGTTTTCCTATACTAGTTAATTTTAGTGTGGTGGGTGGTGCGCAATTTTCCTTCAATGAGCGAGATTGCGACATACTTTGTTCCACAATCAATATTTATTAGTAAGCGCTGTTGGCTCAGTGCATAGTGATCGGCACTATATCATCACCGTTTCTTGTTCATGTCTATTATATCTACGAGATTATAGTTGCTAAGGGACCTGCTATAAGATATAAGATAGGCCAAATTTGCCCACTATATCTAATTTTCACAGTACTCAAAGAGTTTTAAAAAAAAATAGTCATCTGTTTTCTCTTGTCATTTGGGCCCTTTTTCCAATTCGCTGCTCGTTTTCTCCACCATTGATAAACTGGCTTGTGAAGTTCCGCACCCAAATTAGCTCATCGTTCATACACAGGCTCATATATTAAAAAGAATCACTCTAAATAGAGCCATAATTTCCACAACCAACACGTCTTTCAATTTTTAAAAAGGGTCAACCAGAACAACTAGTCGAAGCTTTATTCTTAAGTCCCTTCTCTATTTACTAGCTGGTACTTTGAGCCTACTTCAACACCACTTAACCAATCAAACTACTTGGAACATACACTTTACTAGTCCTATACAACTCTTCACCTTATCCGGTTCGGTCATATGAGTTTTACTCTTCCCTTTGTTGCCGATGGGTCTCCTACTCATAAGGCTATTGATTCAGTCCAGAACACCTTAGCCAACCAGAATGATGCCCTTAATCGTCTTTCAGACCAATACAAAAATGACTTGTTCTCTCAAGTCAATTTGGCTCAGTCATTACAGATATTGTACAATACCGTCCAGATTAATAGAGGTAAGATCGTGGTCTGTGGTATTGGTAAGTCTTTCAAGATTGCCAACAAGCTCGTGGCCACCTTAAACTCATTATCAATCTACTCATCTGCCCTTCATCCTTCAGAGGCGCTCCATGGAGACTTGGGTCTCATTGACGAGTCCAAAGACTGTGTCATTTTATTAACCGCCAGTGGTAACACCCCCGAACTTTTACAATTACTTCCACATATTTCCATAGAGGTCCCTATAATATTACTTACCTGTAACAAGGAGTCCAAATTAGCCTGTCATCCACAAGTCAAGTCTTTATTATACGCGGCTTTGCCCTCGTGTTTAAATGAAGATACCATTCATGGACTTCCTGCACCAACCGTCTCTGCTACCGTATCATTGGTCCTTGCAGATGCAACCATTTTGGCATTGCTGGAGTTAATAGAAGAAGACGTCACTAAGAGGAAGAAATTGTTCTCTACCAAGCACCCTGGTGGTTCTATTGGTGCCGATCTCAGCCATCTTAATGACAGAGTCACTTTTGCAACTGAAAAGACTCCTACCACTACCGCTACTCCTTTGAAGAGCACTACTGCGAGTGATAAGAAGCTGTTTTCTTCATACCTCAGCACTACCTCTTTGCTCAGTTTAGATCAAGTCAGAAGAGAATTCAACAACAGTGGTCCAGAAATCGCAGAAAGTACCAAGACCAGTTTGAGCTCATTAGAATGCTCTGATGAAGAAGAAGATGCCTTCGAAGTTAAGGTTGAAAACGATAGGAAGCCTTCTAATTTAAGATACGATACAGAATTGTCTAATGAAATACTTGCAGCCAAGAAGGCACAAGTTTTAAAGACCACCTGGGCAGAAGTCAAACAACTTGACTCTAATGATGAGTTCAAAATCTTACAATGGGCTACCTTATATGAATATATTTTCTTTGATAAGAATGTCAAGAAATTAGGAATAAGGTCTAGTGAATTACGTGAATTATACAAAGATCTTAATGAAAGAAGATCATCATCTTATGGTAAAAGCACCGATTTATGGTCTAGATTTAATGCTGACTTTTTAAGTGCTTTTAAGGAAGTGGTCCTTAACTAAAAACATGGGTAATTATGATAGAGAGATATTATTTAGTTCTTATATATACTTTACTGTCCGACGACGAAATGTTCTTGGAACGGTCAGATATGCGATATGAATAAAAGTAATGACGATACAAACACAGTAATACACTTGTAATTATCACTAGATGTAATTACCACTATAATTGAGACTAACAGGGGCTCAATCGTCTCAATTGTGTCGATCATATTAACCCAATAAACTATTGATATTCAACTTCCTGTTCTCCTTATACTACTTCTTTTTCAATCATATATACATTGTATTATAAAAAACTATTTAGGCTCAATAACTATAGACAATAGAAGAGAACAAAACTGTAGATAAACAAATTATTTACACAAATTAAATAGAGGCAATAAAAAAAAAAGACAGAGGGCAAGGAAATTCCTTTGGCCAATAGTGCCCTGTAAGTAAAAGCTAAGTAACAGTAAATTGGCAACGGGTTAAGTAAGTTGTCGTAGCAACTACTTGTTTTCGGCTTCAATTAAAGCAGTTTCAGCAACAATAATCATCTTTTCAACAGAAGCAAGATGTTTGCCATAAGTATTCTTGGAAGAAATTTGTTTTAAGTATTGTCTTAACTTAACCACCAATTTCTTCTTTTCGGTACTTTTAGCATCAAATCCTTCGACTAATTTTTGGATGACATAGTTGGCGTATTGATCCTTCATCATTAATGCTAATGGAGAATCATCACTAACTAATTCAACATTATAGTCTTCGTTTCCGATCATAACTTCATGAAGAATACGCTTTCTTTGTTCCAAAGATCCAAACTTGATACATTTTTCAATAACATTGGATGCAAACTTATGCTTAGAAAAGGTGACAACAGATCCTAAAACTACTCGTAAGATTTCTTCACGATCTCTCATCTTTCCTCTTTCTAAAATATGTTGCATTACGTAGTTACCATATTGATCTTGAATTAAGTAAAAGATAAATCTGTTAAGTTCCTTCAAGATATTTTCTTGGTCTTCAATGTTAGAGTAATCCAATAATCTTTGAATAACTCTACAACCATAAGGATGAGTAGAAAGATGATAAATTTGATTATTTAAACTTTCTAAAACAAACTTGATCTTATTGAATGGAATCTTTTCAATGGACTTTTGAATAACATGGTTACCATTTTGATCCTTGGCACAAACTAAAATATGATCTCTCAATTCTTCAATGATTTGAATTTGACCTTCTTGATCAATTTCTTCAATAGCTCTTTGAATCACACGACATCCATACATTTGTAAGGACAATTCATAAATGTGTCCCAACATGTTTTCTAAAAGGACTTTTCTTTGAGTATCAGTACCGAATTCAAAATACTTTTGAATCACATAGTTACCAAAAACATCAGTCATTAAATCATAAGAAATATCTCTAATTTCATTGAAGATAACTTCTTTTTCTTCATCACTGGCATCAGGTAATTTTTGTTGAATGAATCTAGAACCATGTTGATCCTTAGTAAATTCAACAGCATGGCCATAAATATCCTTCAAGAAATATTCCTTACCCTTGGAGTTAGAACGAACTTCTTCTAATAATGGAGATCTGTAAATATGGTTAGCACCCTTTCCATTATCATTATTTCTTCCCTTCTTTTTAGATGGAGGGGTTGGTTGAGGAGCTGGGGCAGCCTTTGGATCTAATGGAGCTTGAATAGGAGAATGTGGTGGCATTCCCATTGGTGGTGGAGGACCTTGTTGGTACATTGGATATGGGCTGAAAGGATGGAACATGAAAGAGGCAGGAGGAGCTTGACGGTTCACCATACCAATACCTGGAGTGTGAACGTTTCTGGCACCTTCTTTAGGTTTACCTTCTTCATCAAGAGGAGTTTCCTCGGAGTCTTCCGATTGTTCAGGTTTTTCTTCTGGATAACTCATCATACCATAAAAAGCAGGGTCCATAAATTGTGGAGGAGGAGGAGATGGCATCATGAAGCCAGGAGGACTAATTGGAGGGATGTTTTTAGAGCCACGGTTGAATGGTTGTTGAGGAGGTTGTTGAGGAGGAATAGGAACATTACCACCTGGTAAATTATTCTCTAAGTAGTTGTAAGAAAAAGCAGGAGTGAACGAAGTAGCAGTAGCAGGATTCCAGAAATTTTGAGGAGCTTGAGGTTGATTAATACGATGAGAACTTTCACTTTGATGATCAGAAGCTATGGATAAAGCAGCACTGGCTTGGATTGGAGAAGTACTATTATAATGATCAATTTTTTCACTAATGGATTGGTGTCTAGAGGTTCTTGGAGCAGGCATGTTCAAGTTTTCATTCAAAGATCCTCGAGGAGAACTTAAAGCTCCGAAATCCAAGGGTTTCATTGCTTCAGAATTGAAACTGGTTCTTCTGGACCCTTGATTATCTAAGGAGATATTACCAATACCATTTGATAATTCGATATCTCTAGTAGCATCAGCTACCGAGGAAAACTTTTGTAAGAAACTATCTTGAGGAGGATGTCTACTGGCAATACCACCACTAATAGAAGCAGTACCGAAGTTTAATCTATTGTTGGCGCCATTAGCGGTAGCATTATAATTAACGCCCGAAGCACCACCCACAGGAGCAGTGATGGCAGATAAAGAACCTCTTTTCAATCCAAATAAGTTACCGTCGATATCACTACCATCATTAAAAGAAAATCTTCTTTCGGAAGTTAATTGACCACCGGAGTTTCCGAGGAGTTTGGCCACTTCTGGATCTACTTGATCCAACACAGTCCGGTATTGTGCTGACAGAGTTTGGTTTCGCAGTGGTGATCCTCCGTTACTTGACCATATAGTTTCAGATGGCATGGTTACAGTACAATAACAATGTGTGTGCTTTCTTTTTCTGATTTGGTGATACCCTCTATAGTAAAAGGAGGATAGCTGTAACTTGTAACTGGTTAAAACAGATATTAATTAAAAAAAAAGGGAACGATGATCTCAACCGTAGGAAACGGAAACGTGTTGATCAAGAACGACCTTTTAGTAGTAAGTGAGTTGCCACAAGGTGTTGTGATGGTGGGGTTCCCGAGGCTTGATGGTTTTTTGGGACAGGTGAAGTTGATTTGTGTGGGTAAGGTGGAGGTGGTCGTGGTGGGTACCGAATTTTTAGGAAATTTGGTTGGTGGCACAAAATTAATTGGCTGGTGATTGAGTGAGTTTAGATATGTCAGCCACAAAGTAATTGGACTGTTAATCTCGTCCTGTAGTAAATGGGGAGGGGGAGGGGGTGTTTAATAACGAGTATACGAAGTGTACGAAGTGTACGAACTATACGAGTCTACATAGTTTAGCTACAATTAATGAGCGGACTAATCTCAATTTAACTGGGCCTTGTTGGAGGGGCTATTATTGGGGGATTATCGGGTGTGGGTGAGTGCCCTCGCCCCCAACGTCTGTTGTGTGATACTGCCTCGTATTTAATACCGTTGTCGCAGTCTTTACCAAAATGGCGGTAAATTGTAAAATATAGCGGAATAACCAAATTACAGTTACCCTACCCATATTGTTTAGGGAAACGAGACATACCACGCCTGCACTAAGACACCACCGTAATAGCACCTCATCAGAACGGTCAACGGTCAACGGTCAACGGTCAACACAGTACCCAGAGCCTAAACAGTGCCCCACCAAGTGCCCTACCAAGAACGCTTCTGTGTCGCACCACCACCACCACTACTACTACCACTACACGACATTAGTAGTCAACTTTTACAGCCCATCACCGGATCATCACATAACCGCCCACTGGCTTCATTCATAAGATGAAACTATCAAAAGAGGCTAGCGACAGGCTCGCCAACCTCCTCTACTCGGCCACATCCACTGAGATCTCGTCCAAGATCCCCATCGTTACCAAACACCTCTACGGGGACCTGAAACCCACCTTCAAATCAGCCCTCGATGACTTGATGGAGAACCAATGGACCCAAGCTCCCATGGAAAAAGCACTTGACCAAATCCCACCAGGTTCAGTGAAAACTAATATATTGAAACTTAATTTCCCCAGCTCGTTCTTGACCAAGTCCGATTTCTTCAGCTTGTTTCCTATCAACAGAGAGAGAAAGTACTTGTTACCAGCTGACTTAAGAGATGGCCTTAAATTCCACATGGTCAAGAAAAGAGACCCATTAACATTAGCATTCCAAAACTCATACTACTTAATATTCCCAAATCATCTCCATGCCAGTATCTACTACTTGGAAACCCAGCATAAAGCCATTAATGGACTTCCTATAGATCTCAAATTCGAAGAAATTACCCACAACAAATTGAAATTCTTCACTTCTCCTTTCTTGGGCAACGATGGCTTAAATCTCCAGTCTACCATGAAAGAAGCCAATGGTCTAAACAAACAATCCATTCAAAACCCTTTCCATAACTTAGCATCATCTGAACACGCTACCATACAAGATATCTTAAAGTATTCACCTTCTAAATTGGCTATACTCCAACAGCTTGATCAAATTAAAGTGGACCCAAGAAGCCCAGAAGTCAATCCAAATTATAAACTTTTACAACAATTGACAGACTCTAATACCCGTTCAAATTCTGTCTTGGTACGAAACTTACCATTTGGACTCTCAAAACACACCATTCCAAGACTCTTGTGGAATTATGATCTCCTCAAGAAGTCTCCAATAACCACAATTGTGAATAATCCTGTGAAACAAACACACATTCAACTAATCAGGTTCGAAAACAGCTCCAGTTCTTCCAGGTTTGTGAGGAACTTCCACGGTAAGAGATGGGATTCCATGCAACACGCTAAGGACGAGAAGAAGATGTATGAGCCTATTCTTTGTGAAATTGTTGATTAGAATGGTGAAAAGCGAAAGCAATTCACACAACAAATCTACACTTTATCTGTTAATTATTATCTGTATATTACTATCATCTTGTACATATTATACAATACCATTAGGTCTACACTTTAATGTAGTTCTTATTAATCTTGATCCCTTTATTATACGATAAACCAATACCAGCAGCCTTGTTCTCTAACGATGGGACTTGGGACTTGGGATTTGGCAATTTGGGAATTATTCTATTATGTTTCCGATAACACCAATGAAAGAATGAATGTGAATTAAATGTTGGTCATAATAAAATATTCCCCTTCCTATTATACCTTTTGATGCTTTTGTTATAATTGGTTTTCCTGGGATCTCTCTCTGTATTGCTTCTTCGTTGTTTTTTTTTTTGATTTTATTCTTTGATTTATTCATTATCTAAGCTCTTCCAGCTATACCTTACCAACTCCCATGTCTTCTGTTCATCTTCTGCTTCGTTCTCCACAATAACATATCTCTCCCAAATCCTCTTGTTCTGCCATATTATTATTACATCATTTCCTGACCATCCAAGTACTCCACAATCAGAATTGGATTCTGGGCTATTAAACTCGGTATGATACTTGTTGGTATTGACAGAACAGAAAGACCAGGTGGAATTGAAATAGTTTGGAACTGGAATAGGGATTGGTAAGTTCTTCAATAAATGTCTTCTATTCATAGGATAAGTATTGGATCTAGTGATTGATGAAGCAGGTGATGAAGAAGTAGCATCTGCTAAATTAAAAATATGAAGAGTATTTTTATCCGATAAAACTGCCAATTTAGTATCATTATGACTAAACTTCATGGAAGTAATAACTGCTCTATCTAAACCTCTTCTAAACTCATACAACAAACCAGTGTTGTGAGTAGAATGAACCCTAATAATAGTACCGGTTTCTGAAGCAGATGCAATTAAAGTACCAGATCTATTTAATGCTAAACATCTAATCTTTGATTTATGGGCTTTTATAATACTAACGAGGTTTTTCTCTTGTCCTTGAGGTGAAACATCGACCAATTGAATTTGGCCCACTTGTCTACCTGGGAATGCTAATGTTTGATATTTAATGGATTCTTTTGCTGTAGTTGATGATGCTGATGAAGATAATGAAGCCACTGGTGAATTTGATTCCATATGAAGTGGTGATGGAGATGTAGAGTTAACCGATAAGTCCGCTAATCCAAGTTCGTTATCTATAGTTTCATAGGTAGCGAATTTCTTAGGAGGAGCAGAAAATCCATACACCAATACTTGATTTTTAAGGACCACGATGATTCTAATTCTTGATAATAATACGTTTAATACGGGGGTGTTGAATTCTAAACTTAAACTGTTCTTTCTCTTTAAATCATCCCAGATGATTAGCTTATTGTTCGCAAACTTGGGGCTTTTCCCTCCTCCAACAAGCGCCAAGTAGTTGGTTCTATGAAGCATGGTGATGTGGCCGATACCTGATCCGCTAGGCCCGGATCCAGGGCCATTACTATTTCCATTACTATTTCCATTACTGGTGCCATTATTATTGTGGGATGAGCCGGGGCCGGAGCCAGAGCCGGAGCCTACTGAGCCGCCGTTGATCTGAGAATGATTCGATCCATTGAAAGTTCTTTTGACCCTTAAATCAATAGGGTTGGTGTTATACACCAAGAACCCGTTTTCGTGTCCGATTGCAAAACATCCTTGATCCTGGTTGAAATTGATACATAAGATTTTGGACTCCTTTTGGGACTTAGTTAAAGGGGTGTGAGTATTCATTAATCATATGGAGATGACGGTGACGAGGTATGAGGTTTCAATTCTAGTGAAAACAAGTGGTAGATATGCGCAGGGGTTATTAGAGGCGCAATGGGTAATGGTGGTTAAAAGGGTTATGTGAGATGAGTCAGTAGTGTAGTTGTAGTGAGTGTTAGTGTGAGTGTTAGTTCGTGTGAGTGACTATATGATGAGTATAGGAGTTGTTATGAGTATCACTAAAGAGGTGAGAATCTGTAGTGTAAAGAGCTCGTGTGAGTATGACTATAACGATGTGTATTAAGTAGGAAGGAACTAGGAAGTCTAGTCAGAGCGTTGGATGTGGTCTCCAGATGTGGATATATCTATATGTAAAATAAAAAAAAGTGACTACAATTTGCCAGCCTGTTCGGGTATCTATATAGGGCCGTAACCACGACAAAAACGTATAATAATAATAATAATAGCAGTATTGTTGTTAGTCAGGGGTATCAGTGGAGCTGATTGGGAGGCCCACGACCGGCTTAGAGGGGGTAAGAAGGTGGTTGAGATGACCAACAATAACCGATGCCCATACACAATAGGCCAGATCTTATTAGTGATCAATATAATAAGCTGTTTTTGTCAACTAACAACCAGTATCCCCCTATTTTGCAGTATTCTCTTTCCTATGTCAATCCCGCAGAAACATACGAACGCATAGAATAAAATTATCCCAAAAATAGGTAAATGTGGGGGTACGAAGGTGCAGTCCCCCAGCGACATAGTTTAGTTAGTTAGTAGTCCACTTAATTTCCCCATAAAAATATTGGGTTAGAACATAGGACCAAATGGTAGATCCTTTACCTTTTGTCTATAAAGTTTGTTGCATCGGGGTTTGACTCCTATTGTCGGATGATCTAATCTGGTACAATCTTAGGTTTAGGGGGGTAGAGATTACGGTGGGCATTTCCTGATTTGGGATGTTCTGTGTTTTCTTTTTCGGCTCACTATCTGTTACGAGCAGAACCGTTGTGTACCTAATGGTTGATTCCACGACCGCATCGCGTTAGACGAGATGACAAAAATAAACGATACACACAACTAAATGCTAAATTATGGACCCACTTGTGTATGACCTGCGTGGAATTCAAATCAGCGAACACTTTTATGCGATATTAGCGAATTATACATTGATCATACTGAGTTCGTAGCATGTCAAAATGTACTTTATTTTTTCTTCTCTTGCTGATTTATAGATGCCCAGAATTAGTCACTTTCAATATCCATAACCTCATCATCATCGTCACTTGAATCTTCACCTTTCACCAAAGCATTAGCTAAGGAATGCACTTCGTCAACTTGGCCCTCCGGTTCGGATTCTAATAATTTTGTTTTATTAGCCAATGGTGTCATAAATTTACTTTTTTTCAATTGCTTCTGGTAGTTTAATGTAGGCAAATTGAGCTCAAATACTCTTCCTGTATTCTCCAAAAATGATTCACTAGAAGTATTGGCTTCAAGAGTTCTCTTGAGCAAATCTGAAGCTATAGGATCTGAAGGTGATATAGCCAATGCATCATGTAAAATATCAATTGCCTTGAAAAAATTACCTAATTTCAAATGAATTAATCCCATAGCCGATAAAATATTGCAGTCATTTCTATTACTAATTTTAAGCACTTGATTAAAACAATCCAATGCTTTATATGGTTGATTTTCTCTTCTGTAAACATGTCCCAAATTAGTATGAATAGAAATCCAGGTTTTAGAATCAGAATTCAAGTACTTGGCAGCACCCAAGGCTTCTTGTAAAAACAATTCTGCCTTCATTAAATTATTCTTATGGAAATTAATCACACCGAGTTCATTTAAAAGTAATGGATCAGAGGCACAGATTTGGTATGACGCCAATAAATATTCTTCAGCTAAACTTAAATTATTCATTTGTAAGTGTTGCATTCCCAAGAATAAATTAGGTAAATGAGTACCAGGGAATAATCTGGCTGCAAATGCATATGCACTTATAGCTTGTTCATGTTCACCTTCAGCTGCAAAAGTATGGGCAAATCCAATCCAAGCATGGCCAAAATTAGGATTCAATAATGTTGCCTTGCTAAAGAATTTTCTTGCTTCAATGATTTTATTAATGGATAAATAGTATGTTCCAATTGACAACCAGGTCATTGGATTATTAGGATGATTTTCTGCCAATTGATGAGCTTTCAAGAAGAGCTTGTTCTTACCTCCTAACTCATATAATGAACTGAGATAATTGGGTATGACATCAAAATTAAATTCATCTTTAGATAATATTTTTTCACAAATGACAAGACACTCATCAAAACTGCATTGAATGTAATAGTAATCGGCTTTGCTCAACAAAATATCACTATTCTCGCCCAAATCATATTCTTCTTTCAATATAGTTTCTGCTTCGTTAAATTTAGCAATATTAAGATACTTGGATAATTTGGAAGTGTATAATAATTTGATCAATTCATCATTATCATCGGCATCTCTATAGTTTAAAGTAGTAATAAAATCCCATTCTTCGCTTGGGGTCATTAAGTTGTTGGAAATCAATTCATTGAATGCTTCGAAACACTTTACATCTACCAAAACTGCTTCTTTGTAACAATCTTTAGCCTTTTCGAAATTGTTCTGATTTGCATAGATAAGTCCTCTTAAATAGCACATGGACGCTTCTAATTTTATACCACCATCGGTATTTCTAACTTGGTAATTATCATCTTTTCTGAACGGATTGGTTTCACCCACCAAGTCCAATGCATCATCCCAGAGCTCTAATTTAACCAAACAAAAACTGGCTAAATAACGACAACTCACTGATTTCTCAAACTCTGGTTTACTGGTGAGCAACAGCTTGGCCCGGAGATAGTTTCCGCTGTTGATGTATACTTGGGCGAGCCAGAAGGCGTCATTGGGGTCTTCGGTCAACGCCAATACCTTATCGCCTATGAACTCAGCTGTTTTATAATGATGTTGCATCAAGGCATCGTGTCTCCACAACCGTAATTTTTCAGCCTGGGTCAATGGTTCCAGTACGGTAGGCAAACGGCTGTTCTGTTGCTGAGGAGGTTCATTATTGGCACTATTGACATCGCCATTCAGTCTATCAAGATTAAAGAACAGTGAGTGGTTGGAACCAGGAGTATCAAACAAAGTAGACGCCGGGTTTGGCGGTGTTATAAAGATATCAGGACGTCGGTTGTTCACCATTGGCGATATAAACAACGTGGAATTGTGTTGTGATGGAGTCTTTTGATTTTGAACCATATTTGGGTTTTTGGGTTTGTATGTCAATGGATGGTTTGTTTTGTATGGGTTTATGATCTTGAACAGTGGAAAAGTTGAGAAAGGGTATCACCGTAAGGATAAAAGGATCTTGTGGTTATAGTTTCACGGTTGTGTTTGTTGGAAGCTGTACGGGTCAAAGGATGTACTTAGCCGCTGAAGTTGATGTGATAAAGATGTTGATCTGATCTTTTGATGGCACTGCGTAGTGATGGTATCTAAACATACACAGAGAGACAGTCGCGCTGGGTGGCTCGCGGGGACAGCCAGGAGATAGGTACATTTGGTGGCATGAGAACGCTCACGTGCTCGCCCTAGGAACCAGATGCTCATCGCCAAAAATTTACCCTATCTAACACTAATATACTATAGACATTATCTTAAACATGGCTAAAACTACCAAGAAGGTCAGAGTCCAAGAGGCCAAGGAAGTGCAACCCGAAGTACCACAAAAGGATGCACCAAAAGAAACCAAAGAAGAATCAAAGGAAGAACCAAAAGAAGTGACAAAGAAGGCGGCTACTGGTCCAGCCAAGAAAGTCCAATTCAGAATCATGGTGGGTTCCTACGAACACAATCTTTTAGGATTGTCTGTAATGATCGGTGACTCATCTGAAGCTGTTTTCCAAAGAGTTTTCCATTTCCAAGCTCATGCTCTTTCCATTAAATCCATTGATATAGCCAAGAGATATATGGTTACTGGATCCAATGATGAACACATTAAGATTTATGATTTACAAAAAAGAAAGGAATTGGGTGACTTGATGGGCCACCTGGGTACCATTACTTCCTTAAGATTTTCTGATGAAGGTAATGTCGAACATGAAAACACCGACAAGTCTGGTAAATGGCTTTTGTCTGGTTCTGAAGATGGTAAAATTATAATATGGAGAACCAAGGATTGGGAAATGTTTGGTACCTTAAAGGGACACCAAGGTCAAATCAACGATATTGCCATCCATCCATCTGGAAGAGTTGCCATTTCTGTTTCTCAAGATCAAACCATCCGTTTGTGGAATTTAATGACTGTCAAGAAAGCTGCCATTTTAAAGATTAAGGGTAAGGATCATTTGGGTGAAAAGGGAGAATTCGTCAGATGGTCTCTCGATGGTAACCACTTCATTGTCGGATTATTAAACCAATTATTGGTCTACAACACTACCACTGCCAAGATCGTATACAAGATGAAATTCTCTTCTACTTTAATGAGTATGGAAGTCATCAAGGTTGAAGGTACCGAATACGTTGTTGTTGGTCTCGGAAACGGTACAATCCAATTCTTTAATTTCGCTGAGCAAATTATGAGCAAGGTCGAAGATGAGGATAAGGTCACCAAGGGCAAGGCTGAAGTTGTTGAGCCAGAATTCCAATTAAGAGGTCACACCAACCGTATTAAGGATTTGAGTTTCTTCCAACATGAAGTTGAAACCAACGGTGTTCCATATCTTGTTTCTGTTGGTTCCGATAGTAAGATTGTTGTCTGGGATCTTTCCAAGAATGTCAGAGATCAAGTTGCCGTTTACGATACTGGTGAAAGATTGAACTGTGTTGTTACTTGTGCTGAATCCATTGAAAAGTTCGGAACCATGAAGAGAAGATACACTTCCCTCGAAGAAATGAACGGTGAAGACGGTGGTGTCAGCGAATCCGAATACGAAACCGACGGTGAAGAAATCAAGAAGATCATGATGCCAAAGAAGAAGGGAAAGAAGAACAAGAAGAACAAGGTGCAAGTTACTTTAGAATAAACGTGCAAAAATAAAATAAAACAATTAATATGAAAATTGCAAAATTAAAAATACGTAACGAACAAAATTAACCAAATCATAATGATAAGGTCAAACAGTCAATAGAGTGCTGGAAATCCAAGTAACAGTCTCTATTGACCAATTCTTGCTAGATCAAGAACATTAAAGATGCATATTATAGACAGTAATATATTTAACCATTTGATAACAAGTGTAGAAGTGCCTTAGTAAACTATATAGCAGTAAGAAATAGAATACACAAGAAATGTGAGCAAACTTTCTAGCACCATTTATTCCTGAATTGGGTGGCTTTAATGTGTTTAAGGCTCTTACTTCCGTTTATGTATTAGGCGTTGTTGGTTGCAAAATGGTTGCAAAATAGTGAGTATACATACCCATAGATAGTGCAACAACTCTCCAGTGAACAATCAATATTAACAACAAGGATATTCTATCTAGTTCTCTCTCTAACCCCTTTTCTTCTAAATCACAATGTTACTGATAAATTTTTGTATTAATGAAATATATACGAATTAAAGTACACTGGATGGACAAATTATACGATAACTCACCCATCCAAATTTTTTGGTTAAACTATTAAATGTGAAGGTATTCGCTCTATGTTAAAAGGACTTTAAGCAAGTCTAGCAACGTGCTTATCGAATAAAGCCTTTGCTCTAACCCAGGTTGGAGCAGTATCTCTATTTTGCAAGTCCAATAAGGAAGGAATCAAGTCACGAGAGAAGAATTCAGAAGCTTCTCTTGGTAACAAAGATGGTAAGTGATCAATAGAAACAACAGATAACTTTGGACCAGCAGTAGTTTCGACTGGAACAGTTGGTTCACTGAAAACAGTAGCGATTTCATACACTGGAATTGGGTTGTGTGGGTTGGTGGTATCAGCAGAGACATCAACGATAGTTCTTAACTTTCTAGTTTCACTGTTCAAGGCGTCCTTATTCACAAATGGAGGAATTGGTTGTGATAAGTAGATACAGTTGACGAAAATATCACTGTCGACGATTTCTTGGAATGGACCACCCTTGGCAGTTTCTTGCATATCCCACTTTTGAATATGTTGATCTGGGATACCGACCTTTTGGAAGAAATCGAGAGCACCAGAACCACATCTACCTAAGGCACCAATGACCAAAGCAGTTGGGTATTCACCACCGTTCTTCTCCACGGCAACAGCCAAATCCTTCTTGATATCAGCAATTAAAGCATCTTCATTGGCATATGGTTGAACACCTGGTAAGTTTTCAGAATCTGGGTTAAGTTGCTTGAAAGCCCAGTCAGCAACACCAAGAGCAGCACCAGCGAAACCAGCGTAGAAACCGAAAGCAGCAACTCTTCTACCTTGGTCATTTTCCAAGAATTCCAAGTCGTATAAAGTACCTTTACCTTCAGGGAATCTTCTTAAGACATCTTGCCATCCGGCTTGGTCCTTGTAACAATGAGCAAATTGAATATGTTCATGAACCAAAGGGAAGGTTTCATCTTCAGGTAATTCCTTTAAACCAAAGATAATTCTATCCTTTGGAGCTTCCTTCCAAGAACCTTCGGGCACGATGGTAGCACCGACTTTTTCATATTCAGAAGCGTCAAAAATAGATTGAGATGATTCTTCAACAAATACTTGATAACCAGCATCGAGTAATTGCTTAGTAGTGGTTGGAGTTAAAGCAGCTCTAGCTTCAGCAGGCTTGGTCTCAGCCCTTAAATGTAAAATAACTGGTGAAGACATTATATATGTATATGTGTATTTATGGATTGTGATTAACTATAATTATTTGGATAATATTAGTTAGTTGGGTTGGAATGAAAAATTTGGTTATAACCTTAATTATGGCTGGTTTATATAGTATATGACTGATAAGTGTGGTGGAGTTTTTGTGTTATTTTTCAGATGAGTCAAGTGGCGATTAGCGCGGTTAAATTGCCAATTGGAGCCACCCACGCTACAATTCCTCATCATACATAACTTATGACATTTTGACGCGAATAACGTGACAGTGATGAGATGACTCAGAAACAACCGAAACAAAGTCGAAGTTTCAGTGGCCAGTGTGCATATGGCTGGTGTAGTATCACAAAGATATCCTCATCCGTCACCGAGCCATGACCAGTTTACCTTTTTGGCGCCTAATTCAGTGGAATTATGCATTCTTAGTAACCTGACTAAACTGTTAGAAAGAACAAGATAGTGAAAATTTGACGAGAAGAGATTACTACCTAATAGAGCTATAACCTGTAAACCTAATAGATCTAAACAGTATTATACAAAGCCTAATTGGTGCTTTTCATCCTTCATGCCTTAAATAGCTATTGGTCTCTTCCTACTTGTGGTGGGTTCTGTATTGGTCTTTATCTGATAAGAACTTACCAAAGAGGAAATCGCTGCCTCGCTTATCGAGTCACAGTCTGAGGGTTCTAACCTTAGCGCTAAAATAGTCAATTCCCGGTGTAAGTGAGGCCGGGTTTGGTTTCGCCGTTAGGTCCAAACGTTCGCTATAATAGGTATGGTTGTGACTGAGGGGCTATGACTATGACTCTTAACCTTTGACAGCTTCTTTCTTTTTCGCTTAGTCCAACACAGTAATTCCTAAACTACACCTATTGTTCACTATGATTGCGAAATATTTGAAAAAGTACAAACTAGCGCGACTGAGTCATCGAAAGTTGCAACTCCAGATGTTGCAACAATCCCAATTGGGATAGAAGGCCAATAACCGATTATGACCCTGTCATAGGTGATAAGAACATACTATGATTCCCAGCACTTGAAACAATAGCTCGAATTCAACAATAATCTACACCTATTAACTATCAATTACTTCTTTACTGTGTCTATTTTATTTGTGACTTATATTAAAGAGTTCCACTACCAAAGCTAGTAACTATAAACTTCCTTTTATTCTCTACTCTTAGACCACAAATACTTCTACCAACTTACCAAAATCCAATCCATCACCACTGTGAATATCAAATATTTTAATCCCATCCAAGTTGAAAATACCCTTGGAAATCCCAATCAACTTAATCTCAGTTTCGTAAACTGTACTTGGATCCAATGGTCCTATTCTTATATCGTTATTAAGAACAATGATACCACTGGTATTAAGCTTAAGGGCATTATATGATGAATAAAGTTGCATCTTGTTATAAATAATAATATCTTCATTGGAAGATTGGTCATCTGAGTTTAATAAATTCGATGATGATATATTGTTAGAAATGGTATTGGTACTGTAGACAGGATTAAAATTTATTGGATTTTGAACAATCAATGACAAATTGAGTCTGTTAGGAGAATTGTTGATTGCTTGAATCTTCCAATTGATAATTTCTCCCAATTTAATATCCAATTTTCCTTTGAATGTAAGTTTTAATCCTGATAATGTAGAATTATTACTGGTGGTCAAATTAACAGTAACAGATGAGGATGAGGCTCCCACTATAGAAGGTACTATCTTCTTTGGGGTTCCATTCAATGAGCCGGTAGAATTGGCCAATTTGGCATTCATTCCACTTGGACTTTTGAGTTTATAAAGATTATTCATCATGGCATTCTTACGAGTAGAATTAGGTCCTCTGGTCAATGGTGGAGGTTGGTTAAGTCCTGCTTGTGATTGCATATGAGAATAGTTACTGGTAGTTTTTAATGAATTATTAATAGGTGGTGCAATGATGCTAAAGTCCAAATATGGGGACCAGTTTGTGGTTATGACATTGCTGACATCTTCAAAAGTATCCAATTTTTCATTATGGGCCTGCACTTGCAAGACAAGTTGAATATTTATAGGTTTTGAATATTGGAAACTATTTGAGTTGTCGATGTTTTTGAGCTCCTTATCCAAAAACTCATTATTCATGAGTTTGTAGGTCAAGTTGATTGCATCACCAAGTCTGAATCTGATAGGATATTCATATTCCAGGGTCTTGAACTCTTTGATTGACCCAAACTTGAAGTCCATTGTTAAACTGAGGATTTTAAAGTAATAACAATAATTCACATTTGTTTCATTCAGTATTCTTACGAGATCTTCAGATGATTCAATATTTAATGTTGCCAACAAAGTATTATTTCTTCCTGCTGGCTTAGTTGACTTTAATTTAATCACAATAGATACAGACACAGGAATGCTAAGAGTTACCTTTAAGGTTTCCTTGGATTGTGTTTTTCTTAATTGACTTGAGCTATGCTTGTCGATGCTAGTACTATTTTCGGTGATGTCATCCATCTGGTGGTCTTTCTTTTCGATTTGACTGTTTCTCTTGTCATTGATCTCAATATGACTGTTTCTATTACTTTTTGGTACTTCTGTGCTGTATAATGCATACTCCTTGGCATCTCCTTGGACAGCCACATGGTTGTTGAGCTCGGCAAATAAGTTTTTAGGCTTGGCTGGCTTGTAGTCGGTCATTATTGGATCTTGAGGAACGGGTTCACTTTCAACAATCACTGGAGTAGTCACTTCGTCGTCTGCATGGAGGTAACACGATAACAAGAGACGAGGGTTCGAGGACTTTCTTCTTGGGTACGTCACAGGGATTTCGAATTTCCATATTATGAAGTATTTGTCTCCTGATTCTCCACTGTAAACAATATCGCTTTCGTTCAAGGTAAGATCATGAATGGAGAAGTTGGAACCATTTTGAGCACCATTTGCGTCGTTTTCTTCGGGCTCCTTGTAGAAACCCTCAAGTTCCAGGACATCCAGAACTTCTGCTGGAACGATCGATACGTCCAAATAAGCAGTAGATCTTTTGGTGGTAGGTTGAGCGTCTTTATAGAGGATATAGCCAACCATACACTCGTCAAAGAAGGCAATGGTACGCTTGGGCGAGTCTTTAAGCGCCGTTATAAGCGCTTCCCCGTTGGAAGGAAGCTCCCTCGACGGAAGGACAATTGAGATACTCATGCCAACGGTGCTTAATATTGATCAACAGATGCTTATTTCAATTAAATAGCGCTGAGACTGAGATTTGACTGAAGGTGCAAAACAGAGAAACGGCCAATTGATGGTATGAATTTTGGAGGAATGAAGTTGATGATTATTGTGCGTTGCGCCGTGTAGTTTGAAGCGCTCCGTCCACTTTGTCCGCTTCGTTGAATCTGTTGAAGTTGTTTGGTACCGATTGGCAACACGTAGTGAAGATGGTGATGTTTTTCGCGTAGATCAGATAAAAATGAAACACAAATATTCAGAGAAAAATGAGATCTAGACACATTTAGGAACAGCGGAAAAAGAGGGAAAATTAGGTTGAAAATAGTGAAAATGATGAAAAGAACCGCGTAGTGTGAACATGGGGGTCGGAGCGAAAAAGCTGGCTAGAAAAGTGATTTCTTATGGTTGTTCTTTGTGGCTTTTGGTGGAGTGTAAATGCTGAATTGGGCTTAAAAGCGTGTCTCATCTGGTGACATTTGTGTGTCTCAGTGAGAAATGACAAAACGATTGCTGCTAAATATTCATTCAATTGACTATAAAGCAATAAGAAGTGGTTAATGGTAAGATGTAAATGACTGCGACAGTATTCTAGAATTTTCTACGATATAGGATGTACTTTCACCTCCTCACTTTTGACCTTTCTTGTCTCCACATAATGTTACATACTATAAATTTGCAATCAATTGACATCATCAGTTACACGGATTTCCCTCCATTTTGGTAATACCTCTAACAACATAATAACAGTTTGATAATTTACTCCTTCATGATTCTACACTTTTTTCTTTCATAATTTTTATTAATATCCTATTATACATAATCAACTACCGTTGACATGAACACCATACATTGATGGTAATGACGAAAAAAATGAACTAATACAGAGACTGGAAAACTAATATCCAATGTACAATCCACCATCTCTTTGGTCCAACTCATCAACAATAAACGAAACATACTCAGATTTAGGATTCCATCCCAACTTTGCAGTACATTGAACATTCTTCAACAGAGGTAATCTCTCTTCACTCAAAGCCACTGCTAAGTCAATAGGATCAAGTTTAGTAGAAGTTCCCAACATCCCACTGCTATCTATATACAATGTTCTGAGCGGACGAGGGTGTGACAATTGAGCGAGATTTTCTTCATCAAAGAATGAACTTGAAACATAATCCACAGCTATTTCAAGTACTAACAAATTAGGACAGAAACTGAATACAAAATCAAGTGAATTGTTTTTTAATCCTGGCATTGGATATTGAACTTTAAGGGTTTTTAAATTTTGACCATGTTTAATTAACATATCATGGAAACCCATTTCTTTAATACCAGGACAATGAGAAAATTCCAAATGGGTTATACTTTGGGGAAATTTAGTTTTCATTAAGAAATCATCGGAAATACCCCCTGAAACTCTTAAATATGAAAGGTTTGGAGGCCAAGAAATTTCTTCAATTTTTTGTACATCAATAGATGATCTTGGAAATGAAAGATGGGTTAAATGCTTGAGGGTACTAATGGATTGAAATAATTGTTGTAAATTCAATGTTTCTGAAACTAATCTTAAATCTAAAATCTTTAGATTTTGACAGTTTTTTAATGCAATTAATGGTCCTAAACCAAAACTTGTTTGTGGAGCCACAAACGATTGTAAATTTTCTTTGGAACGTTTTAATAATTTAGCAACAAAGGCATTTTTACCTGATTGAATAACATATGCTAAATCCAAATGTTGAACATATTGACCCACAGCTTTATTACTTGCCATGGATTCAACAAATGGGAAAAAATTGGTGGCTCGAAGGGTTGGGTTCCTATAGATATATGGTAAAACAACTGCATAAAATAATTTGGATAATCTTAAAAATTTCGGTTTAAGTTTTCCTTGAGCATAAAGGATATCAAAAATTCGAATCATAATTTCCATGGGTAATTTCATCATTTTTTGTTCTTGAATAGCTTGTAATTCTATTAATTCTTGGATCTTAGCATTATATTCTTCATTACCATTGTTGAGAGCACATTTTAAAACGTCTATTTTTTCGAACTGGGATCTAGGCCATATATTCCCATTATACAGTTGCTCGCCACTTAACACATAAATGGATGTAATATTGAGATTTGTCTTGGTATTAAAGTCTTGATAGTTACCATATATGTCCTTAGATCCCGACTGCTTTTCGGTTTCTAACTCATCGTCTTCTTCTTCTTCACTGCTATGTCCATCGGTTATCTTCGATCCGTACACGTACCGCTTGTACGGTGGACGGATCTTCTTAGCTCTTCTCTTATTAGGTATTGTGACTTTATTAAAAAGGGGGGGCCACTAATCAGATCTGGAAGTTATTTCTGTTATAGTTGAAAAACGGAAGACCTGAAATAATGATTTGGGTGGGGGGTTGGTGGGGGGTTGAAGCTTATTGAATGGATCAAAAAAATTCTTGGAAATAAACTGGTTGTTTGAATGATTTAGTCATGAAGGTATGGATGGGATGAACTAATCATGCGTGCCCCAGAGGCGAGACAGTATACAGGATTTGAGATAGTGGTGATGTATTGGAAACTTCACGAACAAAAGAACAAGCGAAAAGGACCGGATGAGTTGGAGAGGTGGTATTACATAAGCAGCTGCAAAATAAAATTATTGCCAGTTTCTTTTTGTTCTTTTTTTATTTTATTTTATTATTTTTTAAAAGTTTTAGTTATAGCTTAATATTAATTGTATTAACTCTACTTTGTCTTTTAACTCATAGATCAATTGTATTAGCAAATTAAAGAGTAGAACTATGAAATATCAAATTTCATTTACGGTTTCTGGGAATTATAAATAATTAATCAAATAGAGGGACCAATAATAGGAGTATTAGTGTTGGTAATTGGGGTAAACTGGTAACAAATGAACTGATGCAAAATTCAATTAACCAGATCAGTTACATAACAACTGGACTAGTATTGATTGGACGGTAGATGGTGCCGCCAGGGCTAATTCCCATCCTTGGTTTGTCTGAGTCAATATCAAAATGACGAGCTAATCTATGGACCACAACTCCTTTAGGTTTATTTTCAAATTCACTATAGGAGCCCATTGAAGGTGATAATCTGAATTTCTTCATATCAAATGGCTTGACCTTCTTAGATCTTGTAGATTGAGATGACTTTCTTGCAACAGTAGCGATCTTTGGTGGTTGTGACTTCTTGGTAACTGCTCTCTTACTTCTAATCAAAAAAATAGGATATATGACAAAGTATTTGAAAATCAATTTAGGGATAAAAAGATGGATTGCGAGCCATAATTTGGCCAAAAGAAGTGGGATTCTCATCATTGCAGCTGCGAAATTCATAAATGGATTCATAAATGCAGTAACCTTGTTGAAGAAGCTATTTATAAGCTCCACATTCCTAGAAAGATAGTGCACTGAGACGTCCCATAAAACTAACTTGTAAAGACTTGCCAGATGTTGAAGATTAACAATATTGTCACGTTGTGATCTCATCAATTGGGAATGTAATTCTCCACTGATTAGTTTAGTCACTCCCCATGGACTGCGGATAAACTCGATCATAGTGATATTTTCTTTAAGAAAATTGGCAAAATGACGGAACTCGTCTAGTAAGACAAGACTGTTACTTGATTTTTGGTCAATGACTGAAACCAATTCAGGTGATACGTCTGACATATCCAACTCATCTTCGGCTGAATATCCAACTGTTTGGGAATTGACAAACTGTTTTATGGAATAAGAATTTCCATGAAGAGAGTATCTTGATTTATTTCCTGGGAAAGGGGATTTTAATGCTTGATTTTGAATAGATTTTTCTGGAATAGAGTTTAATGTTTGAAATCTTGGTGACAAAGTTCCATATTTGGGAGATTCTGCTTCTGATTTCAAGTTCAATGGGAATGGTTTGACGAAAACTTCAGGGTCAGGGCTGTTTAACTTAGACCCAGAATTGGAGAGTACGACAATTGTCTTTTCTAACTTGGCAAGATATGATAAAATTGAAGAATATTCTTTTTCTTGGAAACCCAAGATAGAGTCCATTATTTCCCTTTGCTCCTCGGATCTTGAATCTAATGATTCAAGTTTTTCAACAAACTTCTGTTGTTCTTGGTAATTTGCAGCCCCGAATTTTGCGGTCAAAATACCGAAAAATGAATTGAAAGGCTTGGGCTTTTCTGAACTAGAATTCTTATAAGGTCTGTTTACCGAATCAGTTAAGGTAGCAAACCATCTTAAAAGCAGCCATATTTCAAAAAGGCCAATGTTTAAGTTATTAAACACCAATTTCTTTCTGCGCTCTTCCAAAGTGATATAGTATCTGGAACCAATCATAAGAAGAGTACAGAGAAATGGCACAATCAAACATGCCATAAGGGCCACACTTTCAGATTGTTCCAAATTGTGAAGAAGCATAATTTTTGAATGGTTTTTAGGATCATCAGCTAATCTGTTTATTCTCCCATGCATGTGCCTGATACGACGTAACCATTTCCAGGGCCAATCAACAGATATCTTGATTGATAAGCCAATTAGCAGCATAATAACCCCATTGGAAATCATATCCGCAAGATCAACACCTCCAAGCTTGCACCACCAGCTTTCTGGTGATAATGCTCCAATAATTGCTGGAATAAACACAGTTAAACATATACAGTATTTAACAGTTCTTTCATTGAAGGAACCATCAGAAGAGTGTTTCTTAGGGAATGGAGAAGCTGCAGCCATGACTTCTACAGCTAATTGCTCATATGAGGAGTAAACAGAGCCTTTGGTTCCTTGTCTTCTATTTTGGTGATCTGGTAGCACATTCTCATTCTCATCATCCACCTCATTATTATCATTATTATTATGATTTAGTGATAACTTTGGGGGTATTGATCCATTGGGACCCATTCTAACTGGATCAAGTTTAGCAGGATACGATGCCTTAGGGCGTTTGGTCACTGAACCTTCCATACTGGTTCTACTACCGCTCGTCATTGAGAAGAGAGTGGTTTTGATCTGGGTATAAGAGGGTGTTCAAAAGGTGTGTACAAGACGTGTGGAAGTGGTAGTAGAGAAGTGTAAGAAAATAGCAGCCAAAAAAAAAACACTACACAAAACCGCTGATCTGATGCCGATCTGGGCTCGCGATCGAAGACGTGTATGTGGACCGAGTATAAGAATGAGTGAGGGTGGAAATAGGATATAAAGAGAACAAATAAAATAAAGGGCAAGGAAGGAGGGTCGTGCGGCAGGGCCACGATGGTTCTTTTTATTTTAAAGATTGGCAAAGTCCTGTCCCAATTGGGTGGAAGTATTTTATGATTTTATGGATATTTCTAGGCGTAAAAGCATAAGAATATGTTTTAATTTGGTGAAGGAGGGGAAGGTTTTAGAAGTGGTGGTGGATTTACGGAACTCCTTCTTACCAGTAGTTAACAATAGTTTAGTGAGTGTAAAATAATTAAATACTGTTAACTACTGATGTTATGGTTTTTACCTTTATCTGTTGTTATTATTGGCCAATTGTGGCCAAGAATGTACTAATTAGAGATTTTTCATACCTCGGAGAAATGGATAAGGTGAGGCAAGATTTTTTTTTTTATGCAAGTATTGTTCTGTTCGATGGAAGGGTTGGATGAAACACCCGTCCTTATTGCAGATCAGGTTGTGTTTTTTTTTTTGCTTCATCTATATCTCTAGTTAATTGAATCAAGGGTCTGTCCACACGTGACTGGACTTTTCACTTCAATCCATATCCTTTCAGTTTGGTAACAGGACTAAGGTTTCTAGGACTCAGGACTCATTACAGTGCTGTTTGACCCCATCTTTTTTGTCCTTGTTATCGCATTTTCTCCATAAACGAACATTAGCTCGTTTATAGTAATTGTACCTTATTGTGACTGACATATCTGGTCGGAACTCGTATATTCACGTGCACAATCTCGGAACTCGGTTTTGATGATAAGTCCTGCACCCAAGCCCTCGATTGGTTTTGCGCACACTACATTATCCATGATGCGAGCGCTATATCCGTTTGACCCCACTGAAAAGCCACAATCCACCATGAAAATGTTGGATATAGCTATGTGACACCTTTGTATAGTAGCCGGTATACCCAAATAGCGCTTTCAAATCCCTTTAACACTAATTTCAATCCGTTTAACTACCTCTTTCTGGAAAGACAGCCTCCACCTAAGCCTCACGTGAGCATACTATTGAGGCTGTTGCCCCCTCTCGAGTTCACGTGATTTAACCATTCGTGCGGCGTCAAGCGAAAAATTCTCCTCCCAGTGATGAAAATTTTCTCTCTCTCTTTTCAACACTACTCTTTCTCCCTAATCAATATTCAACATGGTTTTAGTTCAGGATTTATTGCACCCATCTCCAGCTTCTGAAGCTCAAAAGCACAAATTGAAGACCTTGGTCCAAACCCCAAGATCCTACTTCATGGATGTCAAATGTCAAGGTTGTTTGAACATTACCACCGTCTTCTCCCATGCCCAAACCGCTGTTACCTGTGAAGGATGTTCCAACGTCTTATGTACCCCAACCGGTGGTAAGGCCAAGTTGACTGAAGGTTCTGCTACTAGAAGAAAGTAAATTCTTTAACTAGTTTATTAGCATACTTTTTTTCATCAAGGTCCTTCCTATGGGGCTGTTAAACTGGTAGTTTTTTTCCTTTGATGGGCGGTACCAAACTATCCGGCTTAATGTATTATAGATTTATCCTTTGGGTCATTTCATATATTTAACAACGTTTAATATATACTCGGATTAGAGTTACCAAATGTAGCCTTTTTCTTCCTTGTCCATTTTTATTGCTCATTCAATGTCTCTTAACTACTACTAGGACAAGTGTTTGAGTGAGTGGGGGGGAAAAAGAGAAAAAATTTATATAGCGAAAATTTTTCGCTAAAGTTTGTAGTAGCATTTTAACTGTCACAAGAGTTTCCAATAGAAGAAGGTGAAATTTAGAGTGGATTGTAGACATGATATCATGGGACCTTGCTTACCTGACCAATATCAACTGGTTTTTGATTGATAAATATTTCCACATTTGTCTCACTAACTTTTGCTTGGGACCTATTACAATAAGGTGCCCAATCTACACTATGCTGTCATAGAAGTGTGACTTCAAAAATTAGCACTCGCTCACTCACTCACTTTTTTCTTAAAATTATGTCCATTCCCCAATTAGGTAATATTGCCTATACAATATCTATTTACACTATATACAAGTCACACTAAAAATAAGAAATACGAACTGATTGCAAAATACAGAACAAAGATCAACATTTACCTTATCAGTTAGTGCATTCTTATTATTAGTGATTTTCTCTGTTTTTATTATGTTCCGATTATGGAAACATTTGAATTGCCCAAAATTGTAATTTTGAAGATAAAAAATCATACAATAATCAATTAATGATAATCATGATCCATCATACAATCTAGGATCAACATCGTAGTTGGCCCTCTTTTCCTTATGTCTGTATTTCTTGGACTGTTCCATATCAGCAGCCATAGCATCGGAAACAATATATAAATCATCATCAAACGCTTCTTCGGTAGCACTGGTAATCTTCTTCCATTTCTTCTTTCTTTGTTCCTTCAAGAAGGTCTTCTTTTGGGTCTTGGATAACACCTCTAATTTCTCCTTGATGGCATCAGAAATTCCACTCTTAACTTGCACACTCTTCTTTCCTAATGCCCACAAGTCTCCTCTTTCGACCTTTCTGGCATCATGGTAAACCTGTTTACCTAAACTCTTAGGAATTTGCCATGATTCAACATTTCCTGAAGCTGAACAAACCTTTAATTTGACATTGTTCTTCACCTTGGATGGAGAATCAAGAATTCTTGGCCAGATATTGATATCTCTTTCATCCTTCAAATGATAGTTGTTGTACTCACGATCATTTTCAATCTTCTTAATGGTTTCAACATCGTTCAAGCTTCTTTGTGCAATAAGGTAAGAGTAGGAACCATTTTCGGTATTTTTACCACCTGGTCTACCACTTCCTTCAAGCTTCTTTAAAGTACCCTTTGAAAGACCATCTAAACCAAAACCATCTTCAGAGGTCTTATCCCAAGCAGTAGCCAATCTTCTACCTTTCTTTAACTCCATGGTGAATTTAGGTCTTTCCACAACCTTGTTAAAAGAGCAGAAACTCAATCTGTGTTTGTGAGATGGAATCTTGTAGTACTTAGGGTCTCCTAATTGTAAAGGACACTTTCTGTGATGTGGACATGGTGCAACAATACTGATATGATAATCCACACTTTCAGTACCCAACCCTTCAACTTGTTCTACTGGAATGACTTCGAAATCTTCACTGTCTTCAACTTCGAACTTTAATTCTTCTTCTGTTGGTTCACCGAATTTTTCTTCTAATTCCTTTTCAAATGCACTGGCTTCATCCATTTCTTCTTTTTCGTACTGTTGAAGTAATTTTTGTTCATATTGAAGATCTTCGTCAGAGATCATTTGGTCTTCTTTCTTTAATTTTTGTGGTTTAATTGAGGATCCTTTAATGTATGGTCTTGGAATTTTACCAACTTCAGTTTCATAGGATTCTGGTCTGATCATAAGTTGTCTAGCTCTGGCAACGGTTTCAAAACCAAGAGCATTTCCTCTTTCAATAATTACAAGATGGCCACCTGGACTTAATAATCTCAAGAGAAGATGGACATTGGTATCGATATCTTTAGGGAAATTGAACTCTCTGGTCAATAAGGCTTGGTTAACCATAATTAAATCATATCTCTTGGTAACAGGCAAACTATCTCTTAATCTGGTTCTGATATGGATCTTATCGGTCTTGATAGGACCAACGTATTCGGACTCAGTTTCGTATTCAAGTTCTTCTTCTTCCATAGCTTCTTCTTCTGCTCTTTCAAATTCTTGTTCTGCTTCCATGGCCTTCTGATCAGCAGCAGCTTGTTCTGGAGTTGCTGCGGTTTCTTCTTCACCACTGAAATTTTCATTAAGTTGACGAGATAAGATGATCTTGGCTCTCTTCTTCATTTGGTGGTTTCTTCTTCCAACAATATATGCTTCTTTCTCTTCAGGAACCCAATCATCACCCATGATTTCGTTCAAGGCAACAATACCGGTAGCAGGACCATATCCCACGTCCAAAATACGCTGAGGGTTGAACTTATCAACACCCACTCTGTTTTGTAATTCTAACAATACTTGATGAGCATGAGAATAGTTCTGTAAGAATAATGCTGCAATATGAGCATCACTATCGAGAGCAGTATCTGGAGCCTTTTGAATTTGTTCTTTCAGGAGACTTTGGTAAATGGTGGCAGCTCTTTCTCTTAACTTGTCTGGAATAGAAGCACTTAAAATATTGTTCTTGATGGCCTTGGCTACTTCGTGGGGTAACCGCACCACACTCTTATCCACTCTTCCTTCTAAAGTCCAGTCATGAAGTCTGGCTTCTTCGGCGTTCTTACCCTTGATGAAAGACCCATCTTCGTTTCTGAATGGTGACATTGCTTCTATATATTTGGCATTTTGTGCACCATCTTCAGTAGGTCTTCTGATGTGATGAGCATGGTCATCAACCACTTCTCCTTTTTTCACTTTTTTGTCGGTTCTTACCAACTGACCAAAAGATTCGCTGTGTCTTCTTCTATCGAATGGTAAAGGTGAATCTCCTATGGAAGTCTTTGTCATGGGATCTTTCTTGATGAAGTCAAAATCACTAACATCCATCTTGTTGCAAATACCAGTGAAAGAACCAAACTGCCTGGTAATGGAAAACTGGTTTTTGCACTGACGAGCAGCAGCATTAGTGATATGTCGCCTTTGTGATGACAAGACCAGCTTATGCATTTTTGTAGTGGAAAATAACGCTATACTGTTACTATCTTAAAGTTAGGAACTAGAAAACTTTAACCTACTATACAAAAATCATCGGTGACGTAAGCATGTGGTGCGCGCTGACTAAGCAGTCTCACCTTGGGCGAATGAAAATGCAGGGCTAAACTAATCGTAGGTTTTCAGTTCAAACACCAAACTGATATAACCATGTTCACTAGACGTGCTATAAGCGTGGGGATTCCATTGGCATTGAGTAGTGCTGTGTTCGTGGGCCAACCTCAGTTACTCAACGAACCAAAAAGAAAATTCTACGAAGATGAAGCGGAGGTTATTCCTGTTCCGGGAACAGTGATTCCAGCACCAGCTTCAGAAATCAAGAGTTTAGGATCCAATAGAATCATCGATGGGATTTCTGTCCGTTCTGACGATACCCTTGAATCAGCTTTCAGGTCAGCCAGAGAATCTGCTCATAAGGCCATTTCACAAGCTCAAGATTATGTGGATCAAGGTTATTCCAAATATAACAAGACTGAAAGGGATGTTACCAGTACTATTAGTGAACTCCATGATAGACACGAAGACTTGTTACCAAACTCCATCTATATTATAATTGCTGCCTTATCTGGTAGAATTGTTGCTCGTCAAAGAGGTATCTTTTCCAAAGCTTTACTTCCAGTAGTATTTGGAGCTGCTTCTTTCAAGTACTTTTTACCTCAAACATTTGAAAATACCATTGGTTTTGCCTGGAAATTAGAAAAGCAAAACCTTCCACATATTGCTATTCAACAAGAAATTGCTGTTAACAAGGCTGGTGAATTGGTGGCTTCTCTTGAAAATTCTACACAAGCTGGTAAGAAGAGTTGGGATAATGGAGTCAACTCTTTAAGAAAGTCCATTGCTGATGTGACAGGATTAAACATCGATGAAGAAGTGTCGAAGAAGTAAATCCAGTGAACAAGTGAAATGAAAATAAACAAATGAACAAAATTATCCAACTCAACCGATTTTCACGCTTGTGAAAAAAGAGTAACCAAATTCGTGTTTGGTACTAAACCCTACAAAACCTGTAGTGCTCACCATTACAGTATATAGATAGAAATCTACAACTAAATCAGTAACTATAAGTGTAGCTAATAACGTAGTGTCTGGGTAAGGTCGTATTCCGTAAACAGCTCTTAAACCGTTACTATACTGTTAATATGTTAGTATAGGTAAATTATTGTTGATGTGTTTGGTGGTACTTGTGAAGTCTGGTAAGATTGTGATTTTTTAGTATTTTGACATTTTTCTCACTTTTCTCAATCTATGCACTTTTGACTTGTGCACAAATGGGTGCAAAATTAGTACCGCTCAGAGTTTCAGACCAAGCAAACAGGACAATGTCGTGAGTAATAGAGGTAGAAAGGAGTCAATAAGCAATAATAATAAGGAAATCTCTATACCAGTTCTTTTTCTGGGATTTCCAGGTATTTTTTTCCGGTTTTCTTGGTGTAATTGCTTATTCGCAACTGTTCTCAATTACCCTAACAATACTAACCATAGATCACCACTTTCAAGTGAAATCAAGTCTCGTCCCGTCACATCTCTCCAGAGAGCAAGAGAAAAGCTTTCCTACCTTCTTCCAATCACCCGAGATAGCAAAGACCAAGAAGCATCGATTCTGGCGCAACACTTGAACTTCAAAATAGCTAAAATCATCAGAATGGAAACAAAGGTGAATACGCTTAGAGAAGAGTTTGCAGAAGAGCTATCGGCGTGGGGATCAAATATCAAAAAGACAGGATGCAGAAAAATGGTCAAGGAACTCAGCTTATTATATGTTGGCCAAAATATATTCAACCAGTCCATATTAGAAAGACTAGATAAAGTTAAATTAAGTCTACACTCAGTTAATGAAAGAGAGAAGAAGCACAAGGATCTAGTGAACAACAGAAAGAAGCTATTAAGACAAGTAAGAGATAGCGAGATCAAATGGGGCAAAAACTCGTCAAATACTTTGCTTTTGAAGGAGAAACTAGAAGAAAACTCCATGAATATCGAAGTGTTGAACTCCCATTGTATTCGTGCTATAGCCACAGAAATGAAAGAGAGTGTAACTGATTATACCGATTCTCTACAACAAAACCTACGGGTATTAGCCGAAGCTGCTGCTGAATACAAGAGATCATTAATGAATATTAAATGGGAAGAAGATTTGGATGTTGGCTATAATTATTGGATGCAAGAAAGAAGAATCGTTCTGACAAAGTCCCTGCCCGCTCTTAGTGAAAAAGAGAACAATAGAGAGGAGTTTATTCCCCAAACTGAACACAAGACGCTTGAACCGGTTGTTAAAGAACCTAAACGGCCATTTTCGTCTCGTTGTGAATTGTGTGATAGAGATAACTTTGGGAAGTTAACTCCTTGTAGCCATGGAAGAAACAGTGGATTAAGGTTTATTAGACCACAAGCAGTAGAGATGCTACCTAATGAAAACTGGTGAACTTTTAACAGTCTTTTTACGACTTCTTCTACAATAGAAAGCAATAAAGCTGGCGCTATTATTATTATTATTATTATGCGATATATTCGTAACCCTCTATATTCTATATCATTTGACTATATACAAGCTCATATCTTTTTCTTTTAAATAACTCAATACAACAACCATGAAGATTAAATACAAGGATCTGGTAAATCATTAGTTGAGTTCTCGTAAATCATTACAGTATGGATGTGTCCAAGACACTAGCTCAGTTCAATCGACTGAAAATTTTAACAATTTACACCCAAATCCTCTTCATCTAACATGTTCCCACTCTTGAAAAACTTCTTACCAATTTCGTATGAAGAAATCATGATTGCACATGATGGAACAATCTTGATAGCTCTAGGAACGAAACCAGCGTATAATGCTCTGACACCTTCCTTTCTTCTGATATCAAGTAAAAACTTAAACATTGAAGGCTTTTTGAAATCTTTTCCTTTACTAGAATGTTCTTCACTAGTAATTTGTAATCTTGTCTTACCAACATCAAATGCATTAGTAAAAAAGGCAGCTATGAAGCCAGAAATTGAACCAGAAAGGAAACTACTGGTTAAAACTTTCCAGTCATCATCATTTACACTATTATTAGCATGTAAAGACTTACTGATTTTTTCTTTAAAGTGTTCATATGATAACCAGTAGATACCAGAAAATGGAACATCTCTCCATAAAGTGATTTGAAGACCAGTGAAAATGGTTCCAATACCTCTAGTTTTCACTAAATTAAAGGTATCTCTTAATAAATTGGACATGATTTTAGAAGAATTATGCAGATCTGTTGGAATCGATTGAAGACGAGTTTTAACAAGTTCAATAGGTGATACCAAAGTGGCAGATAAGATACGAGCAAATGAACCACAGAACAATGGATTAAATGGATTATTACTAATAGGAGAATGATCTCTAATGTATTCATAACCAGTGAAATAAACGATATTTGAAGGAACAGCCATTAATAAGGTCAATGAAAGACCTCTCCATAAGGTGGTTATACCTTCATTTCTCGTTATAGTTGAAAAACCTTGAAATGTAGATGTAATACGAGTACAATTAGGATCGGCTCCACAATAGTTCTTATTAACCCAAAATAATTCAGGTGATGTTAATGCTGAAGATGAAGACAGTTTCAAAGATGCTGGGGTTGGTTTGATTGCTCCTGGGAAATGAGTTGAACAACATGGTGTGCTGGCAGGCATGATTTCTTGTTGTTGTATTCGTATTCTAACAACATCAAATGGAGTAACCACTAATGAAGTTATGAATGATCCCAGACAAGCACTTAACATTCTTTGTCCTATGGTTATATCATCAGATTGTGCTTGTGAAGTTCTTGGAGATGGAGGCAGAACCGAGGTGAGATGCTCGTTCTTGTCCAGTCTGAGTCTCGTCGTCATTTGGCTTGTTATGGACATGGTTTAGGTTGAAGCCACTAATGAAGGCAACTAGTTTTGAAAGGGTTTTAGTACTAAAGTCAAAAATTGCGGGTTTGTATGTATGATTGCACGTGACGAATACCGAGTCCGGGCAGTTGAAGCGAGATGGGATGTGACCGCGAGGCTTGCACTTTTCCGCCAAAAAGCGATGCAGTTGCCGAGTAATATTTAGAACTGTAAGTTCCAGAGATAGCGAACAACACTAGGAAGCAAAGCCACTGAACCGTCCAATAGGATTGTGCTCTTGTGACTTTTAGCAGCCGCAAGTCGGGCATCCCCCACTGTAGGTGGTGGAGCCAGCATTATGGGTCTTTTCTTCGCAATTCCCTTACTGCTATTACTAATATTGTTCAACATCCATCACCCGCAACCATCCAACCATTTACTAACATTTGACTCGGTAGTGTCATGTAAATCTTCAGAGTCCATTGCTTACTCAGCTTTTTTTGTGTAGTGAATTGAGTTTAGCACTAGACCTGACTAAATCAACGGTACTGTGAGTCTTGTTGGTCTGACAGCAATTAAGTAGATTCGGTCATATATGTCCAATGACGTATAAGATATTAATCACAATCACGAGATTTGATTGTTGAGTTTGTTTTAAAGTCCGTAAGTATATAAGAATATTTGGGGGTTTCGTGGGGATTATTAGGTTTATGATATTTTTCTTTTGAATATTTCACCAGTAGCCTCAATATTCTGGAACAGTGTCTCTGCACTTGTAAATATTGATATGACCATCTTGGTTATAATTGGTAGCAATGATCATTCTATGAGGATGGAAAGTGGTAGAAGACAAGTAATTGGAGGTTCTGTTACTCAAATAATTATCATGAGGATTCTTCAATGTAGAAAGCAAATCTCCAGAAGTAGTCCAGACATTCACAGTCTTGGAACCAGTAGTGATAATTGGAGCATGTTCATGAACATCCATACAACGCATGGATTTTTCAGCTGTATTATAAGTCAAAACAGGATCATTTAATCTAATATCCCAAAGATTGACGAACCCATCAGAAGATCCACTTACTAATTCTCTGTAACCTCCTCTTTGCATATGTGTTTGACGAATTGATCCAGTTCCAGTAGATACACCAGTACTTGTAGCACGATTACTTCTCCAAGTCTTGACCATAGATTCACGAGAATCCAATCTACGGTCATAAACTCTCAAACTACCATCGTCAAAACCAGCAATAAAAATATTACCAGCAACTTGATCAGAAGTCAAAGTAGTAATTGAAGATGATGATCTAGCAGGAATATCGACCAAACATAATTCACGAGGAGCATCCCAAATTCTAATCAATTTGACATCACCACTTACCAATAAAGAACCTCTAGATTGTTGCCATTCTGAAATCAACCCAGAACTCTTGGATGTAAGAAGTAAATCGGTCAATGCTCTCCAAGAGGCAACCATTTCAATATTTTGACTATCTTCATCATATGTATCGTCATCATGAACTTCTTTTTCTTGTTCATTATGGAAATTCTTATAAATCTTAATGACACCATCAGAACTACCTGTAAGAAGTAATGGAGAATCGTCTTCATTCAAGAATTTAATATCGGTGATCTTGGTACCAAATGGATTACCATTTGAAAACTTCTTGATGACCTTATTATCTTCCCAGTCCCAAATAGAAACATTATCTTTTTCATCACTCGCAACCAAAATCTTTTCGAATTGAGTAAATTTGACCATCTTTGGTTGTACCTTATTGTTAAGAGTAGCACTGACTTTAGTCCAATCTCCTCTAATAGCCAATTCCTTTTGTGGTTGGGTTTCTTGAATAATAGACTCGTTTCTGTTACGTCTCCATAATCTCTTGACATATTCCTTGGAACCTGGTTCATCAATTTCATTCTTAGACATTTGTGGTTCTTGAAAGTATTCGCAACTGTAATCAAAGAATCCAGATTCCGAAGATAAGTTTGGTTGCTTGGAAAGATCTCTAGGTTTGTAGAATGGAGTCTTTGGTTTATACTCACTACCGTAGTTATTTTGGACAGGTCCAGAGTTCAATATTCTGGTGAAGGTCTTTAAATCATTATCTTCATTGATCTTCAAAGAACTGAATAACTTGGAGAACGACATATTCTTAATTCTAGAAGAAATGGATTCAGTATCAGACTTATCATCATCAATGTTATTAGTGGATAAAGACCTGGTAGCAATAGAAGAGCCATTAATCACAAGGTTCTTTCTGTTTTGTACAGAGTTGGTAGAGACTTGTCTTCTAGCACCGTTACCAAATGGATGATTCATAACTGGTTTATTAGGTTCGAAACTCTTACTAATATTAATAGTAGATTTACTCAATAAGTATTCTTGCATTTCCTTAACCATTAGACCCAATTCACTTTCGTTTAATTTAACCATTACAGAGTCCACCAAAGTTTCAGCCAATTGCTTCACTTCAAGATGTGGATCTTCAGTTAAAATCAATAAAGCTTTCCAGATAGAACTGAAAATAGAACCATATGCTGGAGATCTCTTTCTGAAATCATTAAGATAGTTTGAATTGTCAATTAACACGATTTCTTCTTCCAATTGGTTGAAAGCAACAACTAAGAAAAACTTGGAGTAGATAGAAATGAATCTGTTGATAAAGAAAACAATTTCTTTACGAACCATTGGAGATCCGTCACCAATTAAAATTAAAATGGTGTTTGCAAGTTTCAAGTCTTGTTGCTTAACTTCATCTCTTCTCATATCAGAAGAAGCGTAAGATTGTTGAGGTTGCTTCTGAGGTTGAATTGGAGTATCATCACTTAAATAATTGGTGATAGCTAAGATTATAGAAGTTCTGACTTCAGGAATTGGATCATTGATTAAAGTCAATAATTTATTCAAGTATCCATCTTTATAAATGATCCACTTTCCATCAGGATATTTATTCCAAAGTTGGGAAAGTAATAAACTGCACCATTGTCTCAAAAGAGGGTTTTCACTGGTTTGAATAAATTTCAAACAGTTATTAATAATTTCAATAGAAAATGTTAATCTTTGACCGTTTTTAAAGTCTTTAATGAAAAGGGTTAAAATAAATGCACTCATAGCTTTGTGATCGTCATTAATCAAAATATTATTAGGGATATTACCATTGATTCCAGCAGTGGTTGGTTGATTTGGACTGGAGTTAAGAATGAGATAGAAGTAATTGTATCCTTTATCTTTACATAATTCTTGTTGAGTACTCTTGTAGTCAATAGCCATGATTCTTACCCAAATGAAGATCAATACTGGTTTCAATTCCTGGGCAGGACTTTGTAAAAGTTTTAACACATAAGGGAAGATACCAATTGAAAGAGAAAGGTATACAGCCCAAGGACCTAAATCAAGGAACTTTGAAAGAAGAATCAATGCTCTTAATCTGTGGACTTGTGATAATAAAACTTGAAGCACAATTGGTAATTGTTCAGGAAGATCTTTGGTAGAAGCACCGGCGTATTTCAACCATATTTCAAATGCAGTTAATTGTTGTTCAAAGAATGTAGAATGCTGATAATTGGCAAAGTTTTGATTAATGCTAGGAGTGGTAGGGGTTGGTGCAGCAATGGCAGTGGAACCACCATTGGTTTGTGGACCTCCATTTGAAGGCTTTGATTGAGTAGATGGTTGTGATTGTGATGATGAACGACTGGTCAGAGTAGAAGCAACCGGAGCTTGCTTAACGTAAGGATGAGCCAGTTGAGACATGATATCTGGAGCTTGATATGAAAGGGTTGGAGTTAATGAAGGAGATTCATTATTTTTAATTAATTGGGCAAAAACTTGATCAATGGCCAAATCCCAAGAATCCCACATTGGATGAAATCTCACTGAGTCAGGTAATGGAGGATCACTAATAGGATTACAATTTAAATGAGGCATGATTCTTTTTGCCAATAAAAAGTTTCTGAATAATGCAGCCACCATTAAATCTTGTCTAAAGAGTCTTTTGAAAATAGGTCTTGATAATGAAGTCCATGCAATAGTATCTGTAATGGCGGTGAAGATCCAATTTAATTCACCTAATGGAGTTCTTCTATCAGTAAGTTTACCAGGGATAATAACATTTCCTACTGAATTTTTAGGAAGAAGTGAATAATAATTCTTTTTCAAAGGACTTTGCATGATAAGCCATTTAGTACTGATATCAATAGGACAAGTTAAACAACAAGTGAATAAATCTGCTGGTAAATCAGGACTCATTGGTAATAATTCATTACTTTTACATGCAGCCAATTGGATACAATCCAAATATGCAGAGGTTGGTGATGGAGCACTTGTATCATGATTTCCTTCGTTATCATCATCTATACGTTTTTGAACAAATTTCTTAAAATTATGGACAATGTTTCCAGCACTATTACAATCATAAACGAATATTACTGGAGCACCCAACCAAGTTTGAAGATCATAAAGGGAAATAGGAATATATTGAGTATAACCTCGGTTGAAAACCCAGATTTCACCAGAGGCAGTAGGCTGAGGAACACCATGACCATTATAATGGAAAAGAATCCGTTCATCCTTGGCATTTCTTCTTAAAGTATTACAAAAACGTTTAACATCTTCCACACATGGATCTAAAGATTGTTTATAACGAGTTCTTAAAGATAAAGTTTCATATTGAGATTGAAGGGATTTCCCAATGGTATCAATAGCCTTTTTAGTATCAGGAAATGAAGAAGGATTACACCAAGCTTCAAGCTTAGCACTTGGATATGTTTTCATGACATCAGGAGGATCAACTCCCAAATTAAGACACAATACAAGTACAGCACTGATGGTCTTTTGACGTTCTTTCATCACCTTCCAGTCGGTTATCGGTTGATAATTCTTATAGTACTTTGGAGATCGTTTCATTTCAGGTGTAATCGGATTTCCATTGGTATTATGTCTCTTATCATCATAATAGATATAGAAAGTATTGGCCAAAAGGTTGAGAAAATTGGCGGAATTGTAGTCTTGATCGAATCCGTGTCTCATTTTGTCGTTTAGTGGCTGTAGAGGTTTTGGCCCATAGTAAACTAAGGGCAGCGTCATAGCTGATAAGTGAATTATACCTGGAGGAATGATGGATTTAAAGGCGACGGAAATGAACGGGCACGTGACCACACCAACTCTCCCAAACGAGGCTCACTCGTTTCGGTTTTTTGTTTTTACGGTGCGAGAGATAAGGACAGTACAAAGGGGAAAAAAAAATGTCACTGTTGCGAGACTGCAAAAGATGGAACAAGGTTGGTTAAACTAAAGCAGGTTACCGAGAGGAGTTAAGCCGAGGGTACGGGGTGGAACACGAGCTCGGTAATAGTCGGCTGTTGGTTTTTGTATATTGCAATTGGTCTAATTGGGCAGTTTTTGCCGAGTGGTTGTGTGGACCCTTGGGAGGCTTGAATCAGTTTGACTATTGTGTCGTAACTGTTGTCATAGAATGTGTCGTATTTATTTAGCGATCGTAGGTCCAGACAGAAGGGCTGAAACCTGACCAATGTTACGAGTGCCATTACTAAAATTACCAGCCACACATACAACACAGAGTTTCTCCAATTGACCCAATCCGCCGGACACATCGGCGATACCTTTCCACTATGTCCCTGGGCATGCACCTCCCCCGTCTTGTTCGGTTACAGTGTGCTACGATCTAAGGCCCTTAGTAAGGCTCAAAAAATAGAGCATCCCTTATCGCTTACATAACCAGCTCACCTCACTTAGACAGAAATGGACATAGTCGTGCGCCAACCACGCTCTGATAAAGGATCAGGAGGGGTGGCGTATGGCAGCCAATATTATACATCACTTTCTTCTAGGACGAAAGAAGACTCCCCAAACTACTGAACCACGCTCCTATTTAGCTCGACTATAAACTAGTCCCCGATTTTCTGTATCTCCCCCAATTTAGCATTGTCCTACCCAAACTCACCAAATCACCCTTTAATCCCACTACCCCCTAAAATGAGTCTGGATCAAACCAATCCTGGCCGCATCACCAACGAGAGAGTTATTACTCTTGATAAACTGGGTGATAAAATTTTGATTCGTCGTGCCTCATCTCGCGATGAACAAAGATCTGCTGGGTTAACTAACCTTAATTTCCGTGATACTCACTTGTCTAAGACTCATGCTGTATTGTCTTATGAAGGTGATGATCAGTCTTTTTATTTGAAGGATGCCGGTTCTACTTTCGGAACTGTGGTCAATGATAGATACCTTTTAGATGGTTCTATTGTCAAACTTAATACTGGTGACAAAATTGGCTTTATTGTTACCAAACCTCTGAGTGTAATCGAACAAGTTCTCAGTAAACATACTGATCAAGTTACAGTTCCAATGAGTGAGTTCCAAAACCCATCTCTCGGTCTTGAGTTCCAAATTGAAATCAAAAACAACGTTATCAAGTTTATTCCAATTCATGAAGTGGATGCAAACGATGCAGATGACCTGTCTGACTTCACCCACTTAGTTACCGAAGTTACTGAAGATATTGATGGCGATGCCGCCGATGAGACCGAAGCAGTTGAAAACGAGCCTTTCAAGATCGATGCGCAATACATTCCCGATGACCAAACTGCAGGCGTACAGGTCGAAATCGATGACCTGGATGATGATGATGATGATTTGTATGCCACCAGTGGTGCATGCTCAAGCATTTGTGGAACCATCCAACGTTATGATCCACCACCACCTCTCCCTGAAGCAGTTGAGGATGAAGATGAAGATGAAGTAAAGGAAGCCCAACAAAAAGCTTCAAACTCATTATTCGCAAAGCTGTTCGAGTATTTCTTAGACCGTTTCGCTCCTAAAGGTCCTGAAGATACCCGTCCTGCTATACCAACCAAATTAACCCCAGAAGACATCCAAATGGTCTTAGCGAAACAAGAAGAATTAGATGAATCAGAGGGTTGCTGCTTGAGATATCCTGCTCCAATTAAAGCAGAAGAAGAAGAATCTGATGAATCAGAAGATTGCTGCTTGAGATATCCTGCTCCAATTAAAGTAGAGGATGAAAAATCCGATGATGAACTCTATGGACTGGATGAAGATCCTGAATTGTATGAAGTCAACTCAGTTCATGGATCTCTCACCGAACCTGATTCAGTTTTGCTTTCCGTTTCTGGTGATGATTTGAGTGAAATTTCATCTTCTGGATCTGATTTAGAATCCGAATCTGATTCTGAAAATGAATCTGATGCTAGTGAAATTCTGTTAATTGCTGATCTCTACAACCGTCAAGCTCAAGCTTCACAAGAAATTCCTGGCTGTTGTGGAGCAGTGAATGCATTTTTATCTGATGGAAAGGTATACTTATATCAACCTGGTGATGAAGAGCAAACATTCGATGAAGATGAAGAAGAAGAAGAGGAAGAAGAAGTCGCTGAAGAAGATGGAGAAGGAGACGAAGATGAATACTGTATGGGATGCTGTCCCAACAGTCGTAAGAGAACTTATGATGAATACAACGATGAAGAGTACGACGAAGACTATGAGGAAGATGAAGAAATTGAAGAACCAGAATTAGAAGAACCTCCAGTCAAGAAAGCAAAGAAGGAACCATCTAAATTAAAGACCTTTGCCAAGGAAGTTGGTAAGGGTTTGTTCTATGTTGCAGCCACCATAACCGCACTTGGTATTTACGGTGGAACCCTTAACGATCAAAATAAATAATTCATTGTTAATTTTTTTGTTTTCCTTTGCTAAAGCTCTGAGATTAGAGAATCTTTGAGATCAAATACCCTAACATTTTTGTTTTAAGTTAATTAATTTTCAGATTTAATACGGTTTTATTTGCTTTATGGGAATTTTTTTATTTATTTATACGCATCCTATGGTTATTGAGTTATGGTAGTTATGTTACGTTAGTTTATTCTTGTTTAACTTTATAGTATTTGTACTAATGAATTGAGGTACAGACCATTTAATTATTACATCCTAACTATTTAATAGTTTAAAATACATATGACCCTGGATCTCTATATTGGGAAAGCATTTTAATAAGAAAAACTTACTTTTTCTTAGTATAAGCTCCTCTTCTCTTTGGATCTGGACTTGCTTGGAATTGTTGAGCTTGTTGTCTAGGAATGGTCTTTCCTGACACGTTGGCTCGTTGCTGGTTCATCTGAGCGAGATTTTGATTATTTGCCATAGATGCTTGTGGGTTCTTTTGATTCGGTTGACCTTGTGCCAGTTTTTGTCTTTGTTGTTGTTGAAGAAGCTGGAATTGACGAAGTCTTTGGAAATAGATTGGGAATTTTTGAACTAATTGTTGTTGAATTAATTTAGCTTGTTGAAGTGCTTGTTGCTGTTGTTGTGGAGTTAATTGTTGACCAGTTGGTGCCACACCAGAACTGCTCATTTGAGCAAATGCACTCATTCTACTTTGTAGTTGACGGAAATGCTGTTGTTCCTCTGGGGTCAAAGAACTTTGGAAAATCTGTTGCTGTTGTTGCTGTTGAATAGACTTTTCAGTACCTCCTGTGCTTGTAGAAGACAGTGATTGAGGCTGTGACAGTTGTTGCAGCTGTGTTTGAGTTCTTTGTGTTTGAGGTTGTTGCTGTTGTTGCTGCGCTGGTGTCTGTTGTTGCTGTTGTTGTGGTTGTGTTGGTGCCTGTTGTTGTTGTTGCTGCTGTGGAGCTTGTTGAGGTATTTGCTTTTGTTGCATTTGTGCTTGAGCAGCAGCAGCAGGACTGATCCGTGACTGTTGTTGCTGTTGTTGAAGGTTTTGCACACTTCCACCCACCAAAGGATTGTTCATTTGCATACCTTGTTGTTGCATTCCACTAACATCATCTAATTTCTGCTTCTTAACTGCTGGTTGATTCATTGCTGCTTGAGCATTCATTGGAGGTTTAATTTGAGACCCTGGTAATTGTTGAGTAGCATTTCCTGAGATAGATTTTTTATCAGTTGGCATAACAATTGTTCTGGTGTTATTTTGGTTAATTGTATTTGCTTGTTCTTGAATCTTTGCATCTTGTCTTGCTTTATCAGCTTCTCTCTTTTTTCTAATTTCTTCAATTAATCTTAATCTCATAAATTGACCAGTAGTTCTAGTAGTAGTTTGAGTCGATGAAGGATTAGCAGTAGCAGGTTTTTCGGTCTTTTTATTCTTTCCATCTGGTCCAGTTGTACCTTCTTTACTATTAGGTTTGGTAGAACCATTGGTAGTAGATGATGAAGGAGATGAAGAGGTAGCAGCAGCCAATGAAGAAGAACCAACAACCACCAATCTGTTGTCTTGAGCTTCATCAGAACGTTTATATTTGTTGGATAATAAGTACATGATTTCTTCATATTCTGATGATTTATGCAAAACAAGTTCGTCTTGACGTAATTTCCTTGGAGGATTATCAATAGCGTCCCGGTGTTCATGAACCAATTCATAGTCCTGCTTAGTTTCGTTCCACACCCGTTTAGGATATTCTGATTCTGGTTGAAGATAATTGTCACATAAATATGGATTTAATGGTACCGATAAATCCAACTTTCTATTGGTTAAAGTAAGGATTTCTGATTCCATTTGAAGTGAGAGTTGATCAGTGAATTTAGTTAAAGCAGAATCGGTATGATACAATAAATCATAGTAAATAGATAATTGAGTTGGACGTAATAAAGTACGATAAGTCTTTGGTTTTGACACAGTACTTGAAGCGGCTGGACTTGAAGAACCAGCCTCAGTTTTAGGCTTAGTTGCATCATTAGCACCTCCACTATTATTAGAATCAGATGTATTGGTAGCAGAGTTAGCGTTAGCATTAGCTCTAGCAACAGCTGGATTCAAAGTAGCCACAATGTTTCTATGATCATACACTTGAAGAATCAAGCATCCATCGTATGACCTTACTGAAAAGTCCTTGAGTAATTCACTCATCTCCACAGGTATTTGTTCTTTAAGTACATGTTGAAGAAAGCTTTTGATCATAGGAGAATTTTTAGGAATAATGTTCGAGTCTTGCGAGTTATTAAACCTATAGTGAGTTTCGAAGATATGGAAACTTAAAGAAGCTGGATATTTGGCATACTTCTTCAAGATTTCTTGTGATGTAGTAGCAAATTGGTATGTTTGAGGATTAGGTCTTTGTCTTTGCAGTTGTTGTTGAGCTTGTTGTTGCTGTTGAAGAAGCTGCTGCTGCTGTTGAGCTTGCTGCTTGAGGTGTTGTTGCTGTTTTAGTTGTTGTATTTGAGCTGGGGTAAGCTGGCCCGCTTGTCTTTGTGCCGTTACGGACCTAGTGTTGTTATTCATGATCCATCAAGTATATCGAGGTGAAAACAGTGAAAAGAACGCGAAATTGCCCGTTTTTTTTGGTGATGCGATGGGGTTGTGGACCTGTAGTAGCGATGGACCGATCCTCTGAGATGAATGCTCCTCCAGTAAGCAGATGGGACGATTGGTAGAGTAGGAACCGTAGTTGAGGTTATCCTTTAAATTTCAACGTTGGAGAAGCACGTGATGTGCGTACCCTTTTTGACCAATTCTCTAAGAAAAAGAGTGGAGGTGCAAATGGTCCAACAAATTACCTAATAGTAGTTAAGATCAGCAGATAGTTTTGGTGTTTTAGCGGTTTAACATGTTTGAAATTAAAATGGAGTTTTACAGTTTAGGTACAATTACGTAAGCAGGATAAGCTACAGTTTCTGTAATTTGTTTTATGTGGATAAAGTGTTATTTAATAATGCTGTTACGCGTAACTATAGTGTTATACTATACATAATATTATACATAGTTTAGGGTAGGTGGTGAGCGGGTTAAAGGGCGAAGAGCAGCGTAGTATGGTTGAGGAACTGAAATCGGATGGAATGAAGCACATTGCTTCATTTATGGAAACATTGGTGTTTGATAAATATATTAATAATTCCGGTAGTAATGAATTATGTGCTATTAAGTTCTGGATGTGGAATTTGGGAAGCTCCAGCAGCCCGCAAAGTAGCCCGCAAAATACTATATTATACCATACCTGTGATCTAGGGATGTCAATCTAGAAATTAATTCTCGCTTAAGGCATTAAATGTCCAAACAAGGTGCTGAGAGAATAGCACTGGTGGTGTGTGGTCAACACAAGTGTGCAAAATGTGGTCAAAATTCCAGTCAACACTGTTGGAGTTTTCCAATAAAGAATGCTTTTTTAGAGCTGAAAACAGTTGTTCTTACTGTTTTTGGAACAATATATATCCTGTCTTTGTATATGCTTTATCCTGCCTGTCTTAATACCACTTGAAATCACTTTATTTAGAATCCAGAGTCACTGGACAAACAGTATTCAAGACTCTTGAACATCTTCAATCTATCTTCTTCATTAAAAATCCATAATCCGTAAATCTCCCCCAATAAATTCTTGACAATAACCAAGTTATCATTCAATTCCACATCCATTTCAGTGTATCCAGAGTTATTCACTCCAACAGGGAAGAAATGCTTTGAGATCTTATTTGGTAATATTCCAATAGAGAAACAATTTGGATTGGATCTGTTCAATAAGATCAACCCATAACAGAATAAGTTTTGTAAGTCTTCATATGTGGCTCTTTGACCTGGGGCTGGAACCAGGAAATCACGGGCATATAATGCTAATGTACCTTGATAATCACTCTTAACCCATTCTTGACTTTCACTCTTAAACTGATATATCACACAGTGTGAGGTATAACAAAGAAGTTGCTTGGTTGCTGGATCATAACGACTTATAACGTTAAAGTTAAGGGTACTTCTGTATAATTTCAATGCTTCTTCTGTGGTAATTTGTTCTTGTTGAACTTCATTCTGTTTTACTTTAGCGGCCATTCTTTGATTTGGTTGTTAATTACAGATTGTTGAATTTTGTCATACTTAAATCGATCAAAGAACTGCATATAGCAACTAAATCGTACCGATCCTATTCTTTGGGTTTAACCACCAGTAGAAACACCAAGAGAATGGAAAAAAATGGCCAATAATCATATTGGTTAAGTTAGCTAGAGTTTTATAGCATTAATACTATCATTGATTGATAATTATTAAGTTTTCGTGAATAACTGGTATCTCTTAGTATAAGGTCCTGTCTATAGGTTGGTGTACCTATACACAGGTCAAAGGTTGGTGTACCTATACACAGGTCAAAGGTTGGTGTACCTATACACAGGTCAAAGGTTGGTGTACCTATACACAGGTCAAAGGTTGGTGTACCTATACACAGGTCAAAGGTTGGTGTACCTATACACAGGTCAAAAGTTGAAGACCTTACCTCTTAATCGACCCAGTCTAAATCACCTGACCATTCACCATTACCTGCACACACTTAGTATCTTGGCTTTAGTCCCTTGACACCGGAGGTTCCGGGAGACGTGCACGTGCACAATACACCTTATAATCAAGTTTGATTTGATAGAAACCACCAACAACAAACCATATAAGCTTCCAAGCGACTCAATTGACAGTCGGTATGTTCAAGTACATATTTTAAACTATCGTCTTTTCTTTTTCTAATTTTTCCGGTTAATTTTGCTAATTTTTCACTATTGCCAAATCGGCCTCCCCCTCTTACCATTGAATTTCCACTACCACAGTGTGACACCTGCACCTAACACCCCTTTGGTCTACTTAACCCCATAGCTTGCTGAATCTTTTTAGTAAATTAGTTAATCAATTCATCCTAAAATGTTTCAATTAAGAAATAACTTCATCCGTTCCACTCCAGCTAGATCCTTCGTTCGTTTCGTTAGTGTTGGATCCAAGATTCCTGCTACTGAAGTTTACGAAGGTTCTCCAGGTAACATTATTAACCTTGCTGAAGAATCTGCCAAGGGTAAGTCCGTTTTCATTGGTGTCCCGGGTGCTTTCTCTCCAGGATGTACTGCTTCTCACATTCCGGGTTACATCAAAAATTTGCGTTCTTTCAATGAAAAGGGTTTCCACAAGTTTTTCGTTATCTCTGTTAACGATGCTTTCGTTACCAAGGCTTGGGGTGAAGCTTTATTAGAAGGTAAGGTTGCTGGTGACCAATTGAGATTCATTGCTGATCCACATGCTCACTTCACCAAGGAACTTGACTTACTCTTCGATGGTTCCAAGTTCTTCGGTAACCACAGATCCAAGAGATACACCTTATTGGTTGAAGATGGTAAGGTCACTCAAACCTTCATTGAACCAGATAACACCAGTGTCAACCTTTCTGCTGCTGAAAACATCTTGACCCACGATATTTAAATGATTAGAACAAGCTGAGCTTACTCCTGGTCACTAAATAAAGTCAATAAACGGATCAAATAAAGAAGTGTAGGAATGTGTAGAAAATAGAAGATAAGATTGAAAAAATAAAGACCAAAACATATAATTAGTATAAGTGTACATCATGGTTATAAGGTATGTATTATTACCAATTTAGTATGTGTTATGTCCACCTTTTGTCAATTGTAATTGTCAGTGTAAACAAGGGCAAGTAGGCTGGGGATTTGATGTGTAGATTGACACGTATTGTAATATGCGGATGGCAACAGATCAGATCTGACTGATTAGATAAATCACACCAGAACAAATACTGCAAAGCATCCAGATCCCAATTTTGTAGAATTAGCCTTCAGCTCAATTATGCAATTGTATTAAATTATGGAAGGTCTGTCTCCTTTTATAGTTTTCTCCTATCTGATCCCCACTCGCTTTTGCAACCATCACTATCTGGTCCTGCAATTTGCACCCCATGCAAAAGATAAGAAAGAAGGAAAGGACAAAGAGCCCGAGCTGGTCCAAGCGAAGTACCCAATGGAATACAATAGAACAAATGTAGTATTACATATGTTTCCCGTAACAATTAGCTAGTAGCTTTAACAAGTAGTTTCTATTGGGCAGATGCTGATAGTGCAACTCCTTGCTGAAGATAGGGATAGGGTAAGTGCAAGGTCAAATTTTAAATGACCAGTCATTTCCCTAACTTCTTGAAAAAATACTCATTTACAGTCAAATATCAAGACAATGAGGTATTTGACGGACCAAATGGAAGGTCTTCATATACAGCTGGTTTTTATTGTGAGTTCCGTAAGGTACAAGTGTAAGCAAAATGTAAAAGTACTTGAAACTTTCGTTTAAAACAATTCCTAGGTTGATTTCCATATTGATTAACAACACAATAAGCTGAAAAGCTTCATGAACAATATCTCTACTAAACATTATGGTTCTATGAATATGTCAGTCATTACTACTATCACCATCTCATATCTCACAGATAAAGGAACAAAAGATATCAAAAGAACTGAAGCGCACAAAAAATAATCCATCAACCAACCATGTTCTTTCGTCCCACATTCTTAACCGGTATACGACACTACTCCACCAAGGAGTTTTCACCAGAACAAGTGGCCAAGGCCAAAGAGTGGATCCAAAAGTTCACCCATGCACAAGTTCCTTCCAATATCTTTGGAATCAGTTACAGCAGATCATCAGGAGCAGGAGGTCAAAAGGTTAACAAGACATCATCCAAAGCAACAGTAGCACTTGAACCACATGAATGGCTTAACCCTCAGTTTTGCTACTGGATTCCCGAAGCAATCAGAGCCCAGCTTGAAGACCGTAAGATCAGGTACCAGACCAAATCAGGAGGTATTTTGATCCAAAGTGATTTGACCAGAAACAGAGATACAAATACAGAAGAGTGTTTCAAGAAACTAGTTGAAGAAATCAAAGCTAAAGCTGAATTTGCGGGTGAAACGAGTGAAGAAGATAAGAAGAAATGGGAAGATATCAAGGAAGAGACAAAAGAGAAGAGGTTATTTCATAAGAAGAAGCAGAGTGATAAAAAGAAGTTAAGAGGAAAGGTCAGCTTCTAAACGCAAAGTAGACCCCAAAAGAATGTAAGCTTCATGAAAAAGTCTTAATATCTGTCATGGTTTTTAATATATCACCAATTATAAAGAAAGGACCATTTAATCTTCTACACTGAACACTCGAATATACCATTTGAGAAATATGGTTACAGAACCAGAGAAGTTAATATTATAGAGAGATGCACTAATGACCTTTGGGAATTGTAAATAAAATCACAATCATAGGAGTCAGTCACCATGATAGCTTCCATTCCAGTAAATATAGGAAGTACCACCCAAAGTACCATATAGCTCACTCAATCACCACTATATAAATCAAATACAAAGACCAAAATACAAGACGATTTGTAAATAAAAAAATCAAATGAAACTACAAGTATTAAATAGAACCAAACGAGCCAAATTATCACCAAAACAAAGCCACCTTTAATACACCATTGTACTCCAAGGGTTAGTAAGTATAGTTTTCCTTTTACCATCCCAGGCACAACAGTGCACTGCATAATATCACCTATGTGCGAACATATCAACTGGATTTATCGCAGCTCACAACTAACCATCTACGGTTTTCTGATCATTGAACACTATGATGTCCAAACTCACCCAGCCCATTGAGGAGCTATCACAAGCAGTAATATCGCATGTGTCGTCTATCGCAGACTCTGAGACCAACTACCTTTTGGTTCCATCAACGAGCGACATTGTGGATACTGAAGTGATTGAAAATATCATCAAATCCCACGATCTCAACTATCAAGTCGACACTACAGGTCTATCCGAAGAAGTTAAAGCCAAGTCAGACACATTCAATGGCGAAGTCGACCAAAAATTGAGGGATTGGATCATTTCTTTTGGGTTTCAAAAGGCCATCAGTGATGTTTTGACCCAATATATAAATGACAATGACTCCAATGAACAAACATTCTATAACAAAATTGCTTTACTCTTGGATTTCCAAGCCCATTTAACAGCTGGTGAGTATCCTTTCCTCAAACACTCATTCTATGAAAGTGTTTCACAAATACTGAGACTCTTATTCGAGATTTCTACCTACGAAATTGAGAAGTTCTGGAACTACTTAGAGTCCAGAGAAGAACTCATTATCGAGAAGTTGTTTGATAGAGCCATCACCGCAGATAGAATAAGTCTTCTTGAAATTTGTAATAGAATCACTGACAAATATATCTATAAGAACTCCAAGGGAATCAAAGACTTGAAGCGCAAAGATACCTTCAATGATGGGTTCCAATTCAGAGTCAGAGCATTTTTAGCGAAGGTATTTGCATTTGAAGATAATACCGGTCTCAACAAGTATTTCCATGTTGCCAATAGAGCAGCACCAGACTTTCCAAGAGTCAAATCTATATTCTTGGAAGATATCATATACATCCAGAAAATATTCAATGATCCTTACTTTTACCTTAAAAAAGCCAATTTCAAAGAGTTGAACTCTTTAGTGGACAGTATACAGAGTGTCTACACTTACTTGTTAAGAGAAGAATTGGCTTATCAAGAAAAACTGAAAATTGACCAATACATTGTTCCAAAGGAGAAACCACAATCAGAAAAAGATTTCTTAACTGAAAAGTACTCCAACGTGAAGTACTTCCCAGAAACATACTGGGGCTCTTCATTTGAACAACCTGATAAAGCAAGTTACGATAAAGCTAGAGAAGAAGACAAAGAATATCTTAATGACCAATTCAATCATTCTAAGGTAAGATTGCAATATTTATTAATGATCTATTTTATTGCCAACTTGTACCTTGAATTAACTGCTGGTAATAAGGAAGAATTTCTCATTTCCATTGGTGCTCCATCAAATATCAAGCATTTGACAGATGAAACACTTTCTGAATCACACAAGGGTTTTTTCATCAAGATCAAAAAGGATTTATTCGGTAGCTTTAAGGCTGTAGATCAGCAATTTGCCTTTTTAATTAACCATATGGCTTTAGCAGAAAAGATCTGGTGGAGTTGGTTAATTTACGGTAAAGATTCCAAGACCAACAAGTCCTTTTTTGTTGATAAATTAATAACTGAAGACGAATTAAGGAAGGCTTCAGAAGCGTTCACCAAGAGTTTTCCATTCAAAGATAGAAAATATTTCAACACATTTGTGACCCCTCAATTGTCACGTAAGATGAAGGGTACTAGAGGATTGGATAAGTTGTCACCCGTGGAGTTGGATAACACTTATGAAGATAAATTGAGAGAATTATCCGAAAAGATTGATGAAGAAACAGATATAGAGATAAAAAAGAGATTACTTGAGGAGAGAAGTGCCATTGTGTGGACCAACTCCAAGTTGACCAGACAATCCAACTGGTTAAAGCTCAATGAAGTTATTACACCAGATTTATTGACAGGAGGAATCGAAGAAAAGACTGACGATATGGAAGTTGACGAAAAGGAGGAAGAAGTTGAAGAAAAGAAAGAAGAAGGTGAAGCAGTAACTGAAACCAAGGAAGAAGTCAATCAGAATCCAGAAGAAAACGGTACAAACGAAGAACCAGAAACCGGAGACACCGAAGAAACCAAACTGGAACAAAACGGTGAAACTGAAACCAATGAAGGTGCTGAAAAGAAACACGAAGAGGCAAGTGCTACCCCAGAAATTGGACAAAATGGAGATGATGGTGAAACTGGTGAGACCACCGAACAACCAGTTGAGCCAACCGAGCCAGAGGATGAAGAAGATGAAGAAGCTGAAGCCGAAGCCGAAGCTGAAGAGTCCCCAGCTCCGGAAAGAGCCACAAGACAACCGAGAGGAGCCAAGAGAGCTCGTGAATCCGATTCTCCAGAACCTCTTAGAAGGTCCAAGAGAAACCATGTGTAAAATAGAATAATCAGTAATAAATAAAAATAATTATAGGTAGAACACAAAGCCGTGTAATTTAAATATGTTTAGAGTCAGTAACATTTAAAGTATTTCTGGTAATGAAACAAAGTTTCATGGGCATAGATTCGGTGAATACTACATTTGAATTTGGTATATCTTTTTCTAAGTAATTCATTCACTGACAATTGTACCAATTACGGTGTTTATGAAGAAGTAAAACACCTTTCAACTAATAAAAAAAAAAAAAAAACAAGAGGAACTGACCATCTGTAATTGAATTGTGTTCCTTTGCAATATTATCTAGAGTCATTACCCTTTATACAATTTCTAAGACGTGTATAGGGTTAAATGTATTCTGGTGCATCAGATATTCTTACACTGTTTGAAAAGAATTGATTCAATTTTAAGAAATTACTCGAGAGAAAAACGAAAAATTATGTATTAGAAACCCGTTACAACGTCAAAACCACATTCTAGGCTTCTAAGCCTATGCTGTTAAACTTTGGGATATTAGACGAGATGTGTGACCGGAACTCGATATACGGCCCAAAATATCACGTGACACCAGACCAAGATCTTGACCCTTAATCTTATACCACCCCAAAGACCGGGAAAAGCGTAGTTAAAGCTTTATAGCAGTAAGTATCACCCTTTTAAGTATACTAGATGAATATCATACTCTTAAACATCTTCTGTAAAAGTTGTGTCGCAGCCATTTTCATTTTCACCACTGGCCCAAGGCGATGGGAACGAGACCCGACGAGCGCTGCACCCAATTTACCAAATTAAGACGCGTACTCATCTTTCAAATTAACCACACTGTAATGGGACCCAAAAAACGAGATGGACCTAAAGCAAGGTTAAACAACAGACCAGAAAGAAGATCCCCACCGCCCATTGATCTCACGGACATACATCTCCAAAACGTACAAATGGTTACTGCCGAAAACGATATAAAACGAGAAGACGACTACATTTTCATAGACGATTCCAATGATTTACCCGATACTTTAGATACCTTGGAAGCTCCACAACCACAACTACCAAATGATTCAGCATCGGAAACTCAGTGCACCATTCTTGGTGTGAAAGTTCCCAGTCTTAAGAGAAAACGCCCAGATCATGATGAACTCAACTCTTCTCCTATCAAGAAGGTAGAGACGGCTGAGATCTCACCAGTTAACCAAAGAAGATTTAACTCGTCACCTATCAAAAGAAAGAAATCAGTGGCATTTTCCGATGATTTGGTATCTGAAGTGCCTAGCTCTCCTCCACATCCATATACTCCCAAGAGATCGATCCTTAAATCCAATAATTTCAACTTCTCATCACCAGCTCATGATCCTAATGATACCAGTTTATGGACCCAATCTGCATATGGCCCTTCCAGCTCCGAGTTCTGGATCCAGGGGACTATCATCCAGCTAACACCAGGCTCTTCCAAACTTTCCCAGTTAGTGGGCGGCTGTGTGCTGGTTCTAGAGGACGAGAAGTTCACCAAACGATTCGAAGTATATGCCACTTTAAACAATATCCACAAGTCTAACTCGGGTGAAAACTTAGTAAGACTATTCACCATCAACAAGGGTCCAAATCATATCATCACTCTTACCCAGCTCATCAAGCGGGATATCCAAAAGATCGAAGAGTCTATTTTTGAGAACGAAATAGATTACGACAAAGAAAACGTATCACCACCTCGCTCAGACCCTTTCAGAATCAGAATCATCAACCAGGGCTTAAGACTCCTTAATAACTTCATGCTCGACACAGAGTTAAATAATTTCTTACCATTGGAAGACATCAAATGGTTCTACAAACATAGTGCTGAGATCCTAGTCAAACCAATGATCTCCAAGGCCTTGGTAGCACCATATCTTCTCCTCATCAAAGACTGCAAGCTCAACAACAAAAGAAAGAAGCTCTTGTTCGACTCTTCTGAGATTCCAGAGTCTCTTTTAATGAGTTTACTCAACATGAAGAGTTTCAACTCTTCCTCCATCATCACTGAAAAATTCCTCTGTTTCAGAAACTACGTCAATAATTTTCCTACAGTCATGGCCAACAACGTTCAACACTGGATGGGCGTGTTGCTCTTCAGCATTTGCAACTTGTCCACTTCTCTCTACTACACCAAGTGCATTGGTGTAAGCATTAACACTTTACTCGAAGTCTCCAAGGTATACTTGGATAACAAGAACGTGAAAAATTCAGTCAGACAACTCCTCGAAGCAGAATTACCAGAAGAAGTCAAGTTGATCACAGCAGATGTTTCCGTCTCTCTTGAAGGCACTGGTGCTGCCATTGAATACATTATTTCCAAGCTCGAAGAAGCCATCAAAAACGAAAACTACAAAGCTGCTATGGATACCTGGTTCTCTATAACTCTTCTCATCGGTGACAATGGAATGTTTGAAAAATGGAAGTACCTAGGAGAATGGATCAGAGTGCCCCAAATGTGTTTCAATGCTCCGAATTTGCAGGCCAAACTCTATGCGTTGAACAGCTGGAAGTGTCTTATCTACAGCATTTGTCGTAACGACTTGGAAGAGATGAAGAAGTTAGTGGATAAGCCAAAGGGTGAAGGATCCAAGATCATCAACTCTTCATTGAAACAGAAGATTCGTTTGCTTACTCATTTATTCTCTAGCATCGAATCCAACCAGAACCCACAGACTGAAATCTTGGACTGTTTGTACAATCTCTTCCTTTCGATTCTCTATATGTTGCTCAACCCATGCTCTTTTAAGATGAACTTGAAATATCTCCATATTTACTGGGACAAGATTATCCAGCCGATAATATTCAATTTCCTCTTCAAGGGCTCATCCTCATACCTTCAAAACCTTGGTCTCAAGATCTTGACTCATCTTTTGAAACCAGCATCAATGACCATCACCGAAAGAAACTTCAATGAGATCAGATGCTTGAATAACGAACCAATTACCCTTGCAGAAATTAATTCTTTACCTTCCAGATGGATTTTCACCAAGTTTGACCGTATCTTCAATAATTTAGCCGTGGTCTTTAAGCTGCAATTATCATTAGACCAAAAGGTTAATTTCTTTAATTCTTTCTTAGGAAGTATTAAGGTGATCACCAAGAAGGAAATGAAACCTTCAGACACTACCTACGACATTATTGACAATTTACCTACTCTTTTGAACGAATTGTTCAAGGAAGAGGCTCCTGGATTTGATTTGGCCTACAGATTAATTATTATGATCAACGACACTTTTGACTCTAATGATTTAATTGGTGATGTTCCAAAAGCTGGTGTTTATCCAGTTATTCTTAAGAACTGTATTTCTTCATTGGACTTGACCCAACTCAAAGATTTATTAACTCTCATCACCTCTTCTTTAAGCAATAAGAAGCTTCTTGTGTTCTTGTTAGAATTGACCAAGAGCAGTTTCTACTCTTCAAAAATGGACCTGATAGTTATCAGTTTCTTGAATGGTAGACCAGTTGAGCGTGGTCAACAAGAGCTTCAAATGTATGGTCAATTGTGCCAATTGAAGGCAGAAAACTTCGAATCTTTTGTCAAGAAATTAATCCAAAGTGTGGTTTCTTTACTGAACTCAGAAGACTTAAAAAACAGCTTTGAAAAGTTAAACGTTGAAAAATGGAGCATGCCTATTTTTAAGTACTACTTATTACTAATTTACCGTGCTCCAAGTAAGTACATTCAAGAGTTAACCAGGAAGCTTACTGAAAAGAGACTTGATGATGACTTGGTTACATTCATTCTTTCCTCCAACCTTGATACTATTATTGACCAATTGTCTGATCTCCTTATTGAACAGTCAAAGGCTGAAAAGTATGTTTCTCTTTGGGACTCATTTTTGGAATCTCACATCGAAGATTATCCATTGTTAGATAGAATGATTTTGAAGCTTTATGTGTCTGGATTTGAAGTTAAAGCCTTTATCAGAAACAAGTGGGACGAATTGCCTACCTTCAAAGAAAAATGGCTCGAATCAAATGACTTGTTCTTTGACGAAAAATACAGAGAACCAGAACCAGAACCAGTGCCTGAACCTGAACCTGAACCTGAAGTGGTTATTCCTGAAGTCATTGATGAACAAGAAAATGTTCAAGAACCAGAAAAGGAAGAACCTTTACCAGAAGTCAGGTCTACCAGATCTAAAAGAACTCGTGCTAAAACAGAGACTCCAAAATCTGAGCCTGTTACAACTAGAAGAAGAACCAGAAATTCTGAAACTCCAAAGACAGCTGAACCCGTTTCTACTCCTACCAAGAGTTTGGTTAAGGAGATTTTGGAGAAGGAGTCTATGGAAAGAGCCAGAAGACAAGAAGAATCAGAGACTCCTACTAGAAAATCCAAGAGAAAGGCTACTCCCAAGGCAAAGACCAAAAGTAAAGGGAAAGTCTCCAAGGAAGATACTACTCCTAAACAACCATTTGATATTCATTCTTTCACAGCCATGCTTAATGCTAAATTGTCTACTTCTCCAAGTAAAAGAAAGAGAAAGAATGTTACCACTCCAGTTAAACAGGTAGCTTCATCATTTGATGAAAATGATGAAATTTCTGAAATTGAATCTGAAGCTATTTCTCAAACTTATGATTCTGAATTCATTGAAGATAACTCTATGGATGTCATTGAGACCTCTAGTTCAGTTATTGACTACGAAAAAATTATGGAAAATGGGTTTGCCAATGCTGACAGTCCAGAACCAATGCCTAGAAGAATTACCAGAAGTAGTCCTAGAAAAAAGCAAAAGTTGATGGCACCAGAACCAAAGATAAAGGAAGAAGTCAAAGAAGTAGAGGTGATTGTTGTTGAAAACAAGAAGAAAAAGGAGAAGAAGAAGCCCGAACGTACCAAGAGAAAAACTAGAAGCAGAAGTAGGGCCATGGAAGAAGAAGAAGAGGAAGAAGAAATCGAGGAACAAGACGAAGAAACTCAAGAAACTCAAGAAATTAAAGAGTCCATTGACGACTCTATCGAAAGAAAAGAAGAAGAATCAAACGAACAAGAAAATATGAAACCTATTGAGGATTCCAGTGAAGTGGATGAAGTTTCACAAGCTAAAAGTGAAGACACTAAAACTGATGTTGCGGAACCAGAAGATTTTGTTGATAAAGAACCTGAAGAAAAGCCAATAGAAAATATTGAAGAGGTTCCATCAACAGAAGAAACTGAAAAGAAAGAACCTATTATGGAAAACGACAAAACCCATAACATTAATAATGAAAAGGACGATATAATTGAAGTTGAAGAGAAAGAATTACATGTGATTGAAAACATGGATATTGACGACTTAACCAGAGGAGTCACTGAACAATTACATGAGATTCTTGATAGTCCTACACAAGTAAACAAAATTCCACTGGATCAAGGAAGCACATTAGAGATATCAGCACCAATTGCCCCAGACTGTTGGGAAGTAGCCGAATTAGCCAGATACATTCCACAAGTCCCTGATTCAGAAATAGCCAGATTGAGCAAGATTGAACGGGAAAACTTGGTTTTGCAATTGGTGAGTTTGACTCATAGAGTGATGAATATTAATGCTGCTGAACTTGGGAAAGAAAGTGTATAAAATGTAAAATAGATTAATAATGAACAGAAAATAAAAATAATGTAGGAACAAGGGTACCAAACTATTAGTTGATAAAAACCACAGTAGTTCTGAACAAATTCCATGGGTGCAAATTATACTTGTATAATTATGCAAGTAATAGTACCAATTGGTAATACTTAATGGAACACTGGTATAGACAGACAAATTTAACAAGAGGTAACATTATGTAATACTAGTTTAATAAATCCACCTCTTTTCAGCCTAAACGACTTTACGATGTAAATAACCAATTACTTTTCTCTAAGCACCCTTCTCAGCAACAATTAATTTAATTAGTTCCGTATTTGCACACCCGTGGCCTAATCAATGGCTGCAATTTCCTGTATGAGCGATAAGGATCAGATTAGATAAAGTCTGGTTCGGAAGTAAAAATCACCTAAAAACTGATACAAATTTCTACATGGTCTTACAGATAACATTACTCGGTATTTGCTCCACTTTACTGCTTCTTTTTTCCTCTTTCTCTCCCTCTTCTACCTTTACATCTGGTGATACTGTCGCACTATATACAAGCCATACCGCGCTTCTCCACATTATCTGACCACGCCACTCCATACACTACTTATACCCTATACACTCCATCTACTATATATATACTCGTATATTACCGTCATCTAATGATCATTGGCTATAGGGATGTCAATTGTTCCATATAATTCCAACAATGAAATCCTTTATCATGATCCCAATCACGGGATCCTAGTGCTTCATAACAATCTCCAGAATACCATCCTGTTATTATCTACCAAAACCACCCCTAATCATCATGGCGGTTCATCAACTCGTGGCGCTGTTGGTGGTAGTGGTGGATCTACCAGTTCCAATCATAGATATAACGGGGATCAATATCGTCATTTCTCTCCATCAACTACATGTCCCAATTGTGGGTTTCTGTGGTCGCCAAATGGTCATTCTACAAGGCTGCAAAGAAGACGATCTAACGAATCAACTTCAGGTTTAACCAGAGTTCCAAGCGTAGATCCAGCTGATCCGATATCTACAAATGTACTTTATGGAGGAGCATCCGCTCAGGAGTTTATTCGTCATGATTATTTCAAGTTGCTTAGTCAATTGCCTTCTATGGATGATCTGGAAACTAGAGGAAATGGGTTCCATGCACTTCCTGAAGATATTTTTAACCAGGGTTACTTCAAGAGGTTTTTCAAAAAAGTGCCACCATTCATTTTGGGTTCTGGTGCTCATGCCCAAGTTTACAAAGTCACTCATGTTCTTAATGATATTAAGCTTGGTACTTATTCCGTGAAAAGAATTAGTGTGGGGAATAAAATTGAATTATTAGAGCTGGTCCTAAATGAAGTATTGATTCTTTATGAACTTTCCGTGAAAGGAGCTAATGAAAATAATTTAATTCGGTATAATCACGTTTGGATGGAAGTGGGTGATATTCAAGATCTGACGACTTATTTATTACCAAATACAGGCGAACAGATAAGAAATGATCATAGAAAAGTTCCATACGTGTTTATTTTGATGCAGTACTGTGACGGTGGTCATTTAGAAGATTTAATCTGCAAGAATTATCCATTAGATTCAACTCTTTCATGGAAGGAAAAAGTTGCTTTAGAAAGGCGTAAACGGAGGAACTCTCGTATGGGAGTCACCTCTGATTCCAGTAAAAGATGGTTGACCGATTTAGAAATTTGGAAATTCTTTAGAGATGTAGCCAATGGAGTCAATTATTTGCATCTTCATGGAATTCTCCACCGTGATCTTAAGCCTTCAAATTGTTTATTGGATGAAAAATATGACAAGGAATGCATTGATCAAGGTATAGATCCGCAGCATATTCTGCATGAGCTTCTTAGACTTCCAAAAGTATTAGTTTCGGATTTTGGTGAAGGTAAATTTATGGATAAGCATTCTGTTGAACCGAAATCACATGTTGAAGAAGAAAGAAAAGGTAATACAGGTACCTTAGAATATACTGCACCGGAATTGTGGTTATTCTCCAATTATGATCCAACATTGGGGTTGGAAAATAAAAAATTTATTAATGAATTCACTTATGAAAGTGATATTTATTCTTTGGGATTAATTTTATGTTATTTATCAGTGGGGACATTACCATTTACCAAATTTATTAGGGAAGAAACAGATCCTCAGATTGTCAGAACTGCTATTATTGACTGGTATTTCGCTCTCACTCCCGAATCATTCCATGAATGGTTTGTCGGAGCTAGTAAAGAGATTCGAAACGAAGAACCTTCCGCTTGTTTACAAGATTTTGAAAAGTTGATCTATTCAATGATTAGAGGTGATAGTGGTTCAGGACAAGATTATTCGCCAAGTAGTCGTCTTTCTGCATCAGATGTTGTGAAGTTTCTTGATATGATGAAAATAGAAAGATTTTATGAGTCCGTACCAATAGTTAATGAGGAAGATAATGAAGAGACTGGATCTATGGATCCTATAGGGAAAATATCCAGCTCTAATAGTCTCGAATCGGTTCAAGACGAAGATGATGATGAAGCTGAAGATGATGAAGATGTTATTGATCTAACAAAATCACCAGAACCAGTTGAAGAAAGTCCGAGAACAATTCAAATACAGCCAAAGAAGATGTTTCTAAATAATAAAATTCCTTATCTTGCAATTTTATTTGTGAACTTTTTAGTTTTGGAATACTTTTCATATCAAACACCATCTACATTAATGCTGGTAGGTAAATTCATTAACTATGCTTCTACATTGGGACAATTAAAATTAGAGAAACGGTTCAGGGGAATGGTAGCTTTAGCTGCTAGTGCTTCTATAGTGGTATTATTCACTTTGGATAGAGAAGATGATAGTTTTGCAACTTGTGACAGAAATGGTGGACGTTGTACCCGTAGACACTAGTCTGGTAGAACAAATTCAATACCCAATAAAAATTATATCTGCACTATAATTCTTTGAAAATATTAGTCGATATTAAATATGGAAATTGGATCTAACCACATCACCACATCTTCTGCCTTCTAAAATTAGCTAGAGTTTATATGGATATAGTCAATTTAATGATTTAAAATGTTCTTGTTGGTAGTATAAAACAGACACAGTTTTGCCAACCACATCCCACCCCATCTCTAGCCACCTATGATTAAGCAGTACAAATATTCTCCCATTACTACTGCATTTTCTCACCATATTTTGCTCCCTTTCTGTCTCTTTACTGTTCCTCTATCTTGTGCCACCAACCAGTTGATTCAGTGCGCTTACCTAATCTTTGACACCATCTTAAAAACCATCGCGACCCAAACTCATCACCACCAGCGATGGCCAACAAGCGGAAGAGAGAGGGCACTTTGCCCAAGCCAAAGTCTAAGAAGCAAAAGAAGAAGCTCAACAAAATTGTGCCCAGTGAAAACAAGTTCGGTGCTCTTCCAAGAAGTGATGATGAAATTGATCATCAAGATTTCATATTTGACTATGAAGGTAAAAACAGAAACCATGACGATATCGTGTTAGTTGACTCTGAGGATAGCGATGGTGTTGTGGTTGAGTCTGAAGGAGAGAAGGACCAACCACCATCCAAGAAGAAAAAGGTTCAAAAGGTCGAAAAGACCGCCATTATTGTTGACAATGATGATAACCAAGATTCCGACAATGGTCTGGCTAACAATAATGAACTTTCCAAGAACGCCGATTTCATTGGTTTTGATGACATATCGTCTGAAGAAGAAGAAGAGTTCCATGATGAAGTACATGAAGGTATTTTGACCTTAGATTCCAATGGAGAAGTGCATAAGACCACCAGTTCTATGACCAATCCATACCCATGGATTAAAGATCATGACCATTCTAAACAGAAAGAAATTGCCGATTGGCTTACTATGGAAATGAAGGATTTTGTCAATTATATTTCTCCATCATCGGAAGAAATTCATACCAGAAATAGAGTTATAAATCAACTTAAGGAAAAGATAAAAGAATTCTGGCCAAGTACTGAAGCATTTGTTTTCGGATCTTCAGCCACTGATTTATATTTACCAGGTTCTGATATTGATATGGTCATAATATCGAAAACCGGTGATTACGAACAAAGATCTAGATTATATCAATTATCATCATACTTAAGAAATATGAAATTAGCTAAAAATATTGAAGTCATTGCCGGAGCCAAAGTTCCAATTATTAAATTCGTTGATCCAAAATCAAACATTCATATTGATATTTCATTTGAAAGAAAAAATGGTATAGAAGCTGCCAAAAAAATCAGAAAATGGTTATCAACTACACCAGGTTTAAGAGAATTAGTTCTTATTATTAAACAATTTTTAAGATCAAGAAAATTAAATAATGTCCATGTTGGTGGGTTAGGAGGTTATTCTACCATTATTTTATGTTATCATTTCTTAAAATTACATCCAAAAATATCTACTCATTCTATGAATGCATTAGATAATTTAGGTGCTTTATTGATTGAATTTTTTGAATTATATGGTAGAAATTTCTCCTATGATAATTTGATTATTTCATTAGATCCAGAAACTGATATGCCTCGTTATTTGAAGAAAATCAATAACAAAATATTGGATACTTCAAGAAATCCATTCTCCATTATTATTCAAGATCCTTCTGATCCTGCTAACAATATCAGTAGATCTTCTTATAATTTAAGAGATATTAAAAAGGCATTTGGGGGAGCATATCAATTATTAGTTGAAAAATGTTATAGTTTGAATTCTGCATTTTATAAATCAAGAATTGGTAATTCTATTTTGGGAGATATTATCAAGTTCAACGGTCAACAACGTGATTTTAATGATGATAGAGATAAAGTTGTTAATCATGCTTTAATAACGGGAGACCTGGACAATGAAAATGGTGATGACGACGAAAGTGATGGAGCTGAAGGAAATGATAAATATTATTTTTCCGATATGACAGTTGAAAGTGAAGGAGAATCTGTGATACCAGATAAGAAGGATAAGCCAGCTTCATTACCAGAGAAACCAAAGCACGTCAACACACAACCAGAAAAGGCTAAAGAAACCAAAAAGCTTGTTTCTGATTACTTGGGATTAGATGAAAATGATGACGATGATGATGAAGATGAAGATGATGTTGTCGAAGATGCTAAGGATGCTGAAGAATTGGAAGGCTCAAGAAAAAGTCCACTTGACAAGAATGTCAGAAGGGATTACTGGAGACAAAAAGGACTTGAATTGTAAACCTTTTCTCTAACGATTTCTTTTGTATGTTCTCAACATTAAATGTATATCTATCTGTATTATAAACGGAGCTTGTTTGGTTATTTAGACTTTCAAGTCTCGTCGTTCTTCGTCATTGGTTCTCTATAAGTAGTCAGTATTTACCATCTAGCATATTATTATTAGAGTATTAGGTTGCATAAATGTAGATGGAAACTGATAAATGGTAGTAGAAAGTCAAATTGAATCCAAACTGAACCTTTATAATGCTCCCTCGTATTAATTATTGTGCAAAGGTATTAAAGTATGAATGTGGATGTAGTATTGATATTATTAACCATTGTCCTTTCTGGTTAACAACAGCTTTGATTTGGGGCTCGAGCATTCAACATCTGGCCAATATGGCCAACCTGGGTGGTTTCAGATCTCTTGGACCGTTGTACCCACTCAGTAAAGAACTCTGGGGAAATATCTTCTAATATACTGTCAAACAACTCGTCTATACCCTCTCCGTGCTTGGCACTGGTTTCCAATACATTGTCCAACGCATTGACCTTACAGAACTCCTCGATCTCGGATTCTTCCTCCTTTCTGGCCTGCTCCAGATGTCCTGCAAACAAGTCCATCTTGTTCCCTATCAATAGCACTTTAATAGGTGGATCCATGTTCCCATTCACTGATAACTGATCTATCCAATACTTGGCAGTTTGAAGCGTATGATGAACATTATCCAAATCAAAACACACCAATGCTACTCTGGCATTCCGGTAATACATCGGAGTAAGTGACCGATACCGCTCTTGACCGGCAGTATCCCAGATCTCAAACTTTACTTTACGGTCATCATTGGAATGTTCTTTAGTGATAAAGGCAGCACCAATTGTATTTGCCGTATGTTCATTAAATTTGTTGGTGGTGAATCTGTTAACAAGAGACGTTTTACCAACCGAGGAATCACCCAATAAAACCACTTTAAATGGTGGTGGTGGTGGGGGTGGTGACTGGGAAGACATGATTAGAATCAAGGGTTGTTAAGGTCATGTGCTTTATCTCGTGATGAATGTTTTGATTTAGGGCAGAAACTTGTTGCTTTTCCTGCAGATAGCCTATCTGCAAATCCTCAGGTCAGCGATGCGCTCACATGATCAGATATCGAATGGCTATAATTGTCGCGGGGTTTGGACCAATATCTCAAACCCCGCTCACTCTAGCTTCTCTTCAAACAGACCCAATGGACTCGTTAGAAGCTACACCAAACGCTTCAGGCTCCGAGTCCAGCAGCCTTGCTAATAGCAGAAAGCATGTTTCCCGTGCTTGCTTGGAATGCCGCAAAAGACACACCAAATGCGATGGGGAACTTCCTAAATGTCGTAAATGTGTTAAACTAAACAAAGTGTGTACTTATGTTCAAAGTAACAGAGGAGGATCAAGAAAGAAAGGTGTTCTGGAGAAACAGCGCAAAGCGCTGGTTAGTCCCACCCAAAATACTGGTCTGGTTCCTGATATCGAAGACATTGGTCATTTTCGTAATGTTAGTCTGAGTGAGGTATCACTTAAAAGTCTGACTAGTCCGCTGGAAATATCACCAGGAGATGATTATACCAAGAGATCTTACTATCCACTAAAGAGACCTGCTGCTTCCGGTCCTTCCGATGCCCAGTTGCTTCAGGACCTTAGTAAAGTCCCATGTGCTGACCCCAATCATACTTGTGACTCATCGAACTGTGCTACCAAAAAGGTGGTAGACCATTTTCATAATAGAACGGAAGCAAAACCATTGAACGAGGAAGAACGTAATATGATCCAAAATATCCGTAAAAGAGCTAAAATTCTGCATTCTTTTCTGAAAATTGATGGATTAGTATCTGAAAATGGGATGATGAAGCCTGTGACATCCTTTGAAGCTTTAAACCTTCAAAATTTCTACAATAACTACAATAACTTGATAGAAATGAACTTTAATGATAAAGATACCATTGTTAAGAACTACTACACCACATTTCATAGACCTCATCCCCTTTTACCCCCCGTTGAACAATTAGATTCATTCCTCATCAGTAGCTCAATTGAAAGAGAAATGTTATTATTAATGAAAGTTATTGGAGATGGTCAAACCACCAGCAAGTACTCCAAAGATATAAATGTGATAACGGATGTGGTACTTCAGTGTTTAAATTTAATTAAGGAAAATGATAAGTTAGACGTGATATCTGTTCAAGTCTTATTATTAACATCCATCGTGGCCCATGTTTCTTCTCTTCATGTTTTGAGTAGAGATATTCGTCACTTTTGCATTCATTTAATGACAGAATTAGAAATTCATTTGGTTGATGGTACTAAGTCACCAAAGTTTCTTCAATGTCCTCGTACCATCGATATTCCTCGTGATTTACTTGCTGATAGTGCCAGAAGAATTTATTGGGAATTATATTTCTTTGATATTATTATGGGTTCTGCTGATGGTAAAACTTTAACATCCCTTTCTAAAATCGATGCAACCGTGGATTTCCCGACCAATCCTTCTCGTGAAATCTTTGATTATGATGGTAGATCAAAATGTGGTCATTTAGTATCTGAAGCCATTGAAATGAATCAATTAATCATTAAGAAAAAACCAATAGACCCTAAAAGAAATAGATTAAGAACAAATCTTTCTTCTTGGGAAATGAAACTAGGTGATCCAAAATTATTTAATGCTCCACAATTAGTTAATAAGAACGGAAGAGTTAATGAAGGAGTTCATCAATCGGTATTATTATTTAATTATGCCAGTGTTTTTGCATATAGACCATTTTCTAATCTTTGGAAAATTAATTCTCCTCAGAATCCACAATGTGGAGTGGAAGAAGGAATAACGTCTAAGGAGATGACTCCTCAAATTAAATCAGAAACTACTTCTAGTATTATTGATACTAGAAAAACCATTCAAGCTGCTGATTCTATTGTGGAACTGTTAATTAATACCAATTCATCTAAAGTCATTGAAAGGACCCCTGTTTTCGCATGTGCCCTTGCATTATCTTCATTGGTTCATGTTAGTGCATATATTTGGGAAGAACAAGTTCTTAATGAGAATAAAGGTGAAGAAGAAGGCATCAACCAGAATGATTTGGATTCTTTGGCTGATCATATTAGATTATCTCTTTCAGCTATTTATCCTATTTCTCAACATTGGAACTTATCGGGAAAATTAGCAAAACATATCAGAGATTCTTTATCAGCATTAAGACCTCAATTATACACCAAATTAAAAGAATTTCTTCCTACTATCGAAGTATCGATTGCTAAAGAACCACCTCACAAAGAATATGAATTTAGACCTAACGATCAAATACCTCAGACTCCTGGTACTCCGAGTCAATCTAGTGATTCTTCATTTGTACCACCAGTTAAAAGATCGATGTCAAGAGTTGAAACTTATGAAAATGTTGAAGCTCCTACTGAATTTGTTCATGGATTAAGTGGAAACGGGTTTTTTGACGATGTTTTGAATGGAGGTATGAGTCCTGTTTCGGATACTGGGTGTGATTGGATTGACAAGGCCTTGATTGATTTCTTTGATGCTGATGATGTTGCTGCCTTCACTTAAAACTTCATCATTACTTTCCTAAGCACTAACACCAATACCACGAATTATGACTTTCTTTTAATTCATTATGTACATACGACTCATTTATACACAACATTTTTAGTTCTTAAATAAATATATTCAATACATTTAAATGATGTAGAGATTATAAATTGCTAGTGAAGATAATAAAAGAAGGAGCCCTGGTTGAAATTAATTATACTTTGCACTTAATACCGAAATACATTTCTTGTTGATAAAGTTGTTCTATTTCACAGTTTCAAAAATTATCATTATTTTGCTTATTAAATCTATACACTTAATTGGTTTTTGCCCTTTAAGATTTATTAGGCTTTTTTTTCTAGCCAAGCGAAATTAATTACTAATGATATTTGTAGTCCAGAATGCCATAGAATTGAGAGGTAATGCTAGCTAAAATTAAATTAAGATAATTAATCAGATCAGTTATATGGTTCTTTTGGAGCTACTTTTTATATTTAAAGATTTTGTTTTTGGCATGTTTGTTTGTTGGACTGTTCATTGGTTTATTGAACTAACTATTACTTAAACCAATATATGATTTTATTTTTCTCTTTTGTTATAAGAAATCAGAACCATGGCAATTTGGTGTTTTCTTCCCATACTAATTCACCTGCCTTCAATTTTTCTTCATCCTTTTCGGAATGCATTAAAATAGCAGACATAGAAGAATTGTAGATACCATGTTTACTGTCCCATTTTTCAATAAGGTAGTTCAATACGTATTTGGATAATTCAGATTCCCACACCACAATTTTAGAAGGAACATGGACGAGTCTTCTGAGATAATTCTTCAATAATTTGATCAATTTTAAGGATACAATATCTTTGTCATGAGAATCGTGAACAATGATCTTTAAGATGGTAGCATATGAGTCCGTAGCACTTGTAAAATCGTAAGTCCAGCTGATCATGCCGTACCAGTCACCGTTTTCTTCGACCAATTTTAAGCCAAAAACTCTTGGACTTATAGAATCAAATTTGGCAACAAGTTCAGGGTAAGTGGCATCTTGGAAATCGATCTTTGAGGAATCCTTATGTTCGTGAGACAATTTGTAACTAATGTATTTACTTCTTAAGTGGAACCAGTCGACTATATCAGAAGTTGGAACAATAGAAACTCTTGTCTTTTTATCAGTATCCACTGCTTCACATAATCTATCGCTCAATTGATCAGCATATTCTTTGAAAAATGGTTCGAATTGATGGTAGTGAATGAGTTCATGACCTCCTAATACTTCTTCATCTCCCATATCGTCTAAGGAGATATTAGTTATTGGAACACCAAAGGATTTGAATCCGTTTTGACTGTAATATTCACCGATTTCGGAGTATAAGAAGGTGTAACCATCATCACCTAATTCTGATCTAGAGTATTCCATTAATTTGTCTATCATGATTTTGGCCAAACCTTGCTTTCTGTTTTCAGTGAAAGTGAAAACACCTCCGATACATGCACATCTGATATTTCTCTTAACAACTTCACCATCAACATATTCAAATCTCCAGGCATCTCTGATGAGGATTTCACAAGAAGCTAATGGAGTATCGCTATCGGAACGGTGCAAATAGAACACTTTCAAGGAATCACCTACGATCTTGGCTTTTCCTAAAACCAGTTCTCTTGTAACATAGTCTTCGGCAGATAAGACACCTTTCCATGCCTCACTGTTTTTCATCCGAGTATATTTGATAAGGGCATCGTTTGAAGTAACGGTTAATTCGAATTCTGAGGAAGCAGTCATGATTAATAGGACCAATTCAACTTTTGGTAGATACGATTATTTAGAATTATTTAGAATCACCAGGATACTAAATTATGAAATGAGTTGGTTTATAGTTTTTAGCTTCTTTTTTTTCTTTGTCTCTTTGTGAAAGTCAGCCAATTTGATTTAGAAACGGCTTGGACCAAAACGGTTTTGATGAGATGCAGCGCTCTGAACCGGGTAATAAGAATAAGAATTAAAAAAGATATAGAATCAGATTTAACTACTAATAATTAAACTCGAAGGAATTATTTTGAGGGGGGGAAATCAAATCATTTATATATAAAAAAAATTATTATTATTATCATAACAATTTCCCCAATTATACTGGCAGCATATCTGACCCGTCACTTCTTATCAAGGAAAATTAATGTAATCAAATGGTAGGCGCTTATTGCGGCTTCTCTTGACGTTAGGGAACAAATTGTACCTAGGTTGTCGCCACTTTTACTGGATTGGGGTAAATAGGCGCACAGTACAAGTAGCGAAAAAAGAATCGCCAGTGCGGTGGTAGGACATGGTTAGAGAGTGTACGGTGGGAGAGAGCGAGGAGGGGCTTTAAACAGCAACCAATAGGTGTTTGAAGGGGTAATGGTGGGTAAATCACTGCCGCAATCACTGGTTGGTGTACGGCGAAGTCCACGAACAGGTTTTTTTACCCCCATGTGGGGAACCATGCCAACACAAATGGTTCAATAGTCCCCATCACAGGCCTATTACATGTCTGGGGTAATTTGGTTCTAATTCTACTAGGTGGTTTGTTGGTGTAGGAAATAGTGACGGGTAGTGACCCCCCCTACTAAATTACTGACACTTCCGCCATCACGCTAGCGACTTTTTAGTGGGAACAAATACCTTCATTTTCACTATTTTCGTGACTTGAGTGCGAAACAACTGTATGTAGCTAGAAAAGAGGGGATCCAATGGGGGTCCACACCCATAGACTTTGATGATCATGTTGGTCAACCTGATTTGGTAGACGTGTCCCAGATCAACCACTTTTCTGGAATAATCAGGGTCATTATAATACGGACATTAAATATACTCCATAGTCTGGTGCTCCGTAATTCTCCGTAATACTCCATACAAACTGTACCCACTTGTCCCACCAGCTAGTGGAGTAGTTCTTAGTGATTCCGACCCATTGAGAATCCCAACGGTGATTATACCAAAACAAGAACTATGACATCAAGAAAACTTCTTATAATGAGGGGCCTCGATACTTGGTGTTCCTATACACGATATTGATGAGCGGCGGTTTCAGCAATCTACCTTCTGTACTTGCCACTATTGAATCTAGTGGTGATGCTGATTTGCAGCCTTTTCCACTGATCCCAGCTACACTCTACGTTAAAACGGGAAAAGGGTACGATAAGTGGTCATACGATCTTCTCTGCTATTCAGAATATCTTCACTGCTATTCAGAATATCTTCACTGCAAACTACCCCGACTCCCACAAACTCCGACATCTATACCACTTGGTGAATAGTCCGAACCGTAGTTGGGATTCCAGATTGGTCACGTGACTTTGCCTACTACTTCTGATCGCTGTTCACACTAAACACCCACCAGCAATGGAACTCTTACCAGACGGACAAAAGAACACCGCCACCGAGGTGTCGTGGGAGGATCAACAGAAGATCAACAAGTTCTCCACTTTGATCAACAAAAAAGATGAACAATTAGAAATCCTTGAAAAGTTAAAGGTCGAAAAAGAATATCTCGACGATTTGTCGATGGAAATCGAATTATTGGACGAAGATGAAAAGATTCAATACAAAATAGGTGAAGTGTTTGTTTTCATGAAGGTCGAAAAGGCACTCACCAAGATCGAAAGTGAAAACGAAAAGCTCGAAGCCAAGATCACTGGAATTGATGAAACCATTGAAGAATATGATGAAAGTTTGGAAGAGTTGAAGAAACAGTTATACGCCAAGTTTGGTAACAACATTAACTTGGAACGTTAATCTTGGTGGATACAGAACCCCCAAATCACTTTTCAACTATACCTCACCATCAAAAACTACCTAGTGGTGCTTAAGTCCATTGATGAACTACCACCTCTAACATGATAATATAATGTACATATATTAATAGACGAACAAGAAAACAACAGATCAAGTGAATAAAAGAACCAGATGAAATGTTCGCCTTGTAGCCTGATTCTTCTGGCTATCTTTTATTTCTCCATTATTGTAGCGGTATAACTGTAGATATAGTCCAATAATCAGTTATAGTACAAGCAAAGTAACTACAAAATCTACAATAAAAATTATTATCAAAGACACTGTTATGTAATATTAATAAATAAATAATCTAGAATATGGTTAAAGTATATGCTATGTATCTATTATGAGTTTAGTCTATTATTTCATAATTATCCATAGTCCAAAGTATCAACACTCTGGATAAATTTGTATCTAATTAACCACTGGGGCTAGATGTCACAATCCACACGTTCAATCTTTATGCTTGGTTTTTTCTTTTTATTGTAATTAGAAAGATAATTGAAAGTTCATTCATTTGTAGGAAAGCTGAAGAATCCATTTTCTTTTAATTTTTCATCAGTGATCATCACCTGGTCAATCACCTTAGCATCAATTAATTCTTGGTATTCCTTGGCTGCGATACCAGTTTCTTCCTTGTACTTGATATAAGCTTCCTTGATACCCTTGATGGAACCTCTAACAGCAGTTTGTTCTTTGTCCCATACTTTTGGAATCAATCCTTTATCCTTGGCACCTTCGGTAGACTTAATAACTTGTTCGTTCAAGTGGTTAGAATAATGAACATCATGAGGGAAAGTCAAATCATGGAATGCCTTACCTTCACCTCTCTTCTTACCTTCAGCAACTTCCCATTCTTGCATTTCTTCAATGGATGGTGTAGGAACCTTACCAGACCAGAGCTTGGATAACCAACAACCTTGAGTTTCAGCAGCTCTGGTTGGTAAAACGTATCTAGCAATACCAATGATAGCAAGGTGAGGATAGTTGTATAATAAAATATGCTCGTAAATACCGTGCAATCTGTGACCATCAGTCAAGAGAGGCTTGTCACTTCTGTTCAATTGTTCAAGAAATGGGAAAGACTTGAGGTAACCAGTAGCGAAAATGACCACATCAACGTCTTCTAATTTGGAACCGTCTTTAAGTTCAAGAGACTTGGTTTCGGCATCAAAACGAATAATATCTGGAACATCAACAATTAAGTCACTGTGACCAGAAGGTAAAAGGTTTTCAGATCTCTTGGACTTGTAAATATTTCTTTTCAAACCGGTAGCCAATTGATAAGCTAAATCAGCACCAGAAGCAGAGTTACCAACAACCACGATTTTACCCTTGACATCAACGTAATCTTCTGGTTGACGGTAGGCCTTGACGTGGAAAATGGACCCTGGATATTTCTTATACCATTCAGCCATACCTTCACGGTTAGGAACGTAAGGAACATCGTAATTACCACTGGCAATAACCACGGCATCGAAGATTTCCACGGTATCAGCGAATTTGGGATCTTCACTAGCAGTATTACCACCATCAGTTTCAGCGGAAACTAATCTTGAAGTAACTTTCCATTTTTGATCTGGGGTGATTTCAACATGAACGACTTTGGTATTGAATCTGACCCATGGAGTTAACTCCTTACTATAATCAACCATATACTTCAATACTTGAGATCTATGAGGGAAAACAGGGGTATCTTCAGGAAATGAAGCATTGTTATAAGTCATGATATCCTTAGGAACATTGGTATCCAAATAGTTATAAACAGGGGCAGGCCAGATATATTTTTCCTTATCCTCATTATAGATGGGTTGAACATCTAAAGTGGGTTTCTCACTTGGGATAGGAGTAGTTTCGATATCAGTCTCTTCAGTATAATTCCATAACCCCCCAAAATCAGGTCTTCTCTCAAATGCAACAAGCTTATCATAATGATTTTCTTTAAGCATGGCTTTAAGAGTACCTGCACCAGAAGGACCGGCACCGATGATAGCGACAGATTTGACCACGGACATGTTGAATGATTCGATGATCAGGTTAAAGGGAAAGAATTTGATAGAGAGAAAGAGAAAGAGAGAGAGAGAGAGAGAGAGAGAAAAAATGCTCTTAATGGCAAGTCCTCTTAATATATGTAATAAATATGAAACAGCACCAAGTGGTCCAATCGTGCGGACAATATGTACCGGAAATAATTGTCGCGATGGCCCGCTTGGAGCCGGTGGGAGCGGCCATTACTTGTTCAGGAAGGTCCGATGTGCTTGGCATCTCGTTTTGGGAATGTTTAATTAATTTCAACCAATCAAAGGTCGCGACCCTGGAGGAAACAGGGTCAGTAATAAACTTTTTTGGGGGAAAAAAAACTCAGGAAAGTTTACTATATTGAATATAGTATAGTGTGCGTATCCCTCATAACCAGTAGCCACATCTTTTCTTGGTAATTAGCTAGATAATTGTGGCTCGTAAACTTGTGTCTTTTTAATGTCTGCGAAACAGTCACGAGCGGCCAGTTTTGTGTGATTCTACACTAGAGAACTAATTTATAACCATCACACGATATGTTCAAACTGCAATATCTAATCAAAGGTGGGACTAGACCAAAAACGAGTCATAAACGAGAATAAAAGACAGGAAACGGTTTTATTTCACGGTTTGGGGGGGGGGGGGGGGGGTTAAGGGGGTGAGCATTAAAACTAGTTGAGTGATTTTTTTTCAAGTCATATTATTGGTATTGAATTTGTATACCGAATTAAAGCCGTTTGTGGTTGTCATCCATTTTACCAAACTGTAAAAAATTTAATGAATTTTGGTCAGGAAATTGCAAAATTGGATAAATATCTTATAGTTTAAAGTATGAAAATCCATGGCTAATCGGACAATCTCGGTTAGACAAAGTCATTTAACCAAGATGAAATGTGATAGTCATGATGCTAGTACAATCGGGTCCCACAACGGTGATAGTCAGCCTAGTCAGCCTTATTCATCCTCATCCCCCTTCTTTACTGACAAATCCAACCTGATCGTCGCAGCAAAAAACCTTTTTATCTAATCACTCATTTACTATTAAACATTAGTACACAATATACAGTCTCTTTACTCACTCATTCACTCATTCACTCACTCACTCACTCACTCAATCTCACTCATTCACCCTCTCTCGTAACATAATCCTTATCAATTTTTTTTTTTTGTACGTTTCTTGCATACTAATTGGTCTTGCACAAAATCACCTAATGCTACCCCAGATGTTCTCACTCCCCGCTACTACCAACCACACAATCAGATATGTTAATCTGCGTACCCCCCTCCATCACGCTCTTGTCCATTCACACCAATAATTGAAGATCATTCCCGAAGAGCTCCTCCCCACCCCCTCGTCGTCCCCCCCTCCCTCCTCTCCTCCACGTGATCCACATTGCTAGTAGACAACCCAATTACTATTATTTTCAACATTTCCTATAAAAACACGTTAAAAGAGTCCTTAGTGTCGACCCTAACTCCTATAGTTGAACAAATTGGTTTTTTAATTTTCCAATTCCAATCAATTACAATTACAATTATAATTATAATCTAATACTCTTTTACTTTTTTTTACTTTCCTCCCATAAGGGCTTTATAATCGTCTAGTGTATCAACTCATCACATTGACGTCATCCTTCATTCCAACAACTATTCATTTTATTACCATCATTCCAATTATTTTCATTCATCCTCTACCTTTCCCCCCGCCCTCCCTATGAGTTCATTTTCTAAACTCTTTACCTCCGTGTTCGCAAACAATCCGCCCCCTAATAAGGATCAATCGGTTTGTAATAAGCGATTCCGGCTTACCCTCCATATTATGAATCCTATGATCTATCAAAGAGGTATTACTCCTTCAGAAACTAGATTGATTCCACCTCAAGTTCTATGTGGTTTTGCAACTCTTAGTGTGCTCAAACCAGTGCACCTATCCCTGGTATCAATAGCATTACATGGGATGACTGTGGTACTATTAGAGCGCGAACCTCTAGTAGATGAATGCTTCCTATGGGAAGAAGATAGCATTATCCCAGTTGGCATATATACTTATCCTTTCAATTTCGTGATTGACCCAACTCTACCGCAATCTATGAGGTCTTCGTTCGTATTTACTGGTTACTCAGTGGAAGTAACAGTTAATTATAAAACTGCTGCTAAATCAGAATATGAAAAGGTCAGACTGCACATAAGCATCATCCTGTGTAGACTGGAAGATTCAATGGTAGCTTCTGAAGCATTGGTAGGTAGTGGTAATTGGAGAAATATCTTGGTATATGAGTTCAGTCTAGAGAATAAGACTACTTTCCAAGGTCGCATTTATAATTGTGGTATTTCCATTTATCGCTTCAATCCTCAGTTGCGAAATTTCACTATCAATGGCATCTCAGTAATATTATACCAGAAATTACGCTACAAACTTACTAGAAATGGTGTTTCAAGAAATATCCATTGGGATACCCAAAAGTTCCAGTTGTTCAAGAAAAAGGTTACGGAAGCTGAAATAGACTCCAAGACCGATCATGATGGTAACATTTATTTCCCTGTTAAGATTCATGTTCCTACTATGGATATTTCGCAGCCAGATTTATATTTCCCCACTGAGAAAGAGTACATTCATCCTAGTGTTCTAGGAAAGGGTGACTTGGCATTTACAGTATCACATACACTCAAGATATGCTTTGAAGTTACTGAAACAAGACCCACTGTTGTTGCTCCAACTCAAAAGCAAAAACATTTGGATGGCTTCGTTTCTAAAAATGACCCAAATGTTAACCATGTACCTGGATATTCTACCTTCCATGAAGAAAGGTATGACATTACCAGATACAAAAAAGTAGAGCTATCTTTCTCTAATCCTATTACTATCTTGAGTTCACAATCGGTGGAAGGCACTTCATCTCCACCCAACTACTCAGACATAAACATGTCTTTAAAAGACACACTCAATTCAGCCAATCTTGTGAGCTATCAAAGCTACCATTCTAGATTATCTTCGAAGCCTTCAATTGAGAAGGTAATTCCTCCAGAATATCAAAAAATTGAAACTGCTGCCACCCAACATCATGAATTTGTCAGTGTTAAATGAAAAATCCATAAATCAGAAAAAAAAAAGTATTTGATAATAAATGCTGGGGAATTATCTCTTTTCCAGTACTGAACTCCACAGATTGATTTACATTTGTTATACCTGTTACGAGTATTAAGCTTGTTATTTTTGTGAATTTCTACATGCCATATTTGGGACTTCTATCAGTAATTTAATTCTGTTCAAACTTAAGCTATTAATCATCATAAAACTACATTAAAAACATAAATGTTAAGTGCTAGTTAACCTTCAATTCTTTAATAAACAAGCACAGCTGGTTTACTTGTGTTTGGTTATTCTCTTTGTCAATGTTGCTTGCAGGTTACTGTTGCTACATTATGCTATTATTATCATTCATTGAATCACTTACCAACCTATACCTTTTTTATTTTTGTTGGTCCGTTATAATACATACTATAATACATCATTCCAAGTCGCTATCTTCATAGGTTGGAATATCATCTAAAACGGCCTCGTCTTTTACTTCTTGTCTTGGTTTTTTCATAGGTGGGCCGGCTTTATCATGTTCAGGAGGATGAGATACCTTTGCTTTGATGCCTCTTTCTCTTTCATAAGCTCTTTTCTTCCATGCTTTCTGTACTATTGGACATGAATCAATAATTTCTTGCTCTTTGACTCCATCTTTTATACTGACTAGAATTTTTTCAACAGTACTAATATGGTTACCATTGCTTTTATCGTTTCTAAATCTTAACATTTCCCAATAACCTGGTCTAGTTTGAGATTGTCTACATTCGACAATTCTACCTTGTAGTGGCATTCCTAATGCCTTTAATCTTTCCCAATCACTATCAGCCAAGTCTAACTTAGCGAAATCAGTGTGTTCATTACCACCTTGCCATACCTTTAATTTTATAAGGTCTGGTTTAGAATCGTAATCAGTATAAGTAGAAGAAGGATCTTTTTCATCCATATCAGGATCTTGAACCTCGTTAAATACTAGCTCCAATTTGTAATCCACAGTATTTTCTTCAGCTGGTTTCCATTTCAATAATGTTTGATCGGTACCAAAAACATATGGAGTTTCAGCACAAGTGTAAATTAAACCATCAGATTCGTGGAACAATTGGTCCTTCTTGGCTAATACATCGTCCGCGTGATAAGCAGAAGTCATAAGTTTGAAACTGACCTTGAATGGGAAATCTGGGGAGTTGACAATCTTTGGGTTCTTTTGTTTGAATCTGTCGAATGGTTTCATTACATTTTCAGTGATATATCCTAATCTTTTTGGTAAAGGTCTATCCACAATGATTTTACTGTTCATGGCCAATGCATCAAAGATACAATATCTGAGGAATGGTTCACTGACGTTCTTGTTTTCCAACACTAATTCACCATCCAAAAGGGTACCATGATGGTAAGTCTTTTCAGTTTCTGTTTCATCGGTAGTTAAAGGGAAATGAATGTTTGGAATGAAGTAATATTCGTTTTCTCTGGTAATCAAGAACACACCTTCACCACGAACTGGGTCATTGATGATAAAAAGAAGACAACGAAGTCCATCGGTCTTTTCACATACAAAATAGTCTCTATTCATAAGGTTTTCTTCAAGATGTTTTCTTTCAAATGATACTGGTTGAGACCCGGGGAAAGAAGGATATCTTCTCTCAAGAAGCTCCGCCACCATTTGTTGGAGTTCCTTTGTTTCGTACTCATCGAGCTTGTTACCAGGAATGACCGGGATGTCTCTTTCCTCTAGTTGAATCATGATATCTTCGAAGAATCGAGGGCTATTAAGGTTGAAAGATCGCGAAAACAATCAATTTGAGATTGATGATCGCGAAAATCAGTAAGGAACGACTGTGACGAGTAAAATGAGGAGAGGTTCCAAAATGATGATAATGAGCGATTGTGAATAAAGGGGTATTGGAAGGGGAGAATCAGAGGAAAATCGGGATAATGAAGATTAGAATGGTTTTGTAGATGTCGATGTATAACTGGCTTCCGTTGTGCAAACACCCTACCTGCAATATGTTGCCCTAGTAGGTGCCAACTCTAATAGTGCCCTGTATAGATAGTGAGTAGTGGCAAGTTATCGAGAACTGATAAACAGAAGATGGGGGTGTTTGGGTGACAGGTATAGAGCAGTAAACGTTTCGGTTTTGTTGAATTTTGTGATACACTGACACAGCTATTAGATTTAGCCTCCTTTTTCTGTCACTGGTAAACTTAACTCTGCGAGCTACCGATCCATTGTTGCAACCAGCCAAGTGTTGCAAAGCTCCACATTACAGTTGCAATACTAAGGCGCTGTCCTTCCCACCAACACACCATATTAAAGACGCAGACACAGACATAGCCACTACCACAGCCTCATTATCTCCAGCAAACTAGCCATGGCATAAAGTGTCATCCCCATCACCAATTGTTGACAGATCCTCTGATCTTCCACTGTGCTATCAACAGAACAATAGCATGTCTCATACTGTAATTCTCAGTGCGGAGCATTGGGTTGGGCTGTCAAAATTCACAGTTAAAACTCCACACTTGACCCCTGGTTATTGTGTATGTACTTCAGATTTACTTCAGATGCACTTTCATTTGAGTTAAAGGATCTAGTATGCTTTTGTTGTGTCTGGTTGTATCTGTTCGGTTTAATTTCTATGTTGTATCACTACGGCTATTTAACGTCGCTAGCTCGGTGCGCTCACTAAACTGAAAACCTACAGCCTTATAGACGAATTAGCAATATTGCTACACCAATGGAGACAAGCGTCCATTGGTTGTTAACAGCCAGATATTGTTGTTGATGTTCATGGTACTCGGAGAAAGTATGGGTCTAAACTGAGCCATACATTAATTGCTCTATTTCTCGTATTAGTTACCTCCTCACACTCTCTTCATTTACTAGTGCTATATAATCTCAGGTTCCTCTATCTAACAGTAGAACCACCATACAAAATCACATCGCACTCAAAATCGGTGCTATCAATATCGGTGACCATTCCAGTGTAATTAAGGTTCAATAACTCGTTGGGATGAGATTGACTCCACAAACTATCACCAATGCTCCAGTGGTACTCAATCCAGAGGGCAAACTTACCCTTCAGCTACGCAATCTTCAAGTTCCATACATTGAAAACTTAGGTATTACTCAAGACAAGTACTCAGTGATAGACTTGACAAATAACGAAATCGTGGAATTGGCGAACATTCCAGGCAACTTTTCCAACCTCGAAGTGTTGCTCTTGGCTAATAACAACATTGCCTACGTCGATGATAGTTTTCCAGAAGAAAACACCATTAAATCCATCTCATTAATCAATAATAATATCTCCAAAATACTGATGTCGTGGACACAAAAGTTTCCTGTCCTTGAAAATCTAGCATTAACCGGAAACCCGGTGTGTTCTATGACAAACTACAGAGAATACGTGATATGGTTGATCCCATCCTTAAAAGTATTGGATTTCAGTAAAGTCAAACAGGCTGAAAGAAACCGAGCAACCGAGTTATTTGGAGAAAGTCACGAAGAATCTACAGAATTAGCCTTGGCTCAAGAAGCAAAGGAAGTGGAACCTAAGCCTGTGCCAAAGAACGATAGACATTTGGCTACTGTGGGGCGTAAATTGGATGAAGAAGAAAAGAAAAAGTTGATGAAGAGATTAGAACAAGCAGAGAGTTTGGAAGAGATCGAAGAGATTGAAAAAATGTTGAAGTAATGAAATTCCCAGCTAAAAGATTTAACTGTTCCAGTAATCTTTGGGACCAACCGTGAAGGCTCTTGCACAAACGGATTGGTAATTGGGGCGTCGAAGAAATTGAGGCTCTGGGTCAGAGACAAATGTCTAAATACAGAAGTAGTTGACAGATTCAAGGCTACTTACGAAAGGGCTCTTCCTTCAGTCCAGGCCCCAAGCAACATGCCCATAATTACAATAGCCCATTATCTCCCCTCAGTATTACCCCAACCAGTTTCTTGGTCCAGCATTGTCGAAAAGCCTGTATAGTATGTAATATAGATCCACCAATGAGCAATTGGTGACTACTTAATAGTGTAGCCTCACATGTTACCAGTCACTATAGTATGGGACTACGAGTAATACTGATAAGCTGAGCCACATAGAAACTACAGTGGTGCTATTTTCGTCGTACTGGTAATCCGTATTTAGAAACCTCCGTATGTGTCCCGGTTCTCCAAAAAAGTTTACTTGTCTCTTCTTTGCTAACTCGCTTTTACCAGTAATAATGGGGGGGTAATTACAGTATTGGACCACTATTTAATTACCCTGCTAACAGGATAGAACAGGATTGTAGGGATTTCTGGAGGAATGTTCTCCTCCATACTAAAATTGGCATTATGATTGTGTCCTTTTTGGTCGGGGCCCCGTTCCTGGTTTCGTGGCTGTGGTGTGGAGGAGTGTGAATTTTGCTCTCTTTCTTTCTTGGTAATTCCTCACTAAATTTCCTCACTGAATTTCGTGCCAGTATGAGTTCCTCACATTCTCACTGATTTCACCAGTCACTTCGTTGCCGTCACCACTGTACCCGTTGATCCTTCGGGCCAATGTGTATGGTGATACGTCTACAGCACTCTTTAACCACCACACCAAATACCACTACCAGATTGCTGGGCCAAAATATCCCTCATTACACATTCTATGGCACTCCACCATTATCTGCCTCTTGGCCTATACTCCATCCAGCTTCCCCCCATGGTGCCATTACCATACTTGCTAGTAATCTGTAATAGCTACTGGTGGGTTCCCTGTGGTTCCTGGTATCCAGATTTGGGGTCCACTGTATTTTAAAAATTTTTTTAACTACGCTAATTTCGTCTCTATCACTACCAGTACTTTTCTCTTACCAGTCCGTTACTAATCCCACCTAATGGACCCTTCTACTATCTGGTATATTTCTGTAAATATCACTATATAACCCACCGTACAGTTACCTATTTCAACGTACGTCACCAAGTCCCTCTTTGCTTTTTGCTTATCTCCTAAATTCTCACCCTTGCAAATTAAATCATTGTCTAATTTATTTCTCTGCCTCTCTCTTTCTCTCTCTCTCGCTATGTCTCTAAATTCTGAAAAATCTGTACCACTCCTTTTTACCCACCATCCACTTTCTACAACCAACCGACTACATAACAGTTATCATAAACGTATCAAAAAATAAAATCACTTGCCATTACTCATTTTCAGCATTATAAATCTTTAAATTATCAACTTAATTCATTTTTTTTAATTAGTCTTTATTAGCATTAGCATGAAATATGTCATTAGTATCTAGACCCAAAAGGAAAGCGACGATTAACAAGTCGTATAATGATACTCTAGATGAAACCCATTACGATGAAATGGCTGCTGCCGCCAGCGTCTTGGGATCAGTGGCAGCTGAGTCCCATCAAACTACTCCTAAGAAGAAAACCACCAAGAAAGAGATCGCCAAACCACCTGCCAAAAATCCTAAACTTACATTGCCACATAATTGGCAACCTCCTCCAGGACCCGAAGACTACTTCTCCAACAGACTAGATCTCGAAGACGCCTATATTGACTTATCGTCCCAAACTCTCCACTGTCCTAATGAACCTGGGTTCAGTCTACAAAAGGGCGAATACGTATATATGGTCAGTGAACCTCCCGGAGAACCGTACTATATAGGGCGTATCATGGGATTTAAGCTTAAAAGACACGAGGAGACTCCTGATTTGGAGGATAAACGGTCTCGGAATGGCCATACTCCTAAAAGAGTACCTTATAATGACTATCTCTTCCAAATCCAGTGGTTTTACCGTCCAAGAGATATCTCCAAATCTACTGCTGATTCAAGACTTCTTTTCACTTCTATGCATACCGATACTTGTCCTATTTCCAGTTTTAGAGGTAAAGTGACTGTCAAACACAAACAAGATATAGAAGATGCTTCACCTGCTCCTAAAAAGAAAGCATCCACTCCTTCCACCACCAGTCTTGAGGCTTATACACAAAACGCCAATTGTTTCTATTTTGACAAGCTTTTCGATAGATACATGCTTAAGTTCTACGATGTTCTTCTGACCGCTAATTTATTACAATACACCAACTCCAAGGACAGTAAGAGCAGAAACTACTTGATTGCATTAAACAAAAGATTCGAGTATATCTTTGTTGAAAGTCAACGGACAAAATCGTTGATAAATACCTTCAGCTCCACTTCATGTAACTGTGAAAAATGTGGACAATGGTGTGATTCGACCCAAGATAGTATCAACTGTGTGGTATGTGATAGTTACTACCACATGTACTGTCTTGATCCACCATTATTAAAGAAACCAAGTAGAGGGTTCTCTTGGTCCTGTGCTCTTTGTACCAAGAAACAAGAATTGGAGTACCAAAAGAAGAAGATATTGATGTTGTCTCACGATAACAAGTCTTCTAATGCATCACAATTATCTAGCGAACTTAGTGCCTTGAGTTCTCCTGATTTAGAAGCTATTGATGAACAAGAAGAGTGCATTGATGAAGCTTTAGATCTGAGAGTTGACCATCTTCCACAGTACGAAACCATGGCCATAGATTTCCTTGCCAAAGACAAGGGACTCTCTCTTAAGCAAAGAAGACTTAAGGAAGAATGGAGCATGAGATACTTGGGAATGCATGCTAGACTTGAAGATGGGGTGGATTTAGAAGATAGATCACCATATCCTAGAGCTTCTACCAGATTAGGAGCTAAGCATCAGGCTACTAACATTCCTGAATACGAAGACCATCCTTTGGTTTATTACGATACAGAAAGAAATGGAAACAAAAAGAAAGGTTCCAATAATAAAAAGAACCAAGAAAAGGTCGAGGTCACCGCCAAATTGCATGTTCCAGACGAATATAAAGATATGAGTCCTAGAGACTACCCTCAATGGCTTCAACCTAGACCTAAAGGTTACATTGAGCGTGGTGTTGATGATGGAGAAGGCGTTTCAGCTACATTATTGTGGAAACCAAGTGATTCCGACATTGAAGACGGATTCAATAAGCTTGATGACTACGTTCTGAAGTGTTCACCAACAGCAGAATCCTTGGGCTTATTACCCACTTCTCCTAACTTCATGGACTACATACTAAAGACATATATGGATAACCAAGAAGATGCTGAAAAGTCATTAGAGATAGTTAAAAAAGTGACCAAGAAAATTCTTCGTGAACCAACATTTAATAGAGAAGAAATCAAGAGGTTCGAAAGTGGTGTTAAACAATTCGGTAACGAATTACACTTTGTGGCCAAGAAGGTAAAGACCCAAACCCCTGCTATGGTTGTGCGGTACTATTACTTATGGAAAAAGACCAAGAATGGTAAACTGATTTGGGGTAACTATGAAGGAAGAGCTCAGAAAAAGGTTCAAAATATCAAAGATGAAACTAAGGAAAAACCAACCACCCATGCTTTTATTGATACTCTTGCCAATCCAGAAGATGATTCTTCCTATGAAGACACCAAAGTATCTGACTCCAAGAGATCATTCACATGTAAGCACTGTGAAACCCATTCTTCACTTCACTGGTTCAGAATAACCGGAAACGATGCTTCGACGAAAGAAGAGCTGAATTCTGTGATAGGTTTGTGTTTCAGATGTGCTAAATTATGGAGAAGATATGCTGTTGTTTGGGAAGATCCAATGGAAATTGAAAAGAAAAACACCAAGACTACAGGATGGAAGAAGAAGGTTGAATGGGAATTATTAAATGATGCTAATAGGATTTTGGACGAGGCTGAAGCTAAAGGTATGACATTATCATACACCAATGACGAGGTTGCCGAGACCATCATAGCGAAGAAGAAACCGGTCAAGTCAAAGAAACCAGAAGTGGAAAAGAAACCAATCAAGGAAAAGGTCGAAGAACCACCAAAGAAGAAGAAGACTACTCCAGTTCCAAAGAAGAAGGTTGTCAAGCCTGAACCTAAGCCTGAACTCAAACAAGAACCAAAACCTGCTAGATCATCACCTAAACCTGCTCCAGCCAAGAAAGCTAAGAAGGAGCCTACACCACCAGAACCAAAAGAACCTCCTAAATCTAGAAAGAGAAAGGTCAAGGAAGAGCCTGAACCAGAATCTAATGTTGAATTACAACCTCTTGTTAAGGTAGAAAAGACACCACCAGTTGTTCAACAACCTGTTGCACCGGTTCCAGTTCAAGCACCGCCTTCAAAGAGACAAAAGAAGTCTACCAGTCATCCATATCAAACCATTAGCCCACCACTTAATCCTGACTACGTTAAGCCAGTGGTGTCTGCCAAACTTGACAAGAAAAACTTGCTGTTTAACAAGGACAACTTGTCCGATATCATCCAGAATTTCAAGACTAAACAGCTACTTGATATCACCTCACAATTCCAGGGTATGCAAGTTCCTTACTTGACTTCGGTTGCATTACCATTTGACCCAAGTTCCAGAAGCTGTTGTGTTTGCAGAGAAGAAGACATTTCTGAAGCATCCAGCTTGGAAATGTTGATTTGTTCTAACTGTGGTGTCAATGTCCATAGTTCATGTGTTGGTACATCTATTCCTGATAATGTGACCAAGCCAATTAAGGAATGGTTATGTGAGCCATGTATAAATGACTTGAAACCTACCAAATCTACAGTTTATGCCTGTTCTTTATGTTTGGCAAATGAATCTAATTATGAGTTATCAATGCTTGGTTCACCATTAGTGAAACCTGATTTCTTGAAGCCTATTCTTGAAAGTGGTAAATGGTGTCACTTATTGTGTGCTATATTCAACTATAACTTGGTGGAGTATAAATCTATTAATACCGCTCCAAAGAAGGTTGAAAATAATCAAAAGTACATAATTCAAGCCATGCAGAGCCCAGTCGTGGTGGAAGGTGTTTCAAAAATTCACTTGAAGCATTATCATTCCAAATGTGGAATTTGTGAATCTAGAAACGGTTCAATGATCTGTTGTGATTTGTGTGAAAATAATGATACTTACCACGTCACTTGTGCTCAAGATACCCCTAATTTTAAGCTTGGATTCAAATTGGATACCTCTTCATTAAATGATAAAGATAGTTCAGTGGTGAAAGTGGGTGATACTGTTGGTAAATTGATTCCTTCGCTTGTATGTCCAAAACATGAAGAATCATCTCTTCATGGAATGAGAACTTTAGGCAAGAAGGGAAGTGAGACCAGGCCATTGATTCAGATTTTTTTGGAGGATTTGGTCAAGTATAATTCCAGCAAACTTACTGGATCACAATTCAGATCCAATAACTTCATTCAAAACTGCAAATTGTTTGAAGAAGAAGACAAGTTGTTGAGAGCAAAGGTGCAAACATCCTATTTTGGAGCTTCTCCAAAAAGATTCGAAGCTACTTGCGCTACTTGTGGAACTACAGCTTCGCCTATGTGGTGGTCTAAGGATGAAATATCTGGTCAAAAGTACATGGTATCGAATTTCGAGGGTACAAAAGGCAATTTTGAGTGTCAAACATGTCAATACGAAGCCGAGAATAAAGAAAAGGAAGAAAGCGAAGAATCAGAGTCATTAATAGAAGTTCTTGGAAAACCTTTGGATGGTTCAAATTATGGTATTAAAGATGAAAAAGACGATGCTCTGAAAGCATTTAAAGAGATAAATGATGCAAGATCCAGAATATCAATTGGTGCTATTATCAGTTGATATTTATATGAACCAAACCTCAGTGATAGGCATCCAAAAAAAAACCAGAATAACAAAACAATTTTGGATGTCTATCGTGTATATTTATTGTAAAAAGTAACAAACGACAATGTTGTAATATGAAAGTGTAAATACCAAAAAGTACACACAAACTACTGTAAAAATATGACTAGATTGTATAGATACTAATACACAGACACTAATAAAAGGGAGTAATTATAAATAGGAAAGACTCATAAATTATATAGAGATAATAAAGTGGTTTTTGAAAGAGATAACCTAGATTATCTGGCCCTAAGGATGTGATATGAGTCAATATACCTATCGATGTTGGTCATTCATACTCTATTCTGTACCATGTGCCTCCTTATCAATTACGTAAGATATGACCAATCGCGCCTATATCCTTATCGTGACCTTATCGCGATTTAAACAAGTACATCAGGTACCAAACACGCTATAAGTACCATTCAATTCAATCGTTCTACAGTCCTGCTTGCTTATTAGATCGGTTACTCCTACTTAAAAAAACTCCCGCTATGATCTCCGAAACTGCCATCCTTCCTGGTGAAGGTTTGGGTAACCTAGTTAAGTTAGGTGACTCAATGTATGACATTATCAAACAACTCAACAAGGCCAATTACAAGCTCAAAATCAGCTATAGTGAATCGGACTTCCTCAATGTTCCTGTTGTGGTTACCATCACCGAATTTGGAATCAGATTGACCTTCCGTAACCACCGGGACCAAACCTTGGACTTAATAGAACTCCTTGATCTAGTAGCAGAATCCAATAGTGCAGGCACTGAAGGATTATCAGGATCAAGCAGTCCAGGATCAATTGAGCCAAAGCATAAGAAGCTTCTCCGGATCCTTTATAAGAACATAAGCTTGAATGAATTCGAAAATGTTGATCTCCTGTCTGCCCCAGTAATGGAATTAGGGACTAAGAACTCCTCCAGCAGTAGTATATCAGAAAACAGCTCTTCGGCTTCTAGTGCCACATTGACTAGCTTGGATACTAGACATATCACTACTTCTAATATTACCTTGAAGCTGATTTACAATAAAATCTTTGGACCTACTTATCCAGGGAAGATGAGTAAGACTATGAATTCCTACATATTATCCTATCCCGGTGTTTCCTTCAAGTTTAGTATTTTAAACGACAATTTATGCAAGAAAGTGGCCGCTTGCCAACAAGAAGAATCTCAAAAGTTGCAGGAGTCGATCTTATCATTATTACTAAATTGGGATGCGCCGGAAGACGTTGTATGCGACTCAATTGCCTTGTATAAGGGCAATTCATGGGATGAATTTGTTACTAAAGTATCTAAGGAACCTGAAGCTAACCGGCATAAACCCAATGAGATCTCAAAGTTACTGGTTAACTTAGAGGAAGGAAAGATTGACGTAAAGTTTGGTAATAGAGATCCCCTTGTATCAGAGAAGGAATTCACCAGTGATACAGTGCTAAAAATAGGTGTTACAACGCAACAGGAAGTATTAAACATCTTGGGACCTCCAGATGACTATTTCAATAAATCAGATTCCCGACTCTTGATTCATAACCATTTACCGTTTTTAAGTCACCAAAACGGAAGTATTGCCGGTTTAGATCAAGACATTAGCCATTATAAATTCCACAACTACTTCAGATATGGAATTGATATTTTGTACGACCTCAATAACTCCGGAACCTTTAAAGACAGAAACAACTCTACCACTACCATCAAAAAAGTAATCATTCATAATGGTGGCATCACCGAAAGTTTAAACTTTATGAAATGGAACAGATGCAATTGGGAAATTTTGACTCAATTAGATGGTGAGGCTGTCAAGTTTGACTCTAGTACGTACCTTAAGGATTTCCCAGAACGGATTCGGAAATTAACTCCGGTTTTGTTAAACCGCCATGAATCTGAATTTATTGATAATGATTTGGATATTATTGAGTTTCCGGAGGGGAATGGAAAACCCAAGGAGGATGCAAACCAAAAAGTTAAAACTTGGGGTCAATCAAAGTTACATGGTCTCAATAGGTGTATTTTTGAAGCAGTGGATTCTAATGGGTGTATCTCATCAGTTACCATATATTGAATTGAATTAGACCTAAGTGACTAAATGATGAGAAGTATCCTTTAGTGTGATCTTCCAGATTATCGTCTAATAATATGTCAATGAAAGGTTATTTAAATAAAATTTAGAGACATATCTACAGATTAGACAGGGTACTATCAATTAAAGTTTTACTATGTTATAGCTGATATTTTTTGGGGTGGCTTGGCTATAAATTCTTCTAGAACATTTAACCGATTAAAATTAAGTAGTAAGTTAAACAATGAAGTTTATGATTTCCGTAAATTCCGGATATATATATTTTGACTAGTAACTCTTTTTGGTCGTCTACCAGTGTCTATGTTACCTACACGATATTTATGAATATATTAAGGTTTGTTATTTGTTTTGTAAATTTTTACTCACCAAGTGAATTAACATTATTGGCTCGTATAGATTTTTATCATATATTCATTACGGGGTATGATATTACATATTATCGTCTATAATAGTTAATTAAGAAATGAAGAAAAAAAGATACCAGTCAAAATCTAAAAATGAAATGAAAGAAAACAAGGTATTAAAATGAACATTATTAATGAATTATACCATAGTTGTTAGGGTCGTTAAAAGAGTGCGTTAAACAGAGAATTTCTTCTTAAATCTTGAAAACTTAGATTTTTGACCTTCAATATCTTGAGGAACATTAGAATGGTCAGTTGAACTGGTAGTTGATTTGTATAGTTTCTTAGTACTGAAAATGGAACTAACATTCGAATAAACTTTAGTTAACTCGTTATTCTGAGCAGTTTCATCTTCGGACTCTTCTTCTTCAGACATAAGGTGATTATCAGAAGAAGTTTGTTCGAGCTCTTCTTCTTCTTGTTCTTGATGTTTTTGTTCTTCACCCTTTGGTTGAGGAGCAGCTTGGAAATCAACTTGCTTGAATTGGACCTTAATTTCTTGATCTTCATCAATGCTCATTTTAGCTAATGAATCTTCCATTTTTTCTGTCTTCTTTTTTAATGCGTGTTGCTTGCTAACCTTTAGCACTTGGTTCATTTCAGCATTACTAGCATAGTTAAAAGAGCCAGAAGCAGATGATTGTCTTGATGCAGATTCCATAGATATGGTTGAAGAAGAAGTACTTTGCTTTCTATCATAAGTATAGAAGCTTTCATCATTACCGCTACTACGGGTTCTTCTGGAACGAGCGGATTCATTAGATTCACTAGAGACTACCGACATCTTTCTTTGTAAGAAACCTTCATTACCATTCATAGATACTGAAGATCTTGGAGTTCTTAAAGATGAAGGAGTAGATTGAGCACTAATACTTGGTGCTATGGAAGGTTTTCTGGAAGATTGTCTTGAGGAAGAGGCGGAAGAAGAGGAAGAAGAGGAAGAACGCTTTTTTTTCTTCAACTCCTTCTTTTTCCCTTCCATCTGTTCCTTCAACTTTTGTTGAGTTTGGTATGAAGCCGCTGGGAGTAAGTAGAAACTCATTATACAGGACTATGATTGAATCAGGTAATGTAGTAGTAGGGAAAAAATGATGAATTAAATTAATATGTATATATAAGGATAACTTCTTTTTTTTTTCTTTTTCAATTAAAGGACCAAAATGTTAGTAATTATATTTAAGTGGAATGTTATGATGTAGTAAATGATAACTGACAGACGACGGGGAATATGACTCTATATATATACTTTTCCCCTGCAACAAACAACCAAAAAGTAGTCGTGATTGCTAATAGTATTGTCTTAAAATATTATTTAAAGAGCACAGAAGGTCCTCACATAAACAGAAGGGAACACAATCAGGGTTCATGCAACCGAGACAAATCAGCATATCTGCGGGTTGAAGTTTCATATGAAATTCGCTACCAATGCAAACTAAGTTAACAATTGACAAGAACAAAGATCATGGAACAAACGATTTTTCTTGATCAGGCAAAATCCGAGATTCTATTGTTTCAATTACTCCCTAGATAGGTGAGATTAGTGAGTAAGAGGGTGAGAGTATTGAGAGATTAACGAGTGGAGAAAAGAGGTTTTATCGTAATTGAACATGATAATTTAATAAAATTAATAATGGTAATAATTAACGACATCTAACTGATGATTTTCGTAATGTAATGAAGTGACTGGAGGTAATGGTGGAATCTATTGGCGTTGTTGGACTTGAGCAGGTTATGCCACCAGCCTCCCAAAGTTGAAGCCCGCTAATTCCTTCGATTTATCCCGCTGCGCATACTCACTAGATACGCCTTGCATTTGATGCATGCGTAATGAAGACTAAATAAATTTCAACAATAAAGAGAGAGGACAATACATGAGTTCAAACATGGTTAAACGCTTCACACCTGTGGAACGATCATAGTTAGGGTCTAGGCTGGAGAACAATGTGTCACTCAATGGTCATGCTAAACTTATAGCCCTGGTGTTTGCATATGTGTGTTATCACCGCTATAGCCGTTGCACAGTTTTACTAAAAACTAACTATCGATCTTACATGTATGCATCCAACTACCCAGATCTATACGCCTCACCCGAAGAAAATCTGGCAGGACTTCACTGGCATTCATCCAAAACAAAAAGGTTTTGGGTACACCACTACTAATTGTGGGGTGGGGGGATACATTCAAGCCTTATTTTAACCAAGAAAGTTAATTTAGTTTACTAAAATGTTGTAGGACGTTACATTACATATGAAAAAGAGTCAAAAAAATATGGGGGGAATACCTACAGTTGATAATGCTTCAACTTGGAAAATAACAGTTATTGGTGACTTAAAGCTGGGTTGGCACTCCCCCCTTAAGTTTCATATTTCCATACTTTCTTTCTTAGTTCAGTGATGATTAATCGTGAAAAATATGATTCAAACTTTTATCGACGCGTTAATATTTTTTAACAATAGTGACAAATATAACCAATCTCGGACGTAAGTATTTCTAACCCGACAGATCCATTAGGAGCGCTTGCAGATTGTATAGTTGTCTCCGCAACAATTACTGCTGCGGAATATGTCCGAGAAGCTTCAATAGTTTGTGAACAAAGTGACTGGCTCATGACAAAGCACGAGAACTTAGTTGACATGTTGAAGCGACCTCGCTAGAAACCCGTCTTGACCTTAATATTCAAGTCAATTGGTTATAAAACATAACGAATTCCCCCTTATTGGCTACTCAAAAATCCTATTACTCGCGCTTAACCTCAACATTAACCTCATGTAAAAGGTACTTAGCTTCTAACTCCGTTGGGTTGTCAAGAGTTGGAATGCGCTTTTGATGTACAGTAAGGTACGAAGTTCGTACATTTTACATTCGCTGGATCGGACTCCTGCCTAAATCCCCCGTTCCGTTATACCGAACAACGTGCCTTAGTAAGACTTACTGCAAAAAAAACCAAAAAAAAAAAAATAGGTTATGAATCTGACATTCTTGTTAGAGTTTTAATATAGATCCTTTTTTTTATTTTTTCACTCCCTCAAACCCGGCCCGCTTACTATAGCTGTATTCAAAGTAGAATATTTTCGTTTCTAGTTTCTAGATGCATGGTGCTTGTCATTTCTTTACTTTACTTGGGTAAGATTAGCGAGATATGGTTGACATTGGTATGAGGTGTCTATCAACGTTGGAATGTCTATTCTTATATACTCTTCATAAATTTCTATTCTCTATCTAAAGAAGTCTGCCCCTCACGTCAATCAACCCCCCACCCCCGGAAAGACTTAATGACATGTGCATTAAATTCATATGCTCTAGACTTTGTGGGTGTCGTTTCAAGGGTTCGTATTTCCTCCACTTTTTTTTTCAAATGCAAAAGATTTCATTATAGTGAAATCGACTAACTCTGACTAAACTCCCCGGAGTCATAATTCAACTTAGGACCCCGCCAGAGAATTGAGAGCCCGGAAATCATCGGTTTCGCATTTATTTTGTAACTACATTTTTATTTTTGCGGGTGTAGAGGTACCAAGATCTTTTTAAATCACAAAATTGCAAATTTCAAGATAAGATCCTCCTCAATTCGACTAAACTTAACCCGCCAATGGTTTTTTATTATTGGAAACCGTTACCAATTGTGTTGATAGACAAAAAATGTAACCAAAATACCACAACTACGAGGAATAACAACCATCACGGCCCTGCATTTCATCTTTAATTTCACTGCACCTAAATGAAATTGTAACAGTATTATTTTGGGTACATTAGGTACATAGAAGGGGGAGCAAGTAGATCTGCGATCTAAAGATTAAACTGTTGGGTTGAAGGATATTTACGGCAAGAATATCCGTCAAACTGGCTGAAGAAGGAGTTTGGTCCGAAATATTTAACTTCGATCGTTGACTTGATTTGTTCTTACACTGGAATGTTAAGAATTAATTTTTGAACTATTTTATTTTTAAGTTCTTTCAAGTGCCTATTTTATAGTACATCTTTTACTCCTAAATATATCTTGTCAAGGTTATTTTTAATAACCAAGAGCCAATTGCAGTAGACCTTTATTGCAAGTACATACTAAGTGGCCAATGGCAAAAAGGTATAAGTTCCTTGGCTTTCCAAGTATAGGGGACTATGGTTATAGGGGGTCATTTATCCGTTAACTGTTTCCTCAATTGATTGAAATGTTCTAGATTCTTGTGTTGCAACCCTCCTTCCTGAAATAAGCCCAAATTTTTATTATTTTGACGTCTTTGTTAATAGGGATATCTATTCCATATTTTTCAATTTACGGTTGGGTAACGATAGTCTAAAATACGCAAACATTTTCTTTTATTACTAGGTTAATGAGTAGTTTGAAGTTTTTTAAATGTCAGAAATTTTGCAATTTTGCACCATTCTCAAGTTTACGGAAGTCCAAGAATTAGTGAGAATTTAAAGCTGAAAAATGTGAAAAATCTGGCAAAATGAAAATCATAACCCTTCAATGCGCTTATTCCAACAAGTCAAAGTGTCTCACTTGCGCTAAGATGAACAATATTGTAGATTGATCATAACCAGTTCCGTTCCCAGTTCTAAAACAAGCGCTTTTGAATTGTTTTTGCAACTTTGATGTCACGCGACTTGGTCGATGACTAGTTTTCAAAAGGTTAATCCTCTTGTTTAATAGTTTGCAGGCATCCATACCATCGCTAAAATCCGTAGATTGCATGAATAGGCAGCTCATTACCTTTTGGCATTCATACTTTAAAAATAAAACAATACCAATAAACTAAAATTTAATACAGCATTCCAAGACATTCAGCCTCTCATATCTGATCAATAAGTGACAATCCACCCCCATTTCTACAATGGCCCATTGCTACATATGGATTTTTATTTAATTATTAGAATGCAAACAAAAAGATTAGGATGATCTCGTCTAGCAAAGAATGCACTTCAAAAGTCACCTCCCCACATATACGACATTTGAAAAGGTATGAAAATCCATATAATTCTAATTAGTTTAAAGTTTAGGCGTTCATGTGAGTAATATCAGTCCACTTATTGGATACCTAGAAAAGCATTTATTTTCTCATTCCTAACCTAAAATTTAGATAAGTCCGACTGTTCTTTCGTTTATTGTATCTAACTTTATATATATATATAGGTTAGAAATCATGAACCTTTAATCTAGCCGAAATCATTTTATCCAATTAGTGGCAGGGGATAGACGAAAAAATGCCCCGATTTGTGCGATTTCTTGCCCTCAAATCGTGGGGTTAGATCACACCTCCACCACGCCCCACAATAATTAATTACAAACACAAACGCACATCATAATCGAATGAAATTTCACAGCTCACAACACCTTCCACCAAAAATATCATAATTAAGGTGGTTACCTCTTTCTATCCACTTGGTGAGTATATACATTACCATTCTCTATTCCAATGCACGCCTTGATTTTGGTTTTAAAGTTGAGCGAAGCTAATGGGGCTAACTAGGCTAACGAGGCGTGCGTACAACATATCAATCTAGTCTTTCTACACGATCATCGATTGAATTTTAGTCTAAAAGTTTACGAGGAATAATAAGGTGGCAGAGCACATGGAAATCAGACGATTACTCGAAGTGAAGGGATAATGCCGTTTAAGTCCAAGATAAGACGGAAAACCGATATTCGTATGTCACAAAGTGGCCATTGGTCTTGTTTAGGTAGATCATAAATATATATGTAGCTCCTGCATGAAACAAAGGTTGCAACTTGAGTTACCTCAACCAATGCCTGCAAAAGCTTGTAATGAATGTCTGCGACGTATGTACCGTTTATTCTCCTTCGTGTACAAATCTTCTATCTTACTGCGGAGATTTTGGGGGCAGGAACTGCTGCTTCTGCTTCTGCTTCTGCTTCTGCTTCATATGTGGAATTTTAGCCGTAACGGCCAACCAAACGGCTGGAACTCTGGGCTAAAATAGCACAAAGTACCCACTACAATAACTATCATATTATACTAACGATAAAGTGTTTCATTTTCTGTAAGCTACAATACTCCACATACCAGAGCAAAGGACATATTAAAGCCCTATGGTTATCACCGTTTTATTTTATTAATGCGACTATTAGTGAAGCAAAGAGGACTGACTATTTACATTATTATTTTAGATCAATAGGCTCCACCAACGTACTTCCGCTTCTCTATCTATATTCCGTTTAGCGTAATTGGTTTTCTCTTGCCAACTCCATCCCCAATTGGGCCAATTCCTCAATTGTTTCTAATACCTTAACACTTTGCTCTCTAACCAAAAGATCATTATCTGTATCCTTGACATAGTTCAAAATATTAAATACCTTTTCTCTATATTTTGCTGGAAATGGTAATTTATCAGTTTCTGAAGTACCCAAAATTAAATCATGAATCAATACAATAGCAGATCTTCTCATAATTGCACTATCCTTTTGGGTTTCCAATTGAAGAATTCCAATAGCTGAATCAAGAATGTCTTCCAAATATCCCACAAGTCCCAATGGGTTTGTTTTACAAGCAGTACCCAATAAGGACATACTGGACATTCTCATTCTATCATCTTCCTTTTCCTTATCATTAGAAACACGAATGATTGATAAGGTGGCCCCAATAATCAATTTCGCGGCATTTCCTGAGAATAATTCATTGTTGGTCTGGATGTAGCCTAATAATGCTTCACCGACCTTTAATCTTTCATCCAAATCAGTGTCTTTATTTTGGTTGAGATAAACTCCCACAAGAATTTTAATACTTTCTTCAGGGAACATTTCCATTAAACTTCTAAGACCTTTAATAACATTCAAGTAAATAAATGGTTCAGAATCTTTCAATTGAACCAAATGTAATTCAATCGCAAAATCCAAACTAACAACCTTACTCTTCAGCTCAATCAATTGTCTCAATAAAAAGAGACCATGAGCTCTGATAGGAACTAATGGATCATTCAAACTTGTGATAGCACGCTTGAGAGCTTGTGCATCCTTTTCTTCTTGACTGGTAGTTGGAACAGAACCATTGAGTAAGGTGTCAATTCTATCATGAAGTGATTCAGCTGATGATTTTATACTGGAGGGTAAATCAGATGTCTTGATGGTTTTCAAGAATGATTGAATTTCTTTAATCAATTTTCTACTTTCTTCATCAAATGCTGGTGTTTCTGATAGAATGGCTGATAATAATTCTAAGACGATTGGCAAGGTTTGTTCGTGAATATCAGTATTGAAATCATCTTCGTCATCAGAATCTCCATCATCATCTCGTGTAGATGTCAGTGCTTGATGCTTTCTAAGCTCTGGGTTCAAGAAGTCTCTGACGATACGTAAAATATCACCAGGGGTCTTTGCGAGGACGTCTTTGAACTTCTCACCAATAGCTTCAAGAAGACGTAAATCAATTAACATGAAGAAATCATTGTTGATATCCTCCCCCAATTGTTCTTTCGGGAATAACCATTTGTTAAGAAGACCCAAAAATAATTCTTGAATTAATTCATCATGTAATTCTTTCAAAAGGTCCATGAAATAACCACTAAACTTATCCAAATTCAGAATGAATTGATTCATCTTTGTTGACCCTGAAATTTTAGTTTTGTCACTGATGATTTGAGTCAATCCGTTTGGTCCAAGTTCAAACTTCCATGATTCACCTCCTTCAGTTAATAAATTCTTAACAATCAAATTCAATCCATAAGCTTCTTCAGAATACCCATAATCTTTGACAAGGGTGAAGTAACTAACCAAAACACCTGTTATAGCTTCATAAGGTTTTCCATTTTTACGGAGAAATACCAAATATGACCATACAGGTACCAAGATTTGACTGAATAATGCATTTGTTAATTCTGGTTCAAGACCCTTCTTAGTTAATGATATTAATACATTGACGTTGTTATTGACTTCTGCTTCAGTCACCAAAACACCCATGCCAGCAGGAGGATTGAACTTGTTCCATACTTTCTTTAAGAAAAAATCTTGTACAATACGACTATTCTTAAGCCATAATTTTTCAATTAAATGAGCCACGGTACTACTGATGGTAGGTTTATTGATGTTAACCAAAAGATCATAGAATTGGACACTTAAGATCTCGAAATAGTCCACTGTAGTTACATCCTTTGGCTTTTTTAACACGATATTGGTGATTTGGTCCAACTTTTCCAATGTTACATCGTCACTTTCTCTCAACCCTAGAACAAACTCTATTAATGATTCTATTCCGTCTTTCTTGGGAGCGTTATAATGCAACGTAGTCAACTTTTCCATGACAAAAGCTTTGAAATAATTAGGAGAACTAGTTGAAATTAATAAACTGTAGGTTTGGAAAAGCTCATATGTTTCTGGAATATCTACAATATCGTTATATTCACGTAAAAGCGTCACACGATCGACTTGGAAATATGGAACAGTAATGAGGGTGATTGCAATTACCAAATAGTCAGAGAATCCAGTTCCACTAATTAATAATCTCTTGACATCTGATTCGTGCTGGAATATTATTCTGAGGCTATTGTAAAGCATTTTCAACATCAATTGATGGGTCTGCACTTGGTTAGAGCCATTGGCTTCAGGCTTCATCACATCTACCTTGAGTCTGCTGGTGTTAAAGTCTTTCAATTGACGCTTGGCTAGAGGAATACCCACTTTGAAAGTTGATAATGCAGGATATATTCCCACAATCAATATGGTGTTGAATAATTTACTGAATGTCTGTATGTCATGTAAGGATATTTTGATGAGGTTAGGGTCTTTAAGGTCATTTTGTTCGGATAGCTTTTGGATCTGGACTAGATCTTCAAGCAAAGACCTCACTACTGCGAATCTATGTTGGAATTCTATGCTGTACTGTCTGATTTCATCTACTTTAGGTTCTTGAATGTGATCTTGATCCTGAAAGATCCGCTTATAAAGCAATTCCACGCTTAAATCATCGAATTTACCTTCTAAAATCCTCTCCAAATGCTGAAACTTCACATCCAATGGTTTCTTGGACATGAATTGCGGCTTATTGAGCCCCTTCTGTTGCGGATAAACTTCCAGAGCTTCTCTTTTAATGGTGGTCTTCTTTGGCTTGGTCGCGAACGGGTTTTTCTTAGGTTTGGCAGCAACAGCAGCACTCGCTGGTACCGGAGTTGAAGATACAGCTGACGCTATCAGCTGCTCGTCTGGGAGGACTTCTATCTTTGGAGGCATATCGAGTAGTTGGATACTTTTGGTAAGTTCGTAACTGTACGAGTTAAGTTAAATAATTTAATAATATATGGTTTTAAAGTGATGCTTCGATTCGCCTCTCATGGTATCAAGAAGATGTGCTGCTTACGTCAGCGAAATATCAGGGCATCACCAAATGCTAAAAAAAATATTATACGAAACCAATACCAAACCAACACTACACGTTTTAAAAAGTATAATACCGTATTACCCGTCCTATAGCCTATTTGAAACATGGTTGAATTAACTCAAGAAGAAATGGATGCCGTCATCTATGACGCCAGAGAAGGTGACTTAGATACTCTTCGTGAAATTTTCCAAGAAATCGAACCAAAGACTTTAACCACTATTAAAGATGATATTACCTTAACTACTCCAATACATGCTGCTGCCGGAAATGGCCATTTAGAAACTGTAAAATACTTATTATCTATTTTACCAAAAGAAGATGCCTTGAAATTGGCTAATCAACCAAATGATAGTGGTAACACTGCTCTTCACTGGGCCGCATTCAATGGTCATTTAAGCGTGGTGGAACTTTTAATTACTGAATATGAAGCCGATCCATTTGCCAAGAACGAATCTGGTCATGATTCTATCTACGAAGCCGAAAGTAACGGTAAAACCGAAGTTGAAAACTGGTTCTTAAACAAGTTTGCTGTGGAAGACGATTTCAAGGTTGAAGATGATGGTGAGAACACTAAGATTTCCTACACTCCTGGTTCTGAGAGTAGAGAAGCTGAAGAACGTGCCAAGATGGCCGCCATTGAAAAAGATACCGAAAAGATGGAAATCAAAAATTAAACCGTTTGAAATTTTAGACTTAAGTCAACATTAGCACTTAATACTATCACTTATTTGCTCTCTCTCATACTATCTCACTATCTCACTGGCTCTCCACCATCCATTTTCCGCAATCTATGGCTGAAAAATTACATATGAGATACAAGTAAAAAGCGATTTTTGGTGAGAACTGAAAAATTATATCCACTCAAGGTTTGAGAGATCAGAGACAAAGAAAAAAAAAATATAATAACCAACATCATCTTTTGATCTTTACATCCTACAATGATAACCCTAAACTCCAATTGGCCGAGATAACCATTGGGTTTTTAGCTCTTATCATATTTCCTTAGTCATAGTCGTCAGACTTTAAAGTCTGGCGTCCTGTATATTACCCGATTTTAGTGCGTGTGCCTACCAAATCTATAGACCAAAAAAAATTTTCCATAAAGTAATCGTAGAAGAAACAAGAACACCAAACCACAATCATGAGTGACTTAGGATTCGACACTACATTAAAGAAGAAAAAGAAGGTTAAAAAGCCAGAAGAAACTGGTTCTTCTCCAGCCCCAGAAGCTGGTGCCACAGACGATATGTTCTCCGGAATCAAGAAGAAGAAGAAGTCCAAAAAGACTGAAGAAACCGAAGGTTCGCCATCCCCAGCAGGTGATGATTTAAATGCAGCATTAGGAGACCTTAGTATCAAGAAGAAGAAGAAGAAGTCTACCAAGAACCTTGATGCTACTGATTTCGAACAACAATTGGAACAAGCTGGAATTGAAGAACCAACTAGCGCCACCCCTACAGAAGAAGAAGATACTCCTGTTGTAGAAGGAGGATTACCATATGAAACCTTATTATCACGTTTTTTCACAATCTTAAAGACCAATAACCCAGAATTGGCTGGAGAAAGATCCGGTCCAAAATTCAGAATTCCTCCACCAGTATGTCAAAGAGAAGGTTCCAAGAAGACTTTATTTGCCAACGTTCAAGAAATTGCCACCGTTTTACAAAGAAACCCAGAACATTTGATACAGTTCTTGTTTGCTGAATTGGGTACTTCTGGTTCCATTGATGGTGAAAAGAGATTAGTATTGAGAGGTAAGTTCCAACCAAAGCAGATGGAATCTGTTTTAAGAAGATATATCATCGAATATGTTACATGTAAGACATGTAAGTCGATGAATACCGAATTAAAGAGAGAATCTGCTAACAGATTGCATTTCTTAAGTTGTAAGGCTTGTGGTTCTACTAGATCGGTCTCTTCCATTAAGACCGGTTTCCAAGCCCAAATCGGTAGAAGAAAGAAGATGTAGTAGGGGTAATGGCATTGAGGTAGCTAGCATATATAGACTAGGTATGTATAATAAATACTCACAAACGAACATAGTATATTGTTTGTGTGTCTAGTGAACTAAACATTCATTTAACACCATAAGTTAACACCTTATTTTATTTTAAGTTATCATATATTACATTATTCCAGCCACGATCTTTTTCAATGGCGAACACCAAGAACTTACTCCATCATTGACTATCATGTAATCCAACACTTGTTTCTTGATAGCCTCGGTGGATTGTCCATTTCCCAGAGCTTCTAATAAGGAAGATAAGACGGTATGGATAAAATGGAGGTGGTTGGAAGGGATATTGCCAATTTGAACCCCAAGTTTCTGGTCGTAGTGTTCTAGTTCACGTTGTGGAAGCTTTGAAGGCCTTTGTAGCACTTTTTGAAGTATGTCTTTGGTATCTTGGATACTGGTTGTAGAATCTGTTTGGTCAGAAGACGACACAGAAGATGGAGCTGGTGGACTCACAAGGTTATCGGTGCTTCTAGATGCGGGTGGCAAGCCGGTGGCAAAGGATGTGGGTATTGGAGGGCCAGCGAGACTGGGTATTGGAGGGCTCTTGAGGTTAACGGTGGCAGATGGAGGAGGAGTATGAAGTCCTGAGATTGAGGTAGATGAAGTGCTGCCTGGTCTTCTGGCCCGGGTCTTTATGCTGGTGGAACTGGAGTTTCGAGACATCATCACTGGCGGACAGTCGTTCCATCCTTCTATTTGGTCTCCTCTTTGGTACTTTGTTAATGTCATTATGAACCCTCGTAGTGTTTTTTAGTATGTTTGGATCCAGTGTTTTTAGTAGCTTTGATAGCAGGCGGGTATGATTAAATAGTTAAAGAAAGTAAAGGTGGATTTTGCAAGTTGTGGTAGCCAAGTAGTATTAGTCAGATAAGCAGTAGGTTTGGCCCTTTAAGTTAGTTGGCGATCTGTGGTCTGTTATCTGTGTTTCGTGGCCTGATACTATAACGTGTGAAGTTATATAAACTGCTATATAATTGTCGCGGATCTGACTAGTACCTTGATTTAGTAGTGGCGCGTGCTAACGAGGGTAACGAAAGTTTGTAATACGAGAGGGGCTCAATTGAGTAAAACACATGCCAAGAGGGAGGAGGGGATCGTATAACAAATGAAACTGTGCTTAGTGGACCAATTGGGACTACAACATATTATTTACGGGACGCAGGTGGTTTTTGGTGGGGAATCTTAACGTTGGATGGTATTTCTATTGTTCTTAAATGTAAGACAGTAGTGTACTTGTGGTGGGAGCTGTAGATGTTCTATGATCTTGTATCTATTTCGCACGTTGCTTGACGTATGCAAGAGAACATACTGTGAGCACCAACTACGACAAGATACGAGTGAAGGCTGGTAAATGGTACCGATAGTAATGGTAATGGTGATACTGGGAATGGGGTTGGTGGGGTTGGGATAACGGATCAATAGGCTCTTGTATAGGTTGTTGGCTTGGGGGGTTGGAAATGTGAGGGGGGGTAGTTCAGTCAGTGGTATGTGTGTGTCGTCTCAGGATCTGCTCAGGTGATTTTACCATACTCACTCCCCACTGTGGTACTGTAGTTTGGAGGGGGAATGTAAATTATATAGTGTACTCGATTATTATACTAAAGTGGGATGGTTTGATCCAGCCTCCTTGTTTATCTTGGAAAATAAAACGAAGGTATAAGGTTAAGATACTGGGCCAATGCCCTAACCATGAGGTTTATTGCTCCACAATTAAAGGTGTAACCTACAGCACAGGCAACAGGTGATCTTCAAACCTGGGCTTCAGGGGGTTTTGTTGGATCTAATGCCCTAAACTCATATTCCCAGCGATCTCCACTAACTCCATCATTTCCTCGCTAATTTACTTTAATTTAATTTATTGGTACAACTTACTAGGTGAAAAATCCAAGAATTCACCATAGTTGATCTTTAATTTAATGAAATTTAACAAGCTAGATATCCAGATACAATTTGGCTCATATGTTTAATGATCTCCACAAAGGTTCAATCCCTTGGAACATTCTATTTCTTTTCTACACAATCAGGTCAATTCCAGTCCCGTGATGACTATCTCATCATACCTTCCTGCACACACCGATATATAAGATGTGATTAGAAATGATCTATGATAGCCATATAATTATTATTTACCATGTCATTTGCCAGAGGTGTCCTATCCGAAGAACAACGGAGGAGAGTAGTAAGTACGATGAATATAACCTCCATGCGTTACAATACTAACATTAAGGAAGCAAACCGGAAAAGAGCTCTAGAAAGAGTCCAAAAAAGAAATGGAACTGAACCAACTACCACAAGCAATAGCAATACCAATAGCAATGTCAATACCAATTTCAGTAGCACCACAATAGCTCCATCTGAAGTGCGACCAAAGACAACTTCAATGGACCAGATCAGAAATGGGTTTCATCTTCCTGGAGAGGGACCATCACCACTAAAGAGACCCAGAGTTGAATTAACTCCAGAACAGCGTAAAAGGATCGAGGCCAACCGTCAAAAAGCCCTTGAAATCAGAAAAAACTTGACTCAAAATAACCGTGATGCCACTGCCACAGTTCCAAAGCCTATCAAAGTTCCAGAAGCAATACAAAAGGCGGAACAAGCACATGCTGCCAAAGCTGCGTCTGGCTACAAGTACGAAATCCCATCAATTAAGCGGAAAGATTATATTGAATTCGATTTCTCGACTTTAACCGATTCTCGTGGTGGTTTCTTAAATGATGAACAAGAAAACGAGCCCACGCCAGAAAGTACAAGTTTAGAAGAATGGAAAGAAAAGCAAAAGCAACAATTGATAGTCAAAGATTTAGCACCACCAATTGATATTGAGAATGCTCCTAAGTGCTACGAGTGTGGATCATTAGAAATTGATCCTAATCTTTATACAAATTTCAGACAAGTCAGAGCTTGTCGTAAATGTATTAAGGAGAAACCTGAAAAGTACTCGTTATTGACAAAAACAGAATGTAAGGAAGATTATTTACTTACGGATCCTGAACTCAAAGATACTACACTTTTAGCCAGAATTGAAAAACCTAACCCTCATGGATACTCTCGAATGCAACTTTTTTTAAGGTTCCAAGTAGAAGAATTTGCTTGGAAGAAATGGGGATCTGCCGAGAAATTGGATGAAGAATGGGAACGGAGAGAAGCTATGAGAATGAAGCGTAGAGATAAGAAGTATAACGAGCAACTTGCCGAAATGAGAAAGAAAACCAGAGCCGAAGAATATACTCGAAAACTAAGAAACGGTCAAAGTTTAGGAGAAAGACATGTTCATGACTGGTCTGCACCATTGGCCATTAAAGGAGAAGAAAATATGGTGAAAAAGAGATGTATTGATTGTGGTGTTGAGACTGAGGAATTGGTATTCAACTTCTAACAAGGGAATCATTTGAGACCAGTCTCAACTGAAGACAAATCATCTTTTTTACTATGACTCGGACTTCACTCGAACTGAAAATACTCCACATAATTAACGAATCTTATGACTGTTCAAGAAAATAAGTTACCAATCACTTATGCACCATATAATTAGTATAATTAGCATAATTATTTTATAGATATTACGATTAATAATAAAACTATTACATAACAATAATATTTCATATCCAGTGGAACACAGAATTAAGCACTATAGAGTACTCTATAGTGAACACTATAGTGAACACTGTAGCTCACTTACTTCACATACTTCACATAAATAACATATACTTACTTCACATTGAGTCATTCTACCACTTTAAGAGTACCTCGTCGTATTTGCCATTACTAAAAACACCATTAATAATTGTGGCGATAATTTGCCATGGCCTTTCTTTTGGTGGTTGGTGTGCCTGTTTGTTATTGTCTCTCCTAGCTGCAAAAGTGAAAAATAATCAAGGAGTCACTTTTGCTGTTTCGGAAATGGGGGATCCTACATATAGTGTGGGGTTCCGAACTTGACACATCAACATTAAAATGGTTTCCATCTGGTAAAAGGGTCAAAGCTTTGGAAATTATCACCATTCACGTGAATTGTATCTTAGTTATCTTTAGATATCATCTTATCCCGGTTTACGATAATTTACGACTGTTCCTACGCTTCCGAACCTTCCAGTCGGCCCCCTCCTTACCTCGTGCACCTTTCGCACCCACTAAGCACCTTCTAGAATTTTTAGCATCCAAAAAATGGGACAAAGTCGTGCGCCACCCCGGTAAATGGAAGCTCATGGAAAATTCGATATTCCAAATCGTCGAATTCATTTGCAACAAATCTGAAGTATATAAGTGGAAAAATTGCCATTTTTTTTTTGAGGTTTGATAATTCGTTCTACAATTAATAATAAAATATGTCTGACGCTAAAGCTGAAACCCATGAGTTCACTGCTGAGATCTCTCAGTTGATGTCCTTAATCATCAACACCGTCTATTCTAACAAGGAAATTTTCTTGAGAGAATTGATTTCTAACGCTTCCGATGCTATTGACAAGATCAGATATGAAGCTTTGTCTGATCCATCTAAGTTGGAATCCGAACCAGAATTATTCATCAGAATTACTCCAAAGCCAGAACAAAAGGTTTTAGAAATCAGAGATTCCGGTATCGGTTTAACCAAGGCTGATTTGATCAACAACTTGGGTACTATCGCTAAGTCTGGTACTAAGAGTTTCATGGAAGCTTTATCCGCTGGTGCCGATGTTTCTATGATTGGTCAATTCGGTGTCGGTTTCTACTCCTTATTCTTGGTCGCTGACCACGTTCAAGTCATCTCTAAGCACAACGATGATGAACAATACATCTGGGAATCTAACGCTGGTGGTAAGTTTACCGTTACCTTAGATGAAACCAACGAAAAGTTAGGTCGTGGTACTGTCATCAGATTATTCTTAAAGGATGATCAATTGGAATACTTGGAAGAAAAGAGAATTAAGGAAGTTGTTAAGAAGCACTCCGAATTCGTTTCTTACCCAATTCAATTGGTTGTTACCAAGGAAGTCGAAAAGGATGTCCCAGCTGAAGAAGAAGAAGAAGAAGCTGCTGAAGGTGATGACAAGAAGGCTAAGTTAGAAGAAGTCGAAGATGAAGACGCTGAAAAGAAGCCAAAGACCAAGAAGATCACCGAAAAGGTCGTTGAAAACGAAGAATTGAACAAGACCAAGCCATTGTGGACCAGAAACCCATCTGAAGTCACTCAAGAAGAATACAATGCTTTCTACAAGTCTATCTCTAACGATTGGGAAGACCCATTGGCTGTTAAGCACTTCTCTGTTGAAGGTCAATTAGAATTCAGAGCTATCTTATTCGTTCCAAAGAGAGCTCCATTCGACGCTTTCGAATCTAAGAAGAAGAAGAGTAACATCAAGTTATACGTCCGTCGTGTTTTCATTACTGACGAAGCCGATGAATTGATCCCAGAATGGTTAGGTTTCGTTAAGGGTGTTGTCGACTCTGTTGACTTGCCATTGAACTTGTCCAGAGAAATGTTGCAACAAAACAAGATCTTGAAGGTCATCAAGAAGAACATCGTTAAGAAGTTGATTGAAACCTTCAATGAAATTGCTGAAGATGCTGAACAATTCGAAAAGTTCTACACTGCTTTCTCTAAGAACATTAAGTTAGGTATCCACGAAGATCAACAAAACAGAAACGCTTTATCTAAGTTGTTGAGATACTACTCTACCAAGTCTACTGAAGAATACACTTCTTTATCTGACTACGTCACCCGTATGCCAGAACACCAAAAGAACATTTACTACATCACTGGTGAATCTATTAAGGCTGTTGAAAAGTCTCCATTCTTGGATGCTTTGAAGGCTAAGAACTTCGAAGTTTTGTTCTTGGTTGACCCAATTGATGAATACGCCATGACTCAATTGAAGGAATTCGAAGACAAGAAGTTGGTTGACATTACCAAGGACTTCGAATTAGAAGAAACCGAAGAAGAAAAGGCTCAAAGAGAAAAGGAAGTCGCTGAATTCGAACCATTGACCAAGGCCTTGAAGGAAATCTTGGGTGAACAAGTCGAAAAGGTTGTTGTCTCCCACAAGTTGGTTGATGCTCCAGCTGCTATCAGAACTGGTCAATTCGGCTGGTCCGCTAATATGGAAAGAATCATGAAGGCTCAAGCTTTAAGAGACACCACCATGTCCTCTTACATGTCTTCTAAGAAGACCTTCGAAATCTCTCCAAAGAGTTCTATTATCAAGGAATTAAGAAAGAAGGTTGAAGCCGATGGTGCTGAAGACAAGACCGTTAAGGACTTGACTACCTTATTGTACGAAACCGCTTTGTTGACTTCTGGTTTCACTTTGGACGAACCATCTTCATTCGCTGGTAGAATCAACAGATTAATCTCCTTAGGTTTGAACATCGATGAAGAAGAAGAAGCCGAAGCTGAAATTGGTACTTCTACTAGCTCCACCAGTGAACCAGCTGTTGAATCCGCCATGGAAGAAGTTGATTAAACGAGTCCACGTAAATAATTGTATTTCTTGTTCTAAATAGTTTTGGGTTCCTTTATATTTAAGTTAATAATCTCATTGGTTAGATTTTAATCATACACATGAATATAGTCAAGTTTTCATTGTAGAAAAACTAAGTTGATTTATAGCAAGTTAAAGGTTATTCGCTGGGGGGGGGTTAGGTAACATAGTTACTTTTACATTTGTGCCATGTTTAAGGTACCATGTGACCATATGTAAGAACGGTGAAAAAGACAAATTATGGGACCTATGAAACAATCATTTAGTCACTTTCACCAACTGTTAAGACCCTTTGTGCTCACTACTAAATCCGGTAAATAAAACCTCAAAGTTTCTTGTTGCTTTGATTGGCATGAAATTTCACTTAAGTTACCCCCCATCTGTAAATTTCCAAATTGGATGCGAAAATTGAAAAATTTAGCCGAATTTGATCTTTACTTTTTTGACATCTTTCTTAAGCCTTTATTTTGCTGTGAGCACGAGGTCATCCCCTTGATTTAGTCTAATATATGGCTATATATGGGAGTATGTACAATATTAGATATATTGGTTGGATCGGAAACTGGTCCTACCCCCCACCAGGAATTCTAGGAACACTGCCCGATTTGTAGCCTATTGTCGGTTACATCGAAGTATTATCTGCCCCTCTCTTCACCTTTGTAGTATGCAATCCTGGGTCCAAAACCATCCCAACATTGGCCGTGCACGTCGTTACCAGTTGCACGTGCAAACAGCACTATGAAATCAGATCCATCTATAAACTAACTTACCCCAATAACCAAAAAAACACACCAATAGAAACACCAAAAAATGGGTATTTTCATTCCTCCAAACAAGTTGGAAAACTTACGTTTGTATAAGTACTCTTCCGAAGATCATTCGATTATTTCCAAGTATATCTTGAAAGTATGGTGGAATTATTTTGTTCAAATCTTTCCAATGTCTATGGCACCAAATGTCATTACTTTACTTGGATTGGTATGGATTTTAGCCAATTTGGCTTGTGTGTTTTATTATGATCCATATTTGAATAGTGGTGAAACTCCAAGATGGTGTTACTTTTTTTATGCCTTTGGTTTATTCATGTATCAAACCTTTGATGGTGTTGATGGTGTTCATGCTAGAAGAACTGGTCAATCAGGTCCTTTGGGTGAATTGTTTGATCACTCAATTGATGCTATTAATACCAGTTTTGGTAGTTTGGTCTTTGCTTCTGTCCTTAAAATGGGTTATGGTGGGTTATTAATGTTGGCTCAATTTGCTTCCGTTTGTAACTTCTATACTTCTACTTGGGAAGAATATCATACTCATACTTTATACTTATCTGAATTTAGTGGTCCAGTTGAAGGTGTTTTGATGATTATTGTCGTTTATATTATAACTGGTATTTTGGGTCCAGATATTTGGAATATTAAATTGGGTGAATTAGATTTAAGTTCTCTTGGTTTTGATGGAACCTATGAAGTTTCTAGTTCTATTTTCTACGTTATTCTTGGTTTAGGTTCTCTTTACTTCAACATCATTTCTGCCATGAAAAATGTTACCAAATATTATGAAAGATTAACTAAAGATCAAGATGCTGCTAGAAGAAAGGCGGATAGTGCTTACTCTGGTTTAATTCCTTTCTTTACTTATTACGGTGCCATTATCCTTTTCGTTTGGTTCTACCCAGAAGTCATTTCTGAAAATGGTTTTGCTTTGGTCTTGTCCATTGCTTTCACTATTGCTTTCAGTGTTGGTAGAATTATTTTGGCCCATTTGACCTTACAAGCTTTCCCTTTTTTCCAAGTTCCAATGTTGGCTCCTGTTGCTCAACTTCTTATCTCCAAGATTCTTATTGGAGTTTACGGTTACGACAGAGCTGCTGTTTTGAACGGTATCAGTTGGTTAGGTCTTGGTCTTACCCTTGGTATTCACAGTGTCTTTGTGGTGGAAATCATCACTGAAATCACCAACTACTTAGACATTTATGCCTTGTCTATTAAGCACAAGAGAGCTTAAATGCTTTTAAGTGGATCATAAAACTAATCCACATCATCTTTGATGACAAAGACTTTTTGTTTGCTGGTATTTTGACTATTTAGCCTTGAAATGGTCTGGTACCATAAAAATTGTTTCTTGTTGATTTGATACAATTTGATACTATATAACAAAGCCGATTCAATCATAAGCGGGTACCCAATGCCCCTTCACGGTGGTCAATGTTCAACGAGGTGAAGATTGCGTTGTTCTTCATTTGTAAATCCAATTTATAAAACTACAATGTGAACTTTTCGCCATAGAATCAATCCAACTTTTTTTTCCATATGTTGAAGCTTGATCCCATCAGTCGGGTTTGTCCATATTCTATCAAATAGCTATTTATTGATTCCGTAACTAGAGGGAATATAGATACATAAAGAGATCATTATAAAAAGATCCGAGAGTGTAGAAAACCTGAATCGTACAATAACCTTGGTGTAGATAATCCAAAAACAAGTTTAAAAGGCAAAACAAATGTATTGGGATCATTCACAAGTTGGAACTAATGATGAACTGACTTATAGGTCCAATATTTCACTCAAAAACTTCCAACTTTGGTTTGATTGTAATCAGTAGATTGGTTGATTTCTCTCGTATCAAATATGTACAAGCGAATAAACTCATCATTAAGCAGTAGCAGCAGGCTTCTTTTCTTCACCAGAAGCTAAGACGTCTTGAGCACCTGGTTGTAAAGAAAGTTGGTTTTCCATTTCTTGTAATTGAGTTTCAGCCAAAATAGCCATGGATAATGGAACACCTAATAATAATGCGGAAGAAGTTAAAGCCCACATTAAAGTACCACTCTTGTTTAAACCAGCATTGACGTAAGATTTGACGGTTTCACTGAAACTAATGATCTTAACTCTTTGTTCTGGAGCAATTATATCCTTTAAAGCTACGATTCTTTCGTAGATAGTTTCATTTTCGTAATCGAAGTCATCTTCGACGTCAGATTCACTGTCGGATTCGCTGTCGCTGTAGGTTTCGGTCTTTGGGACGGTTCCTTCAGGCTTGCTGAAGGCAGCGTTGGATTCGTCGTCGATTTGTGTTAACTTGACCATTTTTGATGTGTAGTGGTTCCTCTCTCTTGCTGGTGCAATTTACGTTGAAGGTTAAAATTTTTTTGGTGCAAGCACGAACACGATCAAACTACCGAGTTGACACCCGAACTATCAGGACCTGTTAGTGAGAGTGAGTATCATAAGCGTGAGCTAATAGCAATTGGTATGTAGTACTAGCCTCTGGTATTTAAAGTGAATGGAAGTGCTTATGGCAATTCTGGATGTTATGTACCAGGTTCAGACTGGTATAAAACTTGAGATCATCAAGTCAATTGCCTCCAGGTCTGGTGACCCAATACACCATATAATTCTCATACTGCATGAAATTAGCCACTATGGAAATTGTCATATAGTCAAATAATCACCGACAATTATTCAAGACAGACAAAATAATTGATAAACAGAAGCGAAATATGGCTTATTGGTGGTGTTACATTTTTTTTTTTCATTGTCATTAACTTACCAATAAATATCCTCTTCGTCTCCCAAACTCAATAGTGGAATATCGTCTTCCTTGCATATTTGGTAACCTATACTCTCCATTTCTTTTTTATAATTTCTCACATTATAGAACTGTAATAAAGCTCTAAGCGAGATTTCTTGATCATAGGAATTATTGAAATCACTCTCTAAATCCTTTCCACTTAACCAATTATCCTTCAAAGTAAGTGAAAGATTCAAATAAATTTGTGAAATTAAATCCATATTCACTGACTTCCATTTTCTTCCTTGATATGGAACCAATTTCTTCATGATTTTCAAAATTGGAGTGGTGATAAATTCATTTTCATAATTCAAAATAATCATCTTATATAATTCAGAAGGTTTCAATTCATTCAAAGTAAAGATTCTTTGAGTAATATTTGGAATCAAGATCTTATTAGTAATTGCCAAAATGTTACTAAGAATAAAGCAGAAATTCTCATTGTACTCCTTAATATAAGTATTACTGATCCCATTGTCATCTATAATTACTGGACACTGTTGGATAGTTCTATCGTTAATAAACTTATACTTGAAACAAGTAGGAAATTGGTTTAAACAATTATTGAAAAAGTCAAACTTTGGCAATGCAACCTTAGGATTCATGATTTTATTTTGATTAATCAAGATTTCATACTCGGTTATTTCTTCATCCTTATTAATATGTTGAAGGTTAGAATTATTAAAACTTCTGCTAAGATAATCAAGTGAAATTGTGAAAAAGTGTTGATCAAATAGTAAAGAACTTAAATAGTAGTATTTGATGACATGACTCATTTTAAACCATCTCAAAAGAAGAGTGATAATACCAGTTGACGCCTTCAAGGTAATTTCTTTAATATTCAAAACTTCAAGCTGCAGCATCAACACAAATTCAATCTTGGTTCTGGTTTGTTCATCGATATTTGGTGAGGTATTCTTTCTAAGATAAGAAGTCTCTGGATTCAATTCCCATTCAGGGAAGTTTAGATTATAATCTAGTTTATTTGATTTAATAGTTTCAACAAGAACTTGAATGAATGTGTTTAACCTTACAAGGTTTTTCTTGTAGAAACTTTCAACACGATCTAAAGATTCCATACATGTGAAATATTCTTGATATTCGGTATCGTAACTTGATGGATCTTTAGATTCGTATTCATTAACATAACCTCTTTCTTGTTTCATGAACTTTTCTCTTTCATCCCATAATCTTCTCTTGGAATAACTTTCATATATCGACTCTTTGAGAATTTTGTCTGCTTCTTTAATAGCAAGTGGAACACTGGCAGACATATCTTGACCACTAATATTTATGTTTGGGTATATGAATGGCATAGCTTGATTAACTTGATAAGATCTTCTGATCTTTTCACCACCTGACATGTAATCAGAAGCCATGAGCGTAGGTGAAGGTATTGGAGTTGCCAAATGGACAGGTTGTGAAGGTAACTGACTGAGAATCGTATGCGATTTATAAGTTCTAGGACTTTCAAATAAATTGGAAAGCGAATTAGAATAAGTATTGGCTGCCATAAACTCTTTGAACTTTCTCTCTATAGATTCGGAGTGGTCTTTCGACGATATGGTTCTATCTTTATGGTTCTCACCCGTTGTATCTATGGTATCTGATTCATCATTATCATTGACACTAGTGATATCGGTTTCTGTGTTTAATCTGAATGAATCATCGGACTCAATTTCATCTAGTTCACGTTTCATTTCTTCAAAATCAAACTTCTGTAAATCTGGCTTATTAAATAAGGGATATTTATCTAAAATATCTTCTTTAAATGCAAAATAATCTAGTGGAGAACAAGTCAATTTGGATGAGTTTGGATCTTGTCCCTTTTTGTTTCTAATGTTGAATTTTTTCAATAAATATTCATCACATAATTTTAAATCTTGAGAATCACCCATTTCGAGTAAGATCAATTTCCATGCTAAAAGAATTAAATATCTAATTCTGAATGAGATATTAGGATTCCATTTCCAGTATTCAATAAACTCCATAATGGAAGAAAGGAGATCAGTTTTACGGAGATGATCTTTTATGGTACTTTGATGGACCTTTTCCAAATTCAATGCAACATTAATCATGAAATACACAAGCGTTAACACTTTGAAATATGACGTTTCTGAAAGCTCCTGCGATTCATTAATTACTCCATCAATGGTTTTCTGAAGATTAGCTATCAATGGGATAAATGCTTCTTTAGTTATTAAAAATGAGTTATTTTCTATAATTGATCTAAGCTGATCTGATTTATGGAATCTATCTCCAAAACAGCCAAAAGAATAGTAGATCAAACGGCTTAACACGTCTTCTGATAAGTCATCATTGATTAATTGATCCAAGTCTTCCTCATCTATGCCAATTCTCTTCAAATTATTCAATTTCAATAGTTCAAGATCACTGAAACTGAACCATTCACTCAATTCATGATCTAACTCTCCATAATCGGTATACTTGTAATCCAAATGTGACTTGTTGATTAAAAATTGATAACTGACATTCCCATTGGTGTTATTACTATCTTGTACGGGATTATTATTCTGTTCTTTCCCTGTTCTTTTCCCATCATAACCTTGATTGGTCTTGATTTGCTCTGCTCTAGCGTTTAACTTGTTCTGAAATGTTTCATCTAATGAGGTATCTTGGAGCTCTTTTCTAGTCGATGCATCGGGATGATCGATGATCTGGTCCTCTAGCTTATCAATCAGGATTAGTTCGTGTTGCATTGTACATAAACTCCTATTGATAATGGACCCTGGGTATTTAATCTTGTGATGGTAGTTAAAGGTGGGTGTGTATATGTGTACCTGGTTACTCAGGATGTATGCAGTACAAATAGATCGGAACAGGAAATGATTATCGCTAAAACACCAACAGGTGACGACCACCAGAACGAACAATAAGTGGAAAAAAACTGGAGATCCAAAAAGACACAAACACACGGTAAATTATGTGTGGAATGTGGAATGTCTGGATTGGATTGACTTGACTCTTGGACTTTTCCACCTCGTTTTACATTAGCTAGATCAATTACCAGACATTTTGGTCCTGGCCCCAGACACTCCGACACTCCGACACTCCTGCACATTCCATATCACTAGTTGGTTACATCAATCTGAGAGGCATATTTTGCCACAGCATAAAACCAGAATGGTCCGGTAGTTCACAGGTATTATGAAAGCTTAAAATTACGGAGTTGACTCGTGAATGTGGCGAACTATCAGTATACTTAATTTTCACCACAATAGCGATTTTCATGGCCCATTGCCCCCATAATTATTTTTTATGGTTACATTCCTTATCCAAATCAAGCCTCTCAGTTGTCTCACTCCACTCTAATTTCTCTGACACACTCTCTCTTATTGTACCTATACCGAGACAGGTATCACGTGCGGCCCCCGTTCATGAAGAAAATGATTCACTAAGATCCTAGAATTGTAATCTCTCAATTTTAGTCATTGCATACTTGTTTGAAAAAGTATAATTGTCATCATATATATATAAGTCACTCTCATTAGTTACTTTTCCATTTGGTTTGTTATGAAGTATAATTAGAAACCCAGAAGAACTTTCCATTCATTATCTGCATTTTCTTCCCTTATACTATCATTATAATTTATCATTATGTCTATCAACACTTTTAATCAAGCAGTTAACTTGAAGGTAAAGGTCACCACTTTACTTGATCAAACTATCACTGGTTATATATACACTTTTTCATCATCCAATGAAGTTTTGACATTGAAAGTCCTGAATCATGAAGCCAAAAAATTGAATCCAAAAGCTGATACCTATAGAATTATCAATACTTCGTTCATAAAGTCTATTCAAGTCTTGCCACCATTTCCAAAAAAGGGTAACAACTCCAACATAATAAACAAGCATATGCAAATCACTTACTCCGAGGTCTCTATACCAGTCCTTGAAAAAGAATTAAATCAAGCCATTAGTAATTATAAAAATCCTGATACTAAACCAGTGGAACATAACATCACTACCAATGCCAATAATAATAACACTAATAATAATAATAACAATCCTAATCAAATTACCAACAAATTAGTTGAAAAATTAAAGAAGAAATTTGGTCCTTCAAACGTTAAAAAATCATCTGGAGCTGATATTATTTTATTTGATGAAATCAAGCTTTCTAAACCATATACTTTAGCTAAATCTGGAAACATTCAATTGATAAAAGGTACTTCTTCCCACTCTGCAGAAGTTCAAAAAGCATTAAAAGAATTCTGGTTAGAAGGTACCAATGAAAAAAGGGGTGGCTAAGTAGTAAAACTAAAAAAGTCATAATGGTATCTAAAATCTAATAGACAAAAGCATTAAGTAAAGTATCGTAGCAAAATTGGACCGAGCTAATTTTTATAATGAGGTAATGGATCTGATAGTTGAAAAATAAACCGAGTTTTCTTTAGAAAAATATACTTCTAGCGAATCAAACATTTTCGGCCCCTTATGTTTAGTTCCTTTGAATCCATCAACAAGGTCCCAAGGTACGAATATTTTAGTTACTGTTTCGGTTCCAATTACCTCTTCATTTTGCTCAAAATAAAGATTAAACCAGCTATAGCACCATTTGTAAGAGATACGGATGTCTTGAATGGGGATTTTGACCACTTGGTCGCATTTTGTGATTCCAGCACCTTGTACTTGATGGAATGTGTAGATGGTAGATATTGATCCGCGGTCATATGTTTGGATGCAAATTGGACTTTTCCATCTAGTAGGGTTTACAACTTTGATACCATACAAGTATAGAGATTCCGAGCGAAATTCTTTGAAGAATGAAACCTTTTCTTGGCGATTAAAATGTAAAAACCGTTTCCAGTATTCTAGAAGACGGATTTGTGAATTTATTGAAACACCTTCACCAGCGAATTCCTTCATCCTCTTGTTTGTGAACCACGAGATAGACTCTTCAACAGATAAGGGTTGTCCCTCCTGAAACTGTTTAAGCATTAAATAGGCACACACAATAGTTCCTGATCTTCCCTTGCCCTCTTTGCAATGGACCAAAGCGGCTGCCAGGGGTTTAGAAAGGAAACTATCCAACTCCCTAACTATCAGGAGTAAAGTAGTAAAGCTGGGAATTTCGTGGTCAGGAAAAGGATGGCATGTTACATTATTGTTGACTTCTTTATCTTCGTAACCTTTTTGTTCTTGTTGAAGGTTCCAGATGTGCCATATCGAATGACTGTTGAACAACTCCACTATATGCTCAATTCTTGGACGGTGCAACGACGTAGTTCTTTTGGAAACCGGAGAAGCAGAGACAAACAATTGACTAGTGATACACGAGATATCGAGCTCATGGCCCTTATGATTAATGCTTTGTTTAGGCGAAGCGGCTATTGATTGTAGAAGAGTAAGCATTTGGTTGCAAAAGACACAAGTGCGATTACAGATAACAATTAAGTACAGTTTGGTAAGTCCTTAGTAGGTACTCTGGACTAACAAAAAGCAATATAAAAATAAATTTAAGATAAGATTCCAATAGAGGGCTAGTGAAGGTATCCGACTAATGGTACTAATTGTTCATACTTTAGGCTCAGTATGATTAGGAGGTTTGGTGTTCCACTTATAGTCATTTATTGAGACACGAGGATCTTTTCAACCACTGTCCCACCCAGGACCACTGGATGACACAAGCAAAAAAAAAAGACCACCATTATTCACTACATACTTCAATGACTTCTAGTTTCTTATACTAATCATGATCAGTTAACAATGGCCTGTATTTGACTATTTACTGTGATCTCATTAAAGATCCTCTACATCCAACTGGCGAACACAAGTCGTTCATTGGTCTTCAGTTTTATCAAATAATTTACTAACAGGGAAATATATACAATCATGCTGGCCATAAAATGCTCATAAGAATCGGAACAGAGTTACACACACACCATGAGTCAACTATCACTTCATTTAAGGGGGAAAAAAACATTAAAATCCGATTGATTGGGACTATGGCTATGTGCACCCTATTAATCCCACCACACTCACAAATGGTTCAATAATTTTTCTAATTTGATCATGAGGTTTAGTATGGAATAGCACCACTTTGTTGCATAACTTCAGCAATCTTTTTGGTTAATTGAGGATCATTTCTAATTCTCTTTTGCATCTTGGTGGCTTCAGCGAAAGAAGTGGCTTGAACCTTTTCTTCGAAGTTTCTGGCCAAGTCGGTAGCTTCTTCGAATAATTCGATAGCTTCATCGACCTTTTCTTGTTGCAATTTAATTTGAGCTAAAGAAAGTTTAGCCAATTCAGACTTTGGATCTAATTCAACAGCTCTAACTAATAATTCTTCTGCTTCTGGGATTCTTTCCAAACTTTCTCTAGAAATACAAGTAGCCTTGTTGATAAGTGGTAAACTACCAACAGAGAAAGTCTTCAAAGATTCTTGTAATCTAGCAGCAATATCAAATTGCTTAGAAGCACCTTCAATATCACCACGGTCAGCCAAAATTTCACCATAGTAAGTTGGGACTTCTGGAGAAGTGGTGAATTTCAACTTAGCTTCAGTGAACTTTTCAATAGCAGAATCAAATAAACCATTCTTGTAAGTTATACAAGCTAATTGGATGTAAGCGTAGACGTTTTCTGGGTTCAAAGACTTAGCCTTGGTGAAATTAATTTCAGCATTGGTCATGTCACCAGTAAGGTAGTGTAATTGACCTAAGTGGTAGAAGATATCTGGACATTCTGGGTCCATTTCTCTAGCCTTTTCGAAGTCCTTGATAGCATCATCATAAGATTGTTTGTCGGCGTTGATTAAAGCTCTGAAAATGTAAGATCTTGGTCTTGGCTTCAAAGCAATGGCCTTATCAATGCTGTTAGCAGCTTCTTGTGGTAAGTTCTTCAAGAAAGAGATAGCAGCAGAGTATTCCAAAGCAACAGCAGCTGGACCAGCTTGTGGGGATTCTGGGGATAATTCTTCAATGTTGTAAGCTTCAATGGCTTGGTTCAACAAGGTATCAGCCTTGTCGTAACCATCTTGAGTGTTCAGGTTAATATCAACTAAAGCATCGTACAAGAACTTATCAGCACCTTCAGATTCTTCACTAATACCTTCAGGGTTAGTTTCTTCAACAAAAGCACCGAAGAAAGAACCGATGATAGAGGCAGATGGTAAAGTGTAGGTCTTTGGCTTGGATTCAACAATCTTAATAGAATGCTTCTTCAAAACTCTTTCCAAAACTTGTTCAATAGACTTGTTACTGAAACCACCATAGATGGTTAAAGCAGTCAAATCGAACATGGCATTTTCGTATTGTTCAAGGATTTCATAAGAGGTGGCACGACGTAAGACACACTTGGTATAATCAGGCTTGATCTTAATGGCTTCAGTAGTGTCCTTAATAACATTTTCATGATCATTCAATGCAGCGTAACAAGCAGAACGGTTGGAGTAAAAGATTGGATCTTTCTTCAATTGTAAGGCAACAGAGTAGTAAGAAATGGCACGGTTGTAGTTCTTAGCCTTGAATTCATTGTTACCATCTTCCTTCAATGCTAAAGCCCATTCTTCCTTTTGAGCGTCAGTTAAACCATTGATAATTTCTTCACTAACTTCTGGTAATCCTTCGGCGTTAACAGGGTAAACTGGAGCCTTTTCGTTCTTTTCAACAGGAGCTGGAGTACCAGAACCAGATTCTTCACCAGTCTTCTTCTTCTTCTTCTTATTCTTCTTCTTCTTACCAGTTTCTGGAGCTTCAGAAACTGATGGTTGTGTGTAATAGTAATATGCACCGGCAGCGGTGACACCGGCCAAAGCGGTCAAGGCAATGGCAGTACGGTTCCGGGCAAAAAAGTTGGTTGTGCTATCGATCCCACTCATACTTTGACTGTTTGCTAGATAAATCGGAATCGCCTTCATCTTTTTCTAAAGTTTTTCACTGGCCAACGGCGATATTACGTAATGGTCACGTGTGAAATTGCTACCGACAAAGGCTGCAAAAAATATATATGTGTCATTAGCTATGGCATGGAGAGTAATGGAAGCAAATAGAAGGTGCAACAAATTAGTAAGATATATGGATATGGGATTATATAGATATACTAAGGGAATATAGGGGTGGGGGTGGAGGTCTTTATGTGATTAGATCAATCATTGTCTCGTACACATTCTTCGGATGTTCGAGGAAGATCTAGGGTCCTTTCCCGATTCAGCACTGCACGGTTTGGCGAGGAAATGGTGGTTGGTGCGACTTCGAAATAGTGGTGACCAATGGGCCGCTAGTGAGCAAGTAAGTGGTAGAAGGGCATAGAATAGGGACCAAGTGCAACAGTACCATTATAGGGAACGTAAAAGGGGTTCTGAGGGTTCCTAATTGGGATATATAGTTGACTTGAAGTGACTTTAGGGCTCGTATATCGTATATATATGTACCTGGTGTTAATTCCCCAATTGGTGCTTAGAGTTTACTGTACTGCTCCAGTCTCTTTCTAGCTAGTGCCTACGGCGGCTTTGCAGCAATTGTCATATCGGCACCAAAGCTCGTAGTGAGGCTCGCTGGTACCTTATACTTTAAAGCTCTACTATAAACATATACATAGTATTTAGACATCCCATGATCATAGCCAATTGTATTGGTCTTGATCTTGGACTTGGACTTGGACTTGGACTTGGACTTGGTTGGTTTGGTTGGTTTGGCTGGTTTGGTGGACTTGAATTAGTCTAGGTTATTGTAGTACTGTTCGTGCTGCTGGTACCTTCTTCTTGCGCGGCTGTGCTCCGAGTGGTCCTGGTACGACGCCTCCCTTACCACATCGTCATAGGTAGGAGGAAGACTGGTGTTGTTTTCAATGTCACCGGTAAACTCGTCCGCCATACCGTCGGTAGCAGGGCCTTTTTCATTGCTTCCACTGGCTAGTTTATCCCAGCCATCATTTTTGTAGCTAATACTACCACTTCCAATGCCGTTACTGTTACTACTACCCTCAACTGGGAATCCAGTCTTTTCACTCGGAGGATTAGTTGGACGAGTAACTGCAGCAGGTCGAGGTGGAAGTGATGGTTCAGCGGTCGAACTGGTTCTGGAAGAATTATCAAGAGAACTAGTCATTTTCAATCCACTCAAAACCTTGATGTTGTAACAGAACAAGTCTACTTCTTTTCCTTTATGTCTCCATTCTCGTCTACTATTGAAGTCCTGGATTTTTTCACTGGAAAAGGTCCCCACTATATCCAAATTGTAGGATCTTGTAATATTACATGTTTTAAAGGAAGGTGAAAGATGGTCAGGTAAAATAGCATTGCTGAAATATTCTTTAGGAATTTCCAATTCATAAACGTCTCCTGGTGCATCACCTGCTGTAGTTGCAGATGTAGACTTTGATTTTTTACAGTTCATTAAATCAAACTTAAGATTCTGGTAAACATTATTAGCAATGTTAATCACTTCAGTGTGCATTGAATTGTGCACTTTCTGACGTGAACCATCTGTTTGAATAGCCAGCATAGTTGTTTCACATGTCAAAGTCACCACTAACTTTTGAAAGTATACTATACCTAAACCGTTACTTTCTGTTGGTTTTCCGTACTCGGCCAAAGTATATCTCAGTGGTTTTTTATTGGAAACCAAAAAGAGCTTAAAAGATGGTGGTTTGGTAGGAATTAAGAATGCTGGGTGACGGAACCGTGCTTCGAAAAAAAACGGCACATCCTTTGAATTTATGTAGGAAGTACCTGACGGACTAGGTGGAGCCGGTAATTGCAGCGGACCGGAATCGAAGATCTTGGAAAAGAACCCTCTTTTTTGATACTGAGGGGTCAGTGGTAAGGTCTTTGCTTCATTGGCTTCAGGAGGCATAACAACGCCTACTATTTCAGGAATTCTATTTTTGAAAACCAATTCTTTTCTCACATAAATTTCACGGTAATCTTCAACACCAGGAGATTGGAAAGTATCAAGATCTAATGGGAGAAAGATAAATGGATCATAGCCCCGAAGGTTGGTCTTAAAGAACGATGCACGTTTACATGTAACTTTCACGAAATATTGAACACTGGCAGAATCACCCATTCCACTTAAAGATGGTGGTAATTGAGTGGCTATATGATAAGTAGTTTGAGCAGGAGGAGCTCCACGGTTTGCATTTGAATTACCAGAGAGTTCACCAAAAGCCTGTTTGGCGAAATGGGCCACTCCGAAATTACCATTGTTGATCGTGACATCGAAATGCTTATTGATAGATACCTTATTGGTGATTCCCAGCACCTTGGTACAAGCGCTATTCAAGGGGATCTTGAATTCGAATGGATACGTATAATCTCCTGGCACCAATGTGAACTCTTCGGATTTCGATACTTCACGGACGTTTGGTGGAGGAAACACTATCATATCATCATAAAGCACTTTATGGACATCTTCAAAGTGTTTATGCTCTTTTTTGCCTTGACGGTAAACATGAACTCTTAATCTGGTTTTGGTTACACCTTCGAGTTTGACTTGAATAGACGTCAAAGCAATTGATTTGGTGACCGCTAACTTGACAGTTCCTTTCATCACATCGTAATTGGTGAATGTACTTGTGGCAGATCTATCGATCTCTACCTGAACACGATACCCCATTGTTATATAAAGTAGGGTGGTATTAATTCACAATAGTGTTGATGTCAGCAAGAATTAGACTTGATTGTCTGTAGGTGTAGGTTTTAATTGTGATTTGGACTGTGATTGGCAGTGGGGAGGTTTTAGTGGATGAAAATTAAATAATATCGAGGCTCAATTGGGATGTTGATCCTGGTAATGGTGAACGTGAACTCTTATAGAACGTGACAGAGAGGTACTGGTGAGTAATTAGGGAGGAAAAGGAGGGAGTACGTTAAGGGAAGATAAACTATAGTATACCTCAATGGTAATATGAACTAAAAGTTAACTAGAGATTTAGATTTCAGATTCTAAAAAAAGACACTGGAGCAAAAAAAGTTCTTATCTAGTAATCTGGCTTACATAACCAGGGTTGGAACAACCTCCGTTTTTGGGAAGAAAAAGATTCCCCAAGTCCCTCTCCAGGGTTGTTGGTGCTGTGTATAAGTGATGGCGGCGCTACCTGCAGTCTTTGTGAAATTTTTCGGTGATCTTTTTCTCTCGCCAGTTTAACCCAGTGCCCAGAGTCAGTGCCCCAGCGCCCCCCTCGCCCCCTCTCTCACTCTCTCCTCCGCTTACATAACTGTCGTTGCTAGCCCATCGACCAATTCTGCATTTCCCCAAAACTCAATGTTGCGTCTTCTTCAACGTTCTTCTTGTCAACGCACTCAATTAGCTCGTTATTATTCCAAAATGTCTACTGCTCCAGCTACCACTCAAATCGAAGTCTTACAAGAAGGTGATGGTAAGTCTTTCCCAAATGTTGGTGATTTAGTTACTATTCACTACACTGGTACTCTTGAAAATGGTAAGAAATTCGATTCTTCTAGAGACCGTGGTAAGCCATTCCAATGTACCATTGGTGTTGGTCAAGTCATTAAAGGTTGGGATACTGGTATTCCAAAGTTAAGTGTTGGTTCTAGAGCCAAGTTAACTATTCCTGGCCATGAAGCTTATGGTCCAAGAGGTTTCCCAGGTTTGATTCCTCCAAATGCCACTTTACTTTTCGATGTTGAATTGATTGGTATCAATTAGGTTTATAGGATTATTCAATTTTACTAAATCAATAAGCTTTTGTTAAAAACAATAAGAATAACATCCTTTATTGGTTGTTTTCATTATTAATTCTCTTGATTCATCTTTGATTCATTCTGTAGGTGTCACTTTTGACACTATAATCCTCTATTATTTTTGGTTCTCCCCTAGTCATCATTTTTTAATGGTGAGATGAACCCCACAACCAATGGCGATCTATCACTCAATTGCACCTTTGGAATTTCATCAATTGATCAATTGGGTCCATTGGTGGTACTGGCTGGTCCGGGGGTTACTTTGGTGCCAATTCCGGTGGTTCCTGGTACTCAATTGCACCAATTGCACCAATTGCCACATCTCGCTGTTTATGATCCTACCGTTTGGTGATACACATTATTCGCAGTAGTAGGTTTATCCATGCATAGATCTTGAAGTTTCGTTTGTTATCCTTGTAGAAGGCACGGCGTGTGTCCTTACAACGGTGTCCTCTACGGAAGTTGGGCCCATCAAAACTACCGAAACTGTGTATCGATTGGCGTATTCTCTACATCGAACATTCCATGGTTGAAACAGTAACGAACGAGTGCTTCTCAACCAACATCACCAAATCACCAAATCACCAACTAAATGTGCTCGTATGATTAAGGCACCTAAAAACCTTACACTGCGATCTTACTTGTTGTTCGATAATTTCTTATTGAGGCATCAATGCCACTGTTCTGTACAAGAGTCTATAAACTGTAATTGTAGCTATCGCTGAAGGATTGCTATTATTGGTGATGATGCTTTATATCAGTATATAGGCGTAGCGATTAATGGGAGATCAATTGGCTTCGGATGAGTGCTTGGTGTCTTCAACAATCCTCCAAACCAATCTGTTCTCCTTCACCACAATGTGTTCACTGACAGACAACGCTGGTAAACTGACCTTATACTGTACATCAAACACCTTCATGTTGGGGACTCTGACCCACTTATCTCCTTCATACTTACCATAAAACTCCATTATATGCTGAGTAAATGGCAAAACTGGAAATGCTGCTTGTTTTAATGGAACAATGTTTCTATCATCGCCAAATGCCCATCCGTCTCCTTCTTCCAATTGAGTAGTGAAAGTAAAGATACGAGAAGTTGGGTTCTCTAAAATGTACTTGATCTTAGCACTGCCATCAGCTTCTTTTTCAATATCCACCAAGACACGAGGATCCGATAATGGGAGAACCACATCCCAGTCTTCAGTTGTGTAACTATTTGTGGCGCCTTCTTCTCTCTTCCATTTGATACTAAGGGAAGTAGAAATAGGTGCATTTCTATGAGTATATCCAGTCTTACTTCTAGTACTAAGGAACTGCTTAACTTTGATTCCATCAAGTTCGGGTTCTCCTATCAATTCAACAAGCATTTCTGGATTTTTGGCTTTTACATTGATATCAGTACTGACCAATTGTAATTGTTCATTGCTCAAGTCCTTAATGGTAAATTCAGCAAGCCATAAACGGGTCATCACTGGCATTCCTTCTCCTGATAATATGAATGGTGATGGCATGTCACCTCTTGCTTCATTATATCTAGGACATATCAAACAAGTACTTTCAAATGGCTTAGGTAAAATAGGATAGTCGAGGCTGGTTAAGTCATATATAGCTTCTTCGTTTTCTTCATCTGACTCTTCCACAACAACCAATTTTATATCCACTTCAACCTTGATGATTGCTTCATCGAATATCTCATTTGGTGGACTGTGAATATTCACATTTAATTTATGAATCTTTTCCTTTTCGTCCATCAATTTATAAATATCCAAAGGTTCGTCATCCTTCAAATCGTCCCAGCTGATTTGACTGACAATGTCCACTTCTGATCCAACAACCTTTGCTCTAGGAGAAATGACCATCTTTTTATACTTGATATGTTGGTTCAGTGGAGGTTGGTAATTTATTTTAATAGGGATGCTGAGTTTTTCACCCATAATCAAATTCTTTGGCACATTCACCACAGTTGCTTTAACATTAGGTTTTAATGGTGATATTCTAATAGTACGAGAATTGGCAGTATGGATTCTGTATGACTTGACAGATAATTCACCAAGACTCTTAGGGTTGGTACCAGACACTGGGGAGTATAACATGTTAGTATAAGTAGAGTCATCGAAGGTAATACTTTCTGTCTTTGTCAAATTGTACAGTTTTCCATTATCGATAATTAATTTGAGCTTGGATGTAACAGATTGAATCTCGTAGAGTCCAGTCTTTTCGAATGCATGTGCAAAGTTCAATACTTGGGCCACTCCTGCCTTCCCAGTGATATCGAAATTACCTTCCGTACCACTTAATTTAGAGTAAAATCGCGCTTTCTTGGAGTCATCGTGCTTTAATGTTATCACTTTCTTGCTGCTCTCTTTACCATCCAACCTGGCCACGGTCAAGGCAAGTTCTTCAATAACAATTTTGGCTTTGTATCCTTCAGGTAAGAGCTTCTCAAATGATTGCATGTCAATGTTGCTCTTGATGATAAGTTGGATTTGTGCTTCATCAAAAATATATGCTTCCTCGTTATCTTTACTCATTATCATGGCTTGTATATCGATCAACCTGGCTATGTTACCAAGCTCCACGTCGTCAAGATCATCCTTCTTGGTTTTGAAACAGAATTTCTCACTAAACACGTCTGGTTTGCTCATGGCTAATTTAACAATGTTGATCAAAACGTTTTTCTGGTCATTCAACTTGGAATAACATAAAATCAACTTTTGGATAATACAACTGGATACTCCTGTCCATTTATCAATCGCAGAGCTGGCAAGAGAAGATTCATAGAATTCTGCAGCCTTTATTTCATCCCCTGCTGAATAGTACTCTTCACCAATTTGCCAGTTAACATACAGAATGAATGAGAGGGAATCGATATAGTCCTCGTCTATAGTAGTGAGTGAGTTCAGTACTGAGGTATTCACTGATCTTTCCAATAACTCAATCACCTTTGTTGAACTCTTTTGGTAGAGGTAGTTGTACGGACCATCTTCCACTTTAGATCCTCTTTTGTAGAAATAGGCAGCCTTCAAGTAGATCAAACTAGGGCTGGACAATATTTCAAATGGAAAATTACCCATCACTTTGAGACCACCGTAGAACGTGATCATTTGTGACTTAGGTGGTTTCTTCGCCAGGATCTGAAGGCTCTTGAGAATAGAAGGAGGAACCATTTGCATCAATTCTCCAAGCCATTCGTACTGTACGGAGATCCAATGGTTATTGTAGGCTGTTAATCTAGGGCTGTCTTCTACCCAGACCACACTTAAAATGTTGCTAATATGAGTTTGGTGCTTTTTCATTGCCATTATTGAATCTTCTAACGAGAAGTATCCTCTTACAATGTGGAATGCAATGATATCACATAATTGTCTGTATTGAAAGAACAAATTCATGTCATGCTGGGAGATCTCTTGGTCCAGATGGATCTTATCATTGAAATTCTCACTGAGGATCTCAATTAAGTGCTGGTAGGAGAGCTCTAATAGTTTAAGGGCTTGTTCCACGTTATGTGGGTATGCAAATTGGTTTATCATGGCCTGTTTCACCAAGTTTCTTGTTTCCAATGCCTTGGGGGTGATCTCGATCTGAGAGTCGATGCTTTGTGTGGAGGGACATGTGTAGTATTTGTTGTTTCTTTGTTTGATCTTGTGTTCGATATTGGAGTAGAAATGGACGGCACCAGCCTTTAAATTGGATAAAAGAGTAGTGACCACAAGTTCTGTGTCTCTTTCAAGGGTTTCTGGATTATCGTGAAGTTGAAGTAAACCTGTTAACCTAGGTAAATTGGTCAGGTTTCTGTACTTTTCTACTCTTTCATCCACGTCTTCTAAATGGGATACAAGGATCACTACGAACTTCACGTTCAGCGAATTGTAGGATACTTTCATCTTGACAATCTCTTTGATCAATGCTTCATCGTCTTCTGGATTCTCAGGAAGAACAAGTGTTTTGACAAACGCAAATGGGAGATCATGATTATACTTGTTGAACCATTCTGGTGATAAGATCCCATTGGGGAATAAATCGGAGTTGATATTGAAGGGAGAAAGTCGGGAATGTTCTTCTGGAATCTTTTCTTTGGCAGGAAGAGGTTTGTCTTGTGATACCACCTCCACAATATACCTCATGTTCAGAAGTCTATTCTTGATTATTGAGTTATCCCATGATTTGCCGCTTATGTTGAATTGGTTGAAGTTTTTGAAGAGGCACTTGGCAACAGGAGTGTCGCTAAGAGGCTCTGATACCTCTAGCTTGATGAATGGAGCCAATTGCTGGAGTAGAACCTTGGGGTAGTTATCCATGGCTATAGGGTGGTGGTATCTAGTGGTAGATTTGATGTGCGATAGTGCACAAAATGATAGCGGTAGACCTGGCCCTAGTGAGATTGGCCCTAGTGAGACTGGCCCTAGTAAGATTAGTGAGACTGAGGGTAAACAGGATCAGAGGATTGGGGTATTTGGTGATTTGGTAAATAATAGAATTAGGCAAAAATTCAGGAATGGTGCTGGTGATGGTTATCATTGGTTGTTTATATAGTAATGTTACTTTTCGAAGTTGGATTTTGGGTTTTTGTTTGGTGTTGTTGGTTCAGTAAATTTTGTATTTTGCAATAAATTGAAAAATATGTAAATCGTGAGAAGTTCGAAGACGAGAGATCAAGAGGCAAAAAAAGTAGTAAAAAAATATAAAGAGGAAGTTTAAAAGGAAGAGAATAAATTGTGAATTGAAAGGAGAATATTTGACCTTTAATGTTGTTAAAATATGGTGAAAATGGTGTAATTGTGTCTCGTGTGTTTATCTCTACCACTGGTTATTTCAGTACTCTTTATGTCAATTGTCTCACTAATTGTCGCGCTATTTGTCCATAGTTTCCTCCCTAATTTCTCTAATATTTCCCCGTTGTCTCGCTATTTTCTTTTTTCTTCTATTAACGTCTCACTATTTCTACGCAATTTCTTTTCACCTAGCACTACTATCGCACTACCTGACTCACTGTCATCACTAATTTGATCTTATCTATTTCTAATCATTACATTACCTCACTAATTCACTAACAATGTCGGATCCTATCAACGCCAACCCAACTATCATCGATGTGACGAACCTTCCTACCAGATTAGGTATGGACAGCAAGACCACCGACAAGAACGAACAGTTGGTTGAAAAAATCATCTCTTTATCACTCTTAAAGCCAAAGAACATCCAAGTCCATCCATCCACTGAAAAGGTCCCAGATCTCGTTTCCGATGTGGAAATGGAATCTACTGAAGACGAACTTGAAGATGACGAAGAAGAAGAAGATGCCATCGACTCACAAGAAATATTCGACTTGATTTCTACCATTTCCGATCCAGAACATCCTTTGACTTTGGCCCAACTTGCCGTGGTCAACTTATCCGATATCACCATCACCGAAGGAAAGAACAAGAAAACTGACATATCCGAAGTTCTCATCAAGATAACGCCAACCATTACTCACTGTTCCTTAGCCACCTTGATTGGTTTAGGAATCAGAGTCCGTTTGGAAAGATGCTTGCCTCCAAGATTCAGAATCAGAATATTAATCAAAGAAGGAACTCACCAGTCAGAAAACCAGGTCAACAAGCAGTTGAACGATAAGGAAAGAGTGGCAGCCGCCTGTGAAAATGACCAGTTGTTGGGCGTTATACTGCAAATGTTGAGCACTTGTAAGTAAACCACCACCACAGACTTCATCCATTCATCTTATCAATAGTTTAGCACATTATCCCTTCACATATTCAACTGCATAGTGGTATAGATAATTCTGTAACAGGAGAACCACACGTATATAATAACCATAAATAAATATATACATGAAAATATGCCGTAAACTATATAAGTTTCAATTATACTACACTACAAAGCATTATCAGCTGCTTAACTAGTTTGTCCGTGGGTAATATTAGTACCTATATAGATGAACGAGGCCAGGGTATTTTAAGACCGATAATATACACTAATGTAACAGGCAGATGATCATAACAGGCGGTCGTAACCAACAGTCCATGCCAGCCAGTAGCACTGGTAATAATGTTATGCCATCATTTAAATAAGATTTAATAGTAATGGTCCTTATAACAGAGAAAGGAAACCAACAGTTAGTCAATCCTTGAATACAAAACATAAAGAGATCATTTCAAAAGTTTATATGCTTTCAATTGTCCGTACTCCAATAACATTTGCAGAACATCAATGATGATAAACTTCAACAACTTCTTTTTGATAAACTCAATACAGTTGATGATCTTGACCTTGTTTCCCTTACCATCAAGGGCCATGGCTACTAAATTCTGTGATATTTCCATCAACTTGTGTAATTGGACATAATAGTCGTACTTTTGTTTTCTATTATCTGCTTTTTGTTCACGAGTCAATAATGAAAATGGTGGAGAAGGAGGTGATTGCTGAGTAGAAAGGATTCTGGATTCGTTAATATCTGGAGGAGATGCAAAATAATTGGAGCTTCCTCTTCTTCTTGAACCATTTGACGAGTTGGCAGTATTGGTGGTACTTATACTGTTTCTGTTACTGTAACTGGATGGGGTAGAAATGGTTGAATTTATAGAACTAGACAGTTCTCTATGTTTTTTTATTTTATTGTAGATCTTGGACTTTGCAAGTAAACCATTTAACATTTGTTGTTTTTTATGTTCATCTTCAACATTTGAAGGATTTTCACCTTCATGTCCTAATAATGTCAGAAACCTCTTTCTTTGAGAGGTAAGTTCCCTTGAAAGGGCCGATATTCTTTTAGCACTGCCTTGAGATGAGTGTTTATTAGTGGTGGAGTTGACTGAAGTGGTGGAATTATTATTATTATTATTAATGTTATTATTACTAAGATTAGTGGTAGAACTGGTAGTATTGCTGGCACTGGAGGTGGAACTATAAGTTTTTTGAGAAGTGGTTGAAGATTGACCAGAAGTGGTTCTTACAATCAGTTTTGAGTCATCCAAAGAGTCATCATGAGAAGTATCTTCATCATCTTCTTCTCTTAACGAAAGTTCAGGAGGTGAATATACTGAACTTACTGTGGAAAATCTAACGGGTATATCATAAACCCTATATGCTTGCAATAATTTATCATAATAACTTAAGATATTCTCATCGAAATTAGGTTCAGGAGAAGAAAGTTCTTTTTCAAGCATATTATTCACTTCTTGTAACATGGAAACTTTGATCTTGTTATCTCTTATAGATATATCATCTTTTAACCATAAATCTTTTGGAAAACCCACATTTGGTAAAGCTTCAAGAGGTTCACCAACTTCAACAAATCTTGGTTCATTTATGCGAGCTTGGGATGAAAGAACGGTATCGGGTTTATCCAAGTTTAATAATCGAGAAAGAAACAACAGAATAAACGAGTAGTTTTTAGCTTCTATTGGAATCGCTAAAGAAAGTCTTTGAAATCCAGTAGATTCAGGGCCATTTCGAAGATCTGACTCGGGTACTGGATTGATTTTTAATCTATGATCTTCAACACCGATAGACATATGAAATGAGGGAACAAAAGATGTTGTTGTTTGTTGTTATGTTTTTAAGGGAATGGACGGAGTTATGATATTAATTCAAACTTAAGGTTATGTCAGTAAAGGATGGGGGGATGAAGTGAGGGAAATTTGTGGTTGATAAATGATGTTTTGTAAACAGCTACACGGTTAATTTAGCTGGACTGTGTGCAGGAGTTAACGGTCAATACGAGCTACCCGACGTAACACAGTGAGAGGTAGACACACCGAGCAAAACAAAAAAAAAAGTACTCAGTCAGGCGATTACAATAGGTTTATAAAGGCACACCACCACAAGGTGACATAGACCGAAACAGCACAGAAATAGAGACGGAAACTGACGCAATTTCACAAGGGGGTGTGAAGATGTTGCTTTAGTATGCAACAGCTGCCGTGCAGCGGGTCAAAAAAGAAAAATGTACTCCAGGTAACCCAGACATTTACAAGGAGCCAAGGACGCCAGTTTCAGTCCCTGGATAGCGAGCGAGGTGCGAAAAAGTCATGAGGCAGTAGGGTGCGTTTTTTTAGCAATCACAGTAGCGCACCTTTGGGCGTGAGGTTATTTGACGAGAGATAAAAACTGCACCTAATATACTAATAGAATCTGATTGTTAGTTATATTATTGTAGTGGTGAGGAGGGAATGTGAACAATATGGAGAGGAGTGTAGAGTGGTAATAGGTAGTAAGGGAGTGTGTGTTTTTTAAGAGGAGATCGAGTGGGGAGGGTGATAATAATATTGTGAGTATTTTAGGAGAATTGTAGTAATAATATTGTAATAATTTATGGGGTTAATTCCAAGTGGATGGTAGAGGGTGGTGTTAGGCGTGTTGTTATTGAAAGGCATTTTTTCTTTTGGCCCTCCTTGCCCCCCTCCATCCAGTACTGTACTGACCAACTAACTGTGAAACAACCCCATACTATTAGTATGGCGATAGCGTACCCAATGATGCAACCATTATTTTTCCACTAAATGTGTGTAAAGTGGTTTTTAGACCCTCGCAATGAGAAACACCAGAAATTAAATTAAGCGAAGAGGAAAAAAAAAAAACACCACTACGTGTAAGCGAGTGAATTAAGCGAAGACATGAAATGCGGCCCATTTAGGCCTAATTTTTGTTCGATAATATGTAAGTATCGGGACAAGAGTTATCAGATAGTGTTACCCTAAACCAAAACACCAAAAATAACAGGTGCTAATATTAGTAGCAATTAGCGATAAGGTTGACAATAAATAATGAAAATGAATAATTTGTCTTTGTATTTTAATTTTACTTTTTGTGATTCATTCAGTTGACATCCCCGGTTCAGGTTCAGACCGTATTCTTTCCCCGTAAATTTCATTTCTATTCCGTGGTAATCTGGTTATTCGGTTTAATTAATTATATGGGTGAATTCCATAGATTTTGTACAAATTTCACTATTTCAATGATCAGATTAGGGATACAAACACTTGGGATCGTGAAAATCGACGAATCGAGGTAAATTATGGGTTTGACCAGTGCTCCAGGTTCAGCCTATAGGTGCATCAGTATTTAAGTCCGAATAGGCACCTGGCATTCCGTGGCAGGGATCCGAGCTTTCCTTTTTGAAATATGTGAGCCACTGCCGATTTGATACGAAAGGTGCCATGATGTCAAGCATTTATTTTTTAGAAGTTCTCTGACATGTGCAATTACCCACTAACAAATCATCGAACAAAGCACAGCTTACCAGGCTAACCAGGAGGTCCAGGTAGCACTCGCAAATTAGCTCATTGGTCGAGGTTCCGTTCTAGGTGATCCTTGGTAATTTAGCCTTTTAATTATCTGCGGATTCCATTAAAATACCTTTTTGGTTGGAAAACGTTGTGGGTTGTGAAAGATAACGGAATGGATGATGAATTAACTCTGGCTGAAAAATTGCCAGTTTACGCGATACCACCAGGTTGTTAATGTTGAGGTTGTTAATGTTGGTTGGTGGTATAAATGGTAACAGTAGGTGAGAGAGGTTTGGATTTTCGTAATTTTACAGTGTTGCTGGTTTTGGTACAGTTTGTTCCAACGGTTTATCTAATCTATCTAGAGGTCATTAGTCAAAACCGTTGTGAAAAATTCAACAAAATCGAGCCCGAGCCAGATCTCGGCACCAACCCGATTTGACTGTAGCATGATAATTGCAAAGGACCCTTGAATAAACAGATCATCACAGGGTTGACAGGGGGTTAGCTCTTGGCCCATGCACCTCAGTACTGAGGTGGACCAGAGAACAGGTAGGTGCTGATAATTGTGCTGGGATAAATTGGGGTCTCTGGCAAAGTACCTTCCGAATTTATATTATCCATGTAGCAATACGTCAAATCGTCAAATGCCTGTTTTAGACTATTGTTGACGTTGATGGTGAACATTGAAGGCCTGTTCAGATAAACCATGTAGCCAGATACGCAGGTAATACTATGGCCCACTATACCAGCCTGAACATGGCTACACTTATTAGTCGTAAGTGATAGCAAATTGGTACTGATCTAACGGTACTACCAACATTACTACGATATTTGACTGTAAGCGATATTTGGTAGCAATCCAATACTCGATTTGGTGGCTCTTTCCGTGTATTCCATAGTGCACTGGTTCCAGTGCTATATTTCGCAGTAATTAGGTTAACTAGTGGGAAGCAACACTACACCAAATGGCCAACGAGTAAGCGATTCTGATTAGCAGAAAACATCAACTTAACCAGCCACCACCAACGAAGTCAAATCGCCTTTTCTTTGCCACTCAACCGTAATCATCACCACTTATCCATCACTGCCTAATCTCTTCCACTCTATTGTTGTTGGTCCATCGCGCGATAAACAAATCGACCGCTAAACACAACTTATCAATAGAATAACAACACCACATCCACAGAATCCGTCCCATTGGAGCGTCTAGACCATCCAGCAGTATCAACACTTGGTATACTTTTGATAGACATCATCAGCCACAGATAGACCCGCCAAGTAGACCTGGATCTTTTGCTACTATCAACTGCTCAACCAACTGGGGTAATAACCACCAAGCAACAGCCGCTGTGATCCCTTCTTTACACCACAATCACAGCCAGAAGGAGACAAGAAGTATCTAGCAATAACCAAAACTATCCATATCCAAACAATAACCTATCTAATACACTTTGCACACTAATATGTCCTTAAACAAACCAATCACCGTTAAGAGGGCCATCTCATCATCTCCATACACAGACCCACTCCAATGGTCCGATAACTGCCAATTGGCCATAAATAACGAGACCCAAATTACGGTCCTTGAACCTAAATTACCATCGCTTACAAGCGCTATTTCTCTTGTTGAATCAGTGGTGGTGCTTGATCCTAAAGAACTCTACAATGTATCTAGTGTGGTACGGCAAGAAGCCTTGGAAAACTTACCCCTTCGCCAATTTAATCGAGTCACCGTTGCATCCTTGGATGAACCCTTTTTATTCAGAAACATCAATGAATTGATCGTGGTCAACCACCAATGGACTCCTACTCAACACTCCACCAGAGACAGTTACCTTGGAGTTCTCTTCAATTCTGGTGAGTTCCTCATTTTTGAGAGAGAAAACGTCCAAGTCGGACAATATAAAGTCAAACTCCAGTTATTTGAGCACTTATGCAAGGAGTTTGGTGTTGAATATAGTGATGGAGATATCTCTGTCAATACCAGTCAGTTACTTTCTCTTAAAGTCAATGGATTCTCATTCACTGAAGTTTCCACTGGTCCAGAGCCAGCATTATTCTTGAGTTTATTCACCCAAAATGGAAACATACTTGTTTACCAATTATCTGGTCCTCGAAATGAGGACTTGATCTTGGCTGCTAGAATTGATACCGAATCTCGTATTTCCAAACAAAAATGGTCCCAATGGATTGGAGATGGCCATGTTTATGCCTGCTATTCAGCTATGATCTTAGCTGACAACTCGATTGTATATTACCAGGTGAGTTACGATGCTGTTCAGGGCAAACTTGAGTTTTCTGATCCTGTATCACTTATTGGAAACTCTCGTTTCTTGAATGAAAAGAACGAGTGGGTATTTTTGGGTGAAAATGTATTATTTATAACTTCTTCCACAGGAAAACTTCGTGTGTTCAATATCACTACCAACGAATCCTTCGTTCAAAAACTCAACAGCTTTACTACTATCGCTTCCATCATTACATATCCAGTTGAAAGCTCTCTACAGATCGTTGTTACCTACGAAAATGGATCTTTTGAAACTTACAAGTATAATTCAGGTTTCGATTCTGCCACCACTCCTAAAGAATTGAGTTCATTTATTGCTAAAAGTTTATACACTTTTCAATTACAACATAACGAAGAAGACTTCGATGATGAGTCAACCAATAAGCAAGAAGTTTCTACCCCTAGTGACGATAATTCCGATATAAACCTTCAAAATCTTAGTCTGTCCTTAGAAGGAACATTTGTAAATTATGGAATAGAATTGGGGAAAAATGGAATATGTACCGTGGTGTACAGAGTAGTTCCAAAAAATGTATTATTTTATCAAATTGCTTCAGCAAGTGAAATCCAAATTGCCTTTGTTAAATTAGAAGGATACGCTGAACAGCAATACCAAAATGCATTGAACCATACTTCAATTGCATTCCTTAATGATCTTTGGATGAAAAGATCAAATATATTGCCAATATTTCCTAATGATAATGGTCGTTCCATAACTTTAGACCAGTATCAAGGATATCTTGATAATATCAAAGACTTTAAACAAACTCATTTTGTTAATGTGGAAAGCCTTGAGTTATCCATTCCAGAAACCGATATATTTCCTAGTTTCCAATTAACGTTGATAAACAACATTGCTCATAATAGTATTGTTAAGGAATTGCAGGTCTTGTTTAATTTCAACAAGTCGATCATGGCTTCATTAGGATTAATTCCTGATAGACAGGATCTACCACAGTTGGAAGAAATAAGAAAGATGGTGAGCTCTGAAATTGAATTAATCAAAAACAAATTAAAGGTTCACCTCACCAAAACAATTTTAACATATATAAAAGTGAATCAAATCATGCCAATCACAGAGATCGATAAGTATTTGATTATACGATACTATCTTGAACTCAAAGAAGCTGAACCAGAAGCCATTAATGAATTTGCTGCAAGCATTCCTCAAGAAGCAGAGATCACCATAAACACCAGATTTTTCGAGGAACTGTTCAGAGTGACGATTGATGATATTTTGGCCGACGATAGTAAGCTAGTGAACTCCACAACTAATCACAAATGGTCTAAGTGTAATTTAACCAACCTTCCATTATTACAATTGAACAACAAGAAAGACGAGTCTGGAGAATTCGATTACATCATGTACGATTCTTTATTGATGGACGATGGGGTCTTGGTATCTGGCTTACTCGATACAGTACTGTTCTGTTTTGTTACAGGGAATAAGACTTATGGGGTGCAATAAACTCATTGATATAAAGTGAGTTTTAATGAAAACGTATAATGTAATTAAATATTCACAATATTTTTATGTAGGTCTATATCTAACAAGAAGAAAACAAGTCTCCTACTCGGAAATTTTTAAGTGCAATTGAATGCAATCTAGTAGATAATAGCAGTTGAAACGTCCGTATAGTCCAATATATATGAGCCAGGTAACGGTACGAATGGGTCATCAACAAATTCTCCATCGAGTACAGAATACAGCTTATTCCATACCAACTGAGTGGAAGACCAATTGATGAGTTGTTTTGTATCTGAAGGAGGAACATCAGTTAATTTTGTGATCAAGTAGCCCATGTTCAACAGGGCAATGTAATAAATAATAACGGATAAGGCAGAGAACTTCTGGATCAACCAGAAATGAACCAAGCCAAACCCAAATAAAATACCTTCTCTTGATTTTGTCCATTGATTTTGCTCGAATTTGGAGAAGTTAATTCTATGGAAATATGGAAGCAAAAGGTCAAGAGACAAATTAGCAGTTCCATAGTAAGTAGTCAAGAATACTCCAGTATAGTGAGCAGGAACAAGGTTAAGAACGGTTACTATAGCTAAAGATGGGATAGAACCCAATTTATCCAAAATGGTTTGGAAAGTAAGGAAACAAAGCGCAATGGTAGATATTTTGCTTGGATAAGAAATGAATGCATATATGACGAGGTTAAAAAGGAAATAATTGGCATATCTTTTGAGGAAGACCTTGAATTCAGGACACGATCTGCCCAACTCTTTGAATTTGTCTCCAAGCAGTCCAGATTCGGTTTTTATGTCTTTTGTATTGGGGATATTGATAATATTTTTGTAGAAGTTGGTTGAGATGACGCTATCAGTGAATTCAATATTGGTCAAAAACATTTGATCAGCAGATGGATCAACATAGCTTATCAACGTCACAAGGAAAATATGGAAGTTGACATAGGTGTACATGAACTGGTCCAACGAGTTTTCTACTACTTTGCTATTGATATCACTGAGGTCGAGGTAGTTGGAGCAGAAGATGAGTGTTTTAGTGATATAGAGTGGGATGTTCAATAGAACGTAGAGCGCCAACGATAGCTTGATTGCCCTGGTTAAGAATGGGAGATATGTTGTTTCATAGAGGAACTTTGGGTTCTGGAGGGACCGATAAGTGCTAAGTACTCCGAACTGTATACCTCTTAGAGTGATCCAAAACGAGAACGATTTTGATGGCTTGGATATGAAGATCGGAGACGCCATGCTTGTTGGTGTGATCTGGATGTTATGATGGCGTTATGATGTTATGGTCTTCAAGTGTTGTTGTTGAAAGGGCTGGTTCGAGCTAAAGTAAAGGGAGGTGTAGGTCGATGGTTTGTAGATAGTGAGGATGTTAATGTGATTATATTTGGAGTGCTAAAGTATGACCGGAAATATCGCTCCAAAGGTAAAGAAACAGACAAGCGCAAATATCGTTAATTGTAAGGATTAATGCTAACCAGTTTCCCCGGATATTTCGCTATCAGTAAACAACGTGGATCGGGACCAATAGGGATTATACGGGCGATGGGGGATCGGAGATGGGGGATGAGGGTGTTGGGCGATGAGTTTCGAGTTAGTTACTTATTAGTGAACGTGTGTACTCGTGGGGTGTCTGTATTGGGATGTCACCTGATGAGATATATTATCAGACAAGTGCTTCAAATAAAAGATAAGTCGATCAGTCGATCAGTCGATCAGTCGATGAATGTGGAGTAGATCAGAAAAGGGATCGTGGGTGGTCGAGGGATCAAGATATCGAGGATTTGGTGATTTTGGCTTTTTGAGGCGAATCAGTTAGTTTAAATCTGATTGTAATCAGGTCACTAGTTTGGCGGAATACGACCATACAGGAAACCGTTATCAGATGCTAAAGGTCGCAACAGTGAGGTTAGCGAGGTTTGCGAGGTTTGCGAGGTTAGTGAGCATTGACAGTTCCGTGACTTCCCTCAGTCATTGCGCGGGTTAATGAGTGCAAAAGGAGCAAACTGTGTTCTGCGGACGGAGCTAGGTGGATGAATCGTGGTGACTTCTCGGAGGCTAGATCTCGGTGGTCGTGGTCAGTGCTGTTGAAGTATAACGGTCACAGCTACGGTTACGGCTCGGAGATCGGGTAGGTCGTGCTGATGAGGGCTGGTAAGGGTGTTTAGTGACAGGGTCTAGGGTGTTTAGTGACAGGGTCTAGGGTGCCAAGTGGTGGGGGAGCTTGCTATTGTTAGCACACTCTGTGTCACTGGTACAGACACGTTGAGGGAAGAGGATGTATTAGATCAATTTTCGGCACATACAGGTCAGGTGTCAAAAGAAGCAATAATCGTAGGACATCTTTGAGACATCTTTGAGACATCTCAAAGACATGTCAAAGGTGAAGGTGAAAAGGTTCACTAACAGCCTCATCCTAGACACACAAACAAAACACCCAGAAATAGACACAGAAAGTGACACACTGAAACAAACACACACACACACAATAGAAAAAAAAAACTTCACCAAATGAGGTATGGCCCGCCTGCACTATAAAAGCGTAGAATCTCGTCCGTGGTGGCGGATGGCCATCCCCGTCTAACAGTAACTATAGACCGTTCAACTCAGAAGATATGAACAAAGTTTTCAAATGGTTACAAATGGTTACAAATGGTTAGAGATGGAAACTTCTAGAGTTATGTAAAGTCGTAGACGAGTGTATAGATCAACCACCGTATCCCCCACATTATTCAGCTTGGTGTAAAGAACCCAAAAAGGAATAAAGTGGGCCCCTAATGGAACACACACCATCTTATCTATATACAAAGCCAAGGCAACCTAAGGCAACCTAAAAGTAAAAGTCAAAAAGATCCCCCAATACAATGAACAACATGGAACATTAACAGAGTGAGTTCCCCCACAAAAAGGAGTAAAGAAGTTTGGATGTTTTGCCCTTGTTGTCTAGACTCGCCTTACAAAAGGAGTCGTAGAAGTTGAAGTCGTAGAAGTCGAAGTCGAAGTCGTAGAATTCGTAAGAGTCGGAGTACACATGTCAAACATTAAGTCCGGGACTATGTCTCCACACCTTCACACCAATTACTCGCTATGCCCTGCCTAGAAAACCCTAAAAACCCCTCTTTTGCCAACGGGTAAACTCCACACTAAATTTCCTTGTTCCTCATCTCTGTAGGGGCGTGGCGCATCGCACATCGCAGAAACCCACCCGTCAGTACCCGTCAGTGCCCCGGGTGACAGCTGACTCTGATGCGGAGTTTTACCCCCGAGTGTCTCTGTCTGTATGGACAGAGTCGCACCCAAGTCTCAGAGTCACTAGTGTTTGGTGGCTGCGAAGTCACACTTTCCTGTTTTGAGTTTGTGGATGCACAGAATGCCATCCAAAAGAAAGGCTAGTGGCTTCTGTAAGGATTTTTAATAGCAAAAATCTTAACCGTAAAAACTTTACCCTTAACGATTTAAATACCCCCATTGGTAACCATTGAAATAGGTTTTTTTTTGAATTTTTAGTTTAGTTAGAAATCTCCAATTCAAAATTAACTTAATCATATTTTATATTTTATTTCTTGCAACCATCTAGTTTTTACTCAGTTACACTCACTACTCATCAATAGTATATTGTACCTGCCTAGATAGTTAAATTATAATACCATACAAAGTTTCCTAGATAAACACTCAGATCAAACTAAAAAAAAAAAATCATCAAGTGCTATATCTAAAAGTCAATTCAACTAGCATTTACTTCACATACACATACTCACACACATATAATTTATTCATACAATGTCAGTGGAATTATCTTCTTCCTTGACTCCACCTCACGTCAAAACCACCCTTACTGATGTTACCGATCAACTTCCAATGAAGCCACCATGCCGTATTCTCTTAAAGAATGAAATGGAACAACCTTCTGGTAGTTTCAAATTGAGAGGTATTGGTAACCTTATCTACAAATCTATCTTAGAAGCTTCTGCCAACCCTTCTAAGGAAATTCAAGTTTTTGCATCTAGTGGTGGTAATGCTGGTTTAGCTGCTGCTTACTCTGCTTGGTTCTACAAGGTCAAGTGTACTGTGGTTATGCCAGTTCATGCCAAACCAGTGGTGCGTGAAATGCTTGCAAAATTCAATGCTAAAATCGTTCTCTTTGGTAACTCCATCAATGAAGCTGATAAACATTTACGAAACCTCATGACTTCCTTAGATACCGATAAGACCACTCCTATCTACTGTCATCCTTTTAGTCATCCATTAGTGTGGCAGGGCCACTCTACTTTGGTTGATGAAGTCGTTGACCAACTCTCTCCTGAAGAAGTTGCAAAAGTTCGCGGTATGGTTTGTTCCTTTGGTGGAGGTGGTCTCTACAACGGTATTTACGAAGGTATGATTAACAACAACATTGTGGACTCCGAAATCTTGTTGATTGAAACCAACCAAGCTCCAACCATGTCTGAATCCATTAAGGCAGACAAAATCATCACTCTTAACTCGGTTAATTCTTTAGCCACTTCATTAGCATGTTCATACACCACTGCACAATCTTTAACTAACTTTAAAGATACTACCAAGGTTACCAGTAAATTGGAATTAATAGACGACATGGATGCTATCAGAGCATGTGTTGACTTTGACCGTGACTTCTCCAAGACTGTTGAACCAGCTTGTGGTGCTGCGTTATCTATCCTTTACAGTAAGATCGATTTACTTTACAAGGATTTCGGTCACCTTAAGGAAGATGATATCGTTGTTATTGTTGCATGTGGTGGTTCTTGTACTACCAAGGCCGATATCGAAGGATTCAAGGCATTATTGAAGAGAAACGACAACAAGTTGTGATTGGAATTAATCTTGTTTCCAGCTCACTTCATCCACCCCATCAAAAGTCAATCTTCAAGTGCCAGAGCTTTTTTTTCTCGAATATTAGTAGCTTTATGAATTGTGCTCTTTTTTCCGTGAATAGATTCTTTTGTTAATGATACATTTGTAATATACCTAATAGATAATCCGTATTGTTTTAATGATTGTATGTACTGCGCTGTTCGTGATAGTAGAGCGAGATTCACTACTGGTTTCAACTGGTATCAACTGGCATTTGGTACTTCTGTATCGAAGGTTCTAAGATTCTGGTCTACACTAAGAGATCACTACTGGATCAATTGCAAAGTTAATTGTAACTGATAATCATTAAACGATTGGATCCCCTATGGTTGAAAAAACGTTGGGGCGATTCTTTATACCCTGAAACCACCCGAATGCCACCAGTGGTTGCAAAATCTAACAACCAAGGAGTTATGCTCCAGAGAAACAATTAAGTTTACCCCAACTTCAGCCAATTGATTTGGCCATGTGGTAAATCGTTTTATTGGTTATCTAGTCTTTAGAATGGTTTGTTGAAGCCTTTGTTTAAAGGTGCTTCATTCGTTATGTTTCATTGAAAGCCCCGTTGTAAGACTCTGATTCAGAGAAGTCTTGTTTTTAGGGAGGGGACTGTTGGTTCTGGCCCCAGACTTACCCACTTATTGTTGGTATGTCGTGCGACAAGGTAGAGTCAATTCCTCTCCATAGTGTGTGGGTGCAAATAGAATGACTGGGTGAGTTCCCCACACTGGTGGTGGGTCACTTGAGGGTAGAACTGTCACTAGACTAGGGGAAAGGTAATATTTTTTAGGGGTATACGTTTTTAGTGGAGTCGGTTTTGGTTACTGTTTTGGATGGGGTTTCTGGGCCCGCCATTTTTGATATCCTGTCACACGAGTGACACTTACTGGAGTTTAGGCTAACATCACCAAACCCCTCTAAAACCATTAGAGCCATTTGTTTTAGCTCCACGAAGTCATTGTAGAGGAAACCTCGCCCCGCTCCAGCTTATACCGAGCTCTTCAAGGTCATGATGGTGAAGAGCATAAATTGGTGTTTATACTATACATTTGATGATACTGTACTACACTCTAAGGTGAGAACCCTTACCCCTGTACCCGACTGACCAGAAAGGCCAGACGTCACTAACCACCCCTCACATGACAACCCGAGATCTATACTACCTAGTGTAAGTATTGATCTCGTGTCGTAGTTAAAACTGAACTACTAGTCTGTCCATATCCTACCTCCTCTGGCTACTCGTAAATCGTACTTCTCGCTAGAATCGCTTGTTCTCCCTGCTGTTGCGCCAGCGCTACTAAACTGTTTTACTGAGAACTACACTAAAAACTCCACCCCAACCACCACACTGTTCCTACCCACAAACACCGCTAAAAAACACCATACACTATCCAATGGACCCTTCAGCTGCACTACTCACCATATACCCAACTAATTACAAAACTACCACTATCACTACCTTTCTACCTGGGCTTATTACCTCTGGTCACGGTAGCTTTCACTAGCAACCGCTACGCGACTACATGCACACCTTACTTTGTGTTTCCCTAACATCCACACTATCTATATACACCAATCTACTTTATTTATTACTCATATCATCATATCATCCTTTATAGCCCATAATGAATGATAGCGTGTTTGAGGACATAGAACAGGACAACAACCCTTCGTTCTATGGCAATCCATCCATTTTAACCGATCCTTATGGCCATCAACACAGAGGAGGAACTAGCGGGTCTAATGATTCATCATATGCTCCTACTACTGGCGGCTCCAGTTCACCTCATAGAACAGAATCATTTTCTTCTGGTATACCTCCTACCAACGACTTGATCAATAGCTCGATTGGATTGTCCAACCAGATCCAAGAATACGTCAATAACCCAAACCTCAAAGTTGATATCGTCTCCAGTGAGCGTTTGGTCAATTCATCGGTTATTGTATATTCAATTCAGATACATATAGATAGCGATAAGGATGAAGAAAGAGCTAGCTCATCAATCATAGTCAAGAGACGTTATAGTGAGTTCAAATCCTTACGAGACCATCTTTCCAAGTTGTATCCTACCCTTATAATTCCTCCAATTCCCGAGAAACATTCAATCTTTAGTCTAATTGTCAACTCTATCAACAACTCCAATGATTCTGGAGTAATTGAAATGAGAAAGAGATACTTCAAGAACTTCTTAAACGACCTTATATTTGAATCCTCCCCACAATTGAGAAACTCTCCTTTATTACACAAGTTTTTGGATCCAAACTATGAATTGGGTTGGTATAATGCAATCAACGAACCTCCAGTCAATTTGATCCCTAATAATTTATTGTTGGCGAACCCAATCAATCCAAGTGATCAAAACGGTTTGTATTCATTGCTTCCAACTGTGAATGGGTTCGACTTTGAATCTAATATCGATAATTTAAGCTCCTTAAAAAGATTAAATGAAGATTTAATGAACTTGAAGGATCAAGTCAAGTTGTTCGATTCCAAGGGTAAAGACTATTTGACTCTCCACAAACCAGAAGATGAATTTGAACCAGATTTCTTATCTCATGATTACACACAATTCGAAGAAATTCCAAAGAATTTGATACAATTTGAAGTCAAGTTCCATCACATAATAAAGATATTAAATGACTTAAACAAGGTAAACTCAAGAACAGTTAAAGATTATAAATCAGTGATAAATACATTAATTGAATTAGGAGGTAATTTAAACAACTTTTCTTTGCAAATCTATGAATCTTCCAATTATCAACAATCCAAAGGTACCGCGGACTCTAATGATCCTAATAGTTTAAGTTTGGCTATAGAGAAGTTTGGTTCAACTATTGATAGTACTTTCTTAAACTTTGAAAGTTTTGTCATAACTAATTTGATTCCTGAATGGCAAGAACCAATTCTCCAACTTGTTCAATATTACATTTCAAGTTTGCATCTTATCAAATTTTACAAGTACAAGATTATACAGTATAAGTTGTTATACAAACTCAAGTTTGCCAAATTCCAAGACCTTTTGAATTTATCATCAAATTCTGCAGCTTTTGCTTCTTCAGACAACTCTTCTGCCAATGGCGATTTAGACCATTTGAAGTATTTAAATAGTCCAAGTTTGAACAATGCATTGCAAAGAATAGAAGCTAGAAAGAAGAAGGGAGGATCACTTTCTACCAAGAAGTCATGGTATGGATTATTTGGAGGAAACAATGGGTATAATAAACAATATTCTAATCAATTGCTCAGCGGAGAAGAAGAACCAAATACTGCCAACGGGGTTGCACCAAACCAAGGTAAACTTAAAACTGTTTTGATCAAGAAAGAATTGAATAAGTTGAATCAATTGATCCAACTTACCAATGAAGATATGATTAAATTAACTCAAGAACTCAACTCAACTTTCGAAGAGTTTTTGAAGAAATTGGAAAAGAAATGGCTCCAGTTGATGATTAAGTATATTCAAAACGGTAAGCAATTGTTTGAGCAAAACCTTGGCAATTGGAACGAGTTCAGAGAGTTTTTGACAACCGATCAACCAATTTAACGATCACCTATTGTCACAATTTGATTAGCGAGTTTTTTCGGCTTAGTATGACTTTTAATGATGGATTGCAGAGGTTCAGCTTCAGTTTGGGAACTTACTTATAATTAAACACCTCACCTCATTTTATTCTAGAGGTCTCCACAGGATCCCTAGCTCTATATCGTTTATTGGCGGTCCGGAAACCAGCCCAATAATATACATAGCATTTCCATATATCGAGATAAATATTATATAACATATTACGTAATCCACACTTTCAATAGAACCCAATAATTTCACCCTAATGCTATGAGAGTCTCTGACAACAAGACAGTACGAACGAGAATGTATATGGAGCGAGTATCGTTAGCATTGTACGACATGTATCTCCCCATACCCTCCTAAAAATCACCACACTCCCATTTGGCCTCCCGTTCCCCAACTGCTACTGCCTTTGGTCGCGCACGCACAATTTGGTGGCAACAATTCACCTCTATCGATACTCCACCCACAAAACTAAGTAACCTCCATCAATTACATCACCATGTCAGCAATGGATTTAGATTACGACTCCTCAACCGTTTTGGCCACACTCAGACTGGAAACCGAGTCACCCGACTTAATAAACTTGATCTATCAACTTGAAGATTACTATGAAAGAAAGTTATGGCATCAACTCACATTGACTTTGGATGAACTTTATCAATCAGAAGAAGCATCAGCAGACTTGAAGTTTAAGATTTATGGCTCGTTCATTAGTCAATTCTCTTCCAAATTGAACTCTATAAAGGTTGTTGATTTCCTTTTGGAAAGTCATAACAATCAACCACAAGATACTTTAGATAACTTATTGGAATTAAAATCTGAATATGTTAAGGAATTGAAGAAGAGTCATAACATCAAGTTTAAAGATGATGAAAAGGAACTTAAGGCTTTGGTTCAAGCCGATGAATCTATAACTTATGTTCGTTTACAAATAGCAAGATATTATCTTAAATTGAATAAGATCTCTGATGCTGAAGAGATTTTGGATGAATTAAAGGATTCATTTGGAACTGATGAAGAAGGTCGTAATTTTGAAAACCCAAAGATCAATTCTGCTTATTACTTAGCCAAAACTGAATTATACAAGATAAATGAAAACTATAACTTATACTACCCCAATGGATTATTATACTTATCATCAGTTGAAAACAACTTATCTGAATCACAAAAGCTCAAGTTATGTTATGAATTGTGTATCGCTGCTTTATTGGGTGATAAGATTTATAACTTTGGTGAATTGATTTTACATGATATTTTAAATGTTATTAAAGATGAATCCAGTCAATACAACTGGTTATACAACTTGATTCAAAATTTGAACTCCGGTAACTTGACCCAATTTAACCATTGGTTAGAAATTGCCTACAAGAAGTCTCCATTCTTGGCTAAATTCGACGTTTTCTTGAAACAAAAGATCATTATCATGAGTTTATTAGAATTAATATCTACCAAATCTACCACCAACAAACAATTAACTTTCAAGGAAATTTCTTCTTTCACTGGTACTTCTATTAATGATGTTGAGCATTTGATTATCAAGTGTTTCTCCTTGAACTTGATTAAGGGTCATATCAACCAAATTGATGAAATTTTGGTGGTTACCTGGTTGCAACCAAGAATCTTGAACTTAGATCAAGTTAATGTTTTGTACAAGCATTTGATGAATTGGGAGAAACAAGTTGAAGACTTGGCCCGTTTATGAAAATGGTGGTTCTGTATGGGCTGGAATATAATTAAACCTAGAACTACAATAAAAATTAAATGAAGTTGTTAGTTCAATGTCAAACGAGTCAGTCCATCGCAGTGAATAAAAGAGCTGCGAGACACTCAACCAACAAGCTATTCAGTACATAGTATAGCTAACAATAGATATCAACAATGCGAAAAGAACTGATTGTAGAGACAGAATTGATAGTATTGGTTATTAGATCGATTAGGTTAATATAGGTGTAGCATAGAAATGGTTTAGTGAGTTCTCAATTGTCCGATTTTATCAGATCCATCAGTACAGTTTTCTGACTAATCACTATTACTGAAAAATGAAACCTCTGTGTAGTCCAATCAATTCAGCCTACCTAGTTTCACCAGGATCAGTATGGCTAGGTGAAGGTGAATCTCTTGGCATCCTCGCGGGGGTGTATAGTAGTTCCACTGGAAATTGCTCAGTGTGTCAGTGTCTAGGCGGGACTGTCGCGGTAGTACGGATGATCTTGGCTGAAAAATAGATCACAGAGCCCAGAGACAATAGGGAGGGGTCTTCAGCTTCTAGTCCCTGACACAACTCGAACTGGCCCAGATCAAAGGGCCAATGGTCGGTGTATGAACCATCAGGCTTAGTGGGATCACCCATAAGTCTATATCACGGTGTTTATCTCCGTATACAGTTTCCTTTATCTACTCTCACTACTCCTAAGCCCTGTGACCCTCGCTATATTTTTTCGGATCTAGTGGTAACGGGAACGAATGTCAGTAGCGGCTACCTCTAGTATTGGCGGTGGTGGTGCGCGGTCCCAACTTTTTATATAACAAATCATCAATATTTAACAAACCTATAAAGAGAGTCAACCAACAGATGAAACTCCTATCATCATTACTCACTTTAGTGCCTCTCATCACATTGGCGAGTGCCAACCGTGTGGACTTCGATGAGGATGTCAATTCGCAAGTTTGCGCTGGTATATACTCGAAACATGATTGGGGTGGATCATTAGTTCCTCATATTCAACTATCTTTAAACAAGTTCGATAAGAATACTTACCATCCAAAGGGTAAGGATGTCATTGAAGGAAATATCGAAGTCAGTTATATCATATTCGAATACAAGGACTTGAGCATGATCGGTATACCAAATAAAGATGGTTCTTTGTCCTATATATGTGACAATCAAGCCATTAATGAAAAGTTATGTGAGGCCAAACAAAAAGGAGAGTTCTTATACGAAGGTAAGAAGTCTAATTCCACTATTTTGACCAGTGTTCTCCGTTCTGTGGGACCTGCGCATATTGATTATCCAATCAACAAGACTGGTTACTACTGTGTCTCTACTGTTAGTATGTCTGATAAGAAATATAAGGGTCAAGTTAACTTCCAAAATGCCTTTGGTGAATTGAATGCCAGTGAAATTCCTAAGTTACCTGCTTACGGTATCTTGACCTTATGTTATGCCATCGCTGCGTCATTATTCGGTTTCCAATTCTTCAAAAAGAGAAAGGAAAACCAAATTCTTCCTTTACAAAGATACTTATTAGCCATGATCGGTTTCTTAACTTTCGATACCATCGTGGTGTGGTCTTACTATGATTTGGTCAACAGAACCAAGAATCCTAACTCCAAATTCGTGGTGGTCTACATGGCATTTTTGTCTCTTTTGAACGCCATTAAAATCACCTTTTCCTTATTTTTATTATTATTGATCGCTTTAGGTTATGGTGTGGTTACCCTTAAGTTGAAGAAGAAAGTGATGAACAGAACCAAGATTTTGGCAGGTGTTCACCTTGTTGCTACTCTTGTCTATCTTATTTCCTCTTACTACCATGGACAAACCAGTTCTACTTCTGCTACCAGTGATCTTTCTGATGACAACTTTGGTGGTTTGATTGAATTAATTCCAATGGTGCCAGTCACCATCACATTGTGTATCTACTACGTTGTCATTTTAATGTCTATTAGAGGTACCACTGCCAGTTTACACCAACAACGTCAAATCATTAAGTTGCAATTATATGAAAAGCTTTTCAGAATCATCTTTTTCGCTGTCGTTTTGACCATTGGTGGTTTCACCTTATCATCTTTCATCTTTTTCGGTATGACCAACACTGAAATGGTTGAAGAATACTGGAAATCCGGATTCTTTATTCTTGAATTCTGGCCTAGTGTTGTCTTCTTCTTTGTTTTCATTGGTGTTGCTTGGTTATGGAGACCAACTGAAACCAGTTATATGTTAGCTGTTTCTCAACAATTATCTGGAGGTGATGATCTTGGAGAAGATGGTGAAGAAGGAGCTGCTGGATACCATCAAGGACATGAATTCGAATTAGATGACTTGTCATTATTGAGTCATGATGATGAAGAACAACAACGTCGTGATAATGACAGTTTCGAATTGAGAGATTCTCGTCCCGCTCCTTCTGAAGCTCCTCCAGTTTACGATGAATTAGATACCAAGAGCAGTAACAACAAGAAGAAGAATGTTCCAGAAGATAACACTTTGTTCGATGTTGGTGAGGATAGTGATCATGATAGAGATGATAGATTGAATTAGCAAAATAGACACACAAAACAATAAAAAAAAATTGAAATTGGTATTTGCATAATTCCTAAAAAGATCATCCAGCTGGTTGGTATGATAATGGTTGGTTGGAACAGATCTGAACCAAAAAAATCGCTGTATTTGTTCCTCCTGTGTCATCAACAAAGTTTATATATATATGTATATATATCAAATGAAATAAATACCAGTATTATTAGATAAGAAAGTAGCGCCTAGTTGGAGCAATGAGTGGAGAAGAGAATTTATCAAATATAAAAAGTGTATCATCATAGTTTACAATATGACTGTTCACCTTGATCGATGTTGGTAGAGAGTTTAGAATGATTGCAAAAAACGCGACATGAACCAAATGTCGTGGAGTGATTAGGTTTCATCAACCGAGTCAGAGTATTTGGGATTGTTAAGAAGGAAACGAGCATAAAGGCAACGAAGTGGAAAATCATTCATTACTTCTTTAATTAAAGAAAAAGCTGTTAATAGTAGTCTTAATTTAGCTTGGGGTGTGATCTGTGAGTCACCGCCAATGGCTATAGACGAATACTTCCAATGGATATTGGGTTTTTCCTACTGCGAACATACAAAATAGTGATCAGAAGCGGTATAGTGGGCTACAGTTTTAGCTTGCGCTTTTGTTAATAAATCGAAGGTAAGAGATCAGGCACTGTCACTGGGAACTTAGGCAACGCGTTTTGCAATTTCTAGTTGTAAATCCCGTAACGCGTGGGTTTTTGCAACCGCAGTTTCTTCAACAGAAGTCCCACTAAATCAGCACCAGAGAGACTAAAGAGATTGTTTTACGACTTAAAGAGCCTTCTAATGTTGCGCCTTCTCTTTAACATCTCAATTTTGCTTTTCAATCCATTTCAATGGAGTTATTTCAATTATATTAAGGAATCTTCAAAGGTCGTGTACGTTTCAGGAATACTGGGAAATGGTGACGCCCCAGGCAACCAGTCGCTACTGAGGTAACATTATAGCCAAGAACCAGTCTTATTGGTGCACATTGCCTCTTATAACAGTATTCACAATTCCTCGGGCTACAGAATCGCAAAGGATCCTGTTTTGCTACTGCTCCACATTTAGCCATATCCTTTCGAAGTAAATCCGTAGACTACCGTGCCAATCCGTTGCTCCACCGCCGCTCCTTGAGACAGTAGTGCGCAACTCTCCTGACTCCTGAAGTTTGCAACAACAAACTGGTCAAATCTACAGTTGTACCATTTTTTCGTAATATTTTGACCCGTCTAGACCAAAACATTGTGCTTTACAAAACTTGCAGTCGAATTTTTAGAGTGGTTTTCCAATATATCTACCATATCGCCATTTTCTTGCCTTGGGGTATTCTCTCACTCACCTGTCCCTTTCGTGAATTTTGGGCCAGGATCGCCGCACGACCATCGCGAGAAAAACCCACCACCATTCATTGCAAACATCTCACCAATACTCTAACATCACAAAACAAGTAACCTACACACGTTCCTAGGTCCATTTTCAAGGCTCATTTGCACTAACTTACCGACCTAACAGATTCGAACCTATACGCTTCGCTTCTGTGTATACACATAATCCTTTTTGATTATCATGATCACCAGTCAACAACCTCATCCGCCAAGACCAAGGGTATCATCAACATCGAATGTTTCCGAAAACACGCTATTGAAGTTACGAAACCAATATCCAGTATGGGCCCAGACTCCACCTAGCTTACCTACACCACCACTTGAAGAAACCACCGTCAACTCGAGCGAAACTGACGATTCCAATCCATTACTCCTTGACGATACCACAGCGTCTATCAGTGCGCATCCATCAGGGTTTGATACACCCCCACCACCAGCGCGCTCACCATCTTCATCATCACTTTTATCATCACCACAAGTCCTGCAGCTAACTTCAATGAAAGATGTAGACGCTTATATTCCTGACAAAAGATTAAACAAAAGATACAGGAAGTACTTGAGACATAATGGCATCATGAAATTTTTAACGCGATACATTCCATCTCTGGTATCAAAATGGGACATATACAAATTAATTTTAGATTTAGGCTACCCTAAAAAAGTTATCCAAGACCTGGCTCCATCCACGACCAAAGAAGTGGTAAAGATATTAATGAACTTGTTGGTCAATGATCCAACCACAGTTCAAAAATCTCCAAATAAATCCAATGCATCACCTGAAAATGTCAAAATTAATGCCAAAATCAGTACCATTACTAAATCTAAATCAAATACAAATGCCAAATCAAATCAATATACCTTTGATAAGTTTTTAAATCACTTGCCGACCGCGAAAAGAATTATGGTTATTACAGGAGCTGGAATCCTGACCCTGTTGGGTATACCTGATTTTAGATCATTCAAGGGTTTATATACTCAATTAAAGCATTTAGAATTGAATGATCCTCAAGAAGTTTTTAATATTGCTACTTTTCAAAGAAATCCTAATATTTTCTACTCAATTGCTCATATGATTTTACCTCCTGAAGATAAATTTACAATCTTGCATTCCTTTATCAAATTATTACACGATAAAAATAAATTATTAAGAAACTATACTCAAAACATCGACAATTTAGAGTCCGGTGTGGGTATTTCCAAAGAAAAATTAATTCAATGTCATGGCTCTTTTGGTACTGCCACATGTACCACCTGTCAAAATAAATATACAGGTTCCAAAATCTTTGATCATATTAGACACAAACAAGTTCCTAGATGTTTGGATTGCTATAGTAAGGTAGATTTAAATGATGAAGTTCCAATCAGCTATGGTGTTATAAAACCTGATATCACATTTTTTGGAGAAGATCTTCCTAAAAGTTTCCATAAAACAATTCAACGTGATATGAAAAATTGTGATTTGGTTCTTGTCATTGGAACCTCCCTTAAAGTATATCCAGTCGCTGGAATTATAGATGAAATTCCAAAGAGAGTTCCAAGAGTATTGATTAATAGAGATGACATACCTGATAAGGAATTCGATTTAAAATTACTAGGAAATAGTGATGATATTGCTTCTTATATTTCAAAGGCACTAGGAGAAAATTGGCAAATTCCTAACAAAAATTATAGAAAGAAAAATGATTTAAGAATTGAAAAAGACGATCTGGAGAGTAATATATATAGAGTCAAATGATATAACACCGAGTGAACAACTGGCTTGAGTTGGTACCAAGTGTTCATATCTGGATCTTTCCAAATCCACTTCAATTATAATTATGTATAATCTGATAATTAGAATTCACTTCTGCATTTCCTAATAAATAGGACCCATATTTATTCAATATTGAACCAAAAATAATACTAATGTAAAGCTTATATCTTTATTAATTTTATCGTCATATATTTCATTAGTCATACTTTTAATTCAACTCATCTAACCTTTGAGTCAACTTGAGTTCAACGTCAGTCCAATTATTGACCAAACCCTTGTAGAAATTAATTTCTTGGTCACATAATCCCAACATGCTTTCTTTCAATTCATTTCTGTTGAAACGGTCCCAGTTTGGATATTCTTCTGTAATAATTTTATGGGTTAAATCATTAACCAATTTAGTTTGGGTTTCAATTTCATTCTCCAATTGAATAGTTCTTTGTTGTAATTTTTGTACCTTTTGGTCATTCATGGAAGATCCAATGTGTGGAGTAGCTGATGTTGATAAAGTATCTTTGATTAACTGGGTCGTATTGTTAACAATTCCACCACTACCGTGACTCATTACTGGGTTTGGAGGTGGATGGTTAGAATGATGCTGTTTGGACTCTGAATAGCCACCCCCTAAACTGGCTAATTCATTTCTTGCTTTCTGAAGATAATCTTGTAAAACTTGTAAATCGATCTTCTTGTTATGTTGAAGTTCGATTAAATTGGTCAAGCTGGCAATGTATTTGGAGCAATCTTTAATTGCAACTAAAAATGATTCATCAATAAAGCGGTGTAAATCAGACCAATTCTTCAGGAAATAATCAAGGGAAGAGGAAAAGATCTTAAAATTAGTTAAAATATTGGAGTCGTCCTTGGATGGGGTTACAGGTTCTGTTTGTTCAGATTGTTGGATTAAAGACAATTTTTGTATTTGGGCCAGAAATTGTTCATAGTCGATGCTGAGTTCATGATTCTTCTTATTTAACTTCACAAAGATCTTATCAAGTTTGATTAAATTTTCGTAAAGCTTCTTTAATTTATCATTTATTTCCAAGATATCTTTATTTGTTTCACGTTTATGCTTAGATGGAGTTAAGAAGTTCATTACAGTTTCTGTTATAAGGTCTTCATTGACAACCTTATTAACAAAACCACCACTACTGTCATCATCTTTGTAGTTAATCTTTAAGTTCTTAGTGAAAGTAGTCCAATCGTTTGAATCACTGATGAACAAATGGAAAATTGACAGCTGAGAAAGATATTTGTGCTGTAATATGAACTTGACGAATCTATCAAGGGAATGTAAACGTTTGTGAACAAATTCTGTACTGAAGGTATCACCAGTAAGGTACTTGAAGCTCAGCTTCGAAGGCATTGGTGGAATTAATAATGTGGGGTAATCATTCGTTAAACTATCATGAAGGATGCGGAAATCACCATATCTACGACGCACTTTGATAGGAGATTCTGACTTATCTTTTTTGGCACATAATTTCAACACTGCTGGGTGCTCGGTGGTGGTAGTAATTAAATAGGATATGAAGGGTTTGGAATTGGAGTCTACATCACGAATTGGTTCAGTAACCTTGGACTTGATAGGATATTTCTCAAAGAGTTCGGTGATTCTGGCTTCTTGTTCCGATGAATTGTCTGATTCAACAACAGGAGTACTTGTGGCAGCAGTATTAACAGCTGGTGCTGGTAAACCGCTTGAACCCTCTTCGGAAACGGGGTTCCTAGGGCTCTCCACAAGAGTTGTTTCTGTGTGTTCTTCATGCTGAGGAGCCACCGGCTCTGGTTCTGGGATGGATTCAGGTTCTAATTGAGGCAGCTCTGGTTCTGCAACTGGTTCTTCTGGTTCTGTATCGTGAACCAAAGGTTGTTCTTGTGGTTCTTCTTGTTTTGGTTCGTCATGTTCGTGGTCTTGGCCGGTAGTGTCTTCTGTTTCCTCTTGAATGACATGGTCTACGCGACTGGCGGCATCAACCGGAGGCTGTATGACCTCATCACGGTCCCATTGAATCGAAGTGAATTGATCCTCTGAGCTCATGGTGTTTACTGATAAGGGTGTGGTGGTGGCAATCAATTTTGTTGAGGATAAAGTCACGCGCGGTAAATCGTGACGAGACGACTTGGTAATGATAGGGATAGTAGAGCCTCAATAAGTACGATACGGTTATGGGGGAAAAATTGAAGGGTTAATTGGTTTTTGTTTGAAATTATAGCGGGGTTTTGGTGATATTTTTAGTCCCAAATTTATTAGAATATACTATCTACTGGTGTAGTTGTTGCTTGGTTGAAAGTGTGCTTGGTGGACTGGTGGTGCGTGTTTCGCAGTAATTTGCAGGGAAACCCTTTTATTTCTCCCTAAAGTAGCTAAGTTAGGCACACGATCAGTCAGACTCGCAGTAGTAAATAAGGTTGCTGTCCCAGTAATAATATTGGCCAGACTAAAGGAGCTAAGATAGGGACTTCTTCTACTAATAATCTGTCTGTTTTCGCAGTACTAGTTTTGCATCCCAGGTAGTACCCAGGGCCCATACCATTATATATAGAATGCTTGTTAACAGGTGACAAATGAGATAGTACCCCAGCACGTATTCTACTATACATGGTACGGCTATATATTATACCATTAGAAAGGTGGGAACTTTTCTTCCATTTCTGGAACAGACTTGGCCAAGTTGTCCTTATCAATCAAGATCAAATACCTGGTTACTACTACAAAGGAAATTCTCACTCTCTAAGTCATAATAACGTATTAACTATTAGTAGATATTAATAGGTCCCATGAATCCATGAATTGTGATATTTCCATAGATATTTTCTACTTTCAGTTTAGATCCCTTTCCTCTGTTTTATACTTTCAGTTTCCATTTCTCTAAACACTTTGATACACTGTATTCTGTTCCTTGTCGTACATTTAAAATCAATTATTATTTATGTAGTTTGCATCTCGAATTTATCACCAATTTTGTAATTGGTATTGTTGTTGTAATTGTTGTTGTTTCTGTGTGTCGAATTAAATAATAAGCCAAACTCCAGCACCTATAAGAGAAACACCAATAATAGCAGTAATAATACCAGCACCGGCCTTATCACCAGAGTTCAACTTCAATGGTGGAGCATCGGCATTGGTAACAGCATAACCACCTGATGGGTTAGACTTGGAACTACCACCATCATGGGCAGTATAAATTGGGAAATGTTCAGCTCTTAAATTGTTAAGGGCTTCTAAAGCAGACATTTGTTCACCCAAACCGTACTTACCATCCCATCCACCAGTGAACCAGCTCAAACCACAAGTAACACCATCAGAACCACCAGAACAAGAGTTAGCGGCGGCGTTAGCAGCATTAACTAACCACTCATTAATTTGTTCAGCAGTTTCTGGAACTAAAGTCTTGGTTAAACCTAAGAATCTAGAAAAGTATGCTTTGAAAGATCTTTGATCTTGACTGCATGAGTTGGAAGGTTGACAAGCAGCTTCGTACATAATCTTATATTTAGTACCAAAGAAGACTTGAGCACCTTTCAATAATTCTCTGACTCTTCCTAACCACACTTCATCTTCAGTATGGTTATACATATAGGCAGCACCAGAAAGGAATAAACCGTGATTATAAGTCCATTGGTAAGGAGTGATTTCGGAACAGTTGTGAACCTTCAAACCATCAAGAACTTGCCAGTATTCACCATCAATGATCAATTTGGCATCAACCATCCAGTTCCAGACATTTTCAGCCCATTGAGCATAAGTATCGTTACCGGTGTATCTAGCTAATCTAGCACCAATATGGAACAAACAACCATTGGAAACCGAGTTCTTATAGTCATAACCCGAGTTCCATTGGAAAATCTGCCATCTTAAACCACCACCACAGTCTGCTTCATCCCATCTAGCAGTCATAGTATTGAAAACAGCTTGAGCAAGAGAAAGCCAGGCTTTTCTATCATCAGTAGGATTGGAAAAGTTCTTTTCGGCAGCACCCATAACGGCAATACCCCAGAAACCTTGATCATCATTACCTTCAGTAGTAGATTGATTTAAAGGAATATAATTGAAATCATCACCCACTTGATATTCCATAGCCTTTTTAATGGTTTCAACATAAGTATCATTTTCCATGAAATAACCATAATCGGTTAAGGAACCCCAGGCACCACCGGCTTCCCACCAATAGTATGGCCAACTAAACATACCCACTGTACCACCATATTTATCACCTTCATAATAATTCATAAGACCTTTGGCAATAATGGCAGCATTTTCTTTAACATTGGTAAGATTATTGGTATCTAGGTGAAGTGCTTGAACGAGACCCACCACAGATGTGAGGATGATATATGGATGTATCTTCATCAGCGAATGTAGTTGAAGAACTTAATTTGGGGTGTTTTTTTCTTTTTGGTTTTACAGTTGATTTGAAAAAGTGTAGATCTAAATTTAACGCGAGAGAGTAAAGGGATAGATAGTGCAGAGAACAGACACACCAAGAAAGAAATGAAAGGGAAGCGAAGCGAAGGAAATGCGACAAAGTAGTGAAAAATGAGGTAATTGCAAAGTGCCAAAAACCGCAGGGAAAAAAGGGCTTAAACGTGGAGTACTGGGAATTGGGAAAAATGGGGTAAGTTCTATAAATATGATAGTGTTTGTTTAGATCGTCCAGTTTATCTATAAATGTACTGGATTGAAATGGGCTGGTGTGGGTGTAAATGGAGAAGGGATGAGAAATGCAGGATGGGGGATGGGGGATGGAGTGGTATTAGTGATGGTGGTAGAAGTCTTGGTGGTGGTGGTTCCAGGACGCGTGAAATTCTCGCTGTACCACACAGCCGAGATGATCTACCACACTGGAAACGAGTATATAAGAGAAGAAGAGGGTAAAAAGTGGGAACACCGATAAATAGACAGAATGAGATATATAGGCTAGGAAAGAGCTGCTATAGTGTGTGTATGGTAGCAGCTAATTGGTGTTGGTGGCTCTGTTTCTGGGCTTCTTTAGGTATCTACGCGTTCTACTGATTGTCTTGGCTGTACCTTCAGATGACTGGTGCACCCATGATGATCTGCAAATGATCAGTAATAATTGAACACTGGTGGGGCTTTGAATTTACGTCAGTTTCGGGACTTTGACGAGCTCCTATGTTTAACCCTGGCACAAGCTGTTTGGCTCTTTGCTTGTCTTCTTTTGGAGTTCTGGGTTCCATTGGTAGCATCTCTGTGATGATCTCATCTGGTGGATTTGCTGTAGCACACTAGTGCCTAGAATTTCGCCCCAACTACGGAACTGGACCGAACCATCCACCAAAGGATTGTATTTGGTCCTTTCTAAAACTTACTAATACTATCGATCTAAGGCCATTGTAGCAGCGTAAGCACTACCAATCTTTACTAGTACCTACTTTATTCTACTGTTGTTACTAATCTAGTTTATTCTAGACACTACTATACATAAGCATTTGCTTAAAGACCGGTCTTCTGTGGGAGGCATTGTAACACCCGTTTATGGCTTGAACACTGGATCCAAGATTTCGGCAGTTCCTTCTTTTCTATACTCTCCATCGAGAACAGAATTGATATGGTTCACTTGTCCAATAGATAAACCGTCTCTGTCTTCTTCCTCAGATTCAACTCCTTTGAGCACGCTTCCATCGAGCTCATCGTCACTAGCTTCTTCTTCTACTTCACTACCGTCTTCTATACTGGCTTCTTCTTCCTCTTCTTCCTCTTCAACTCCGAACACTTCTTCGAAGTTGATGAAATCAGCAATAAAACTGTCCTTGTTCATTCCCTTCAAGAATTTTTGGCCATCTTCAGAGAATAAATCTAATACGGCAATTAACCTGTCATAAACAACTCTAGCAGTGGCCAAGTTGTAGTCAATAGATCCACCAGGTATCTCTGGTCTTTCGTATTTAACCTTGTTGAAGATATCACCAACCTTATCCTTGACTTCTATGGAATACTTGGTGTTACTTGGCTTGTACATTTGATGGTTGACCTTAACAATCAATAAGTTATGCTTTCTGTTGTAGTTGAAATAAACAGAAGAGTTCTTGATCTTTATCAATTTTTCATGATCAACTTCAGAAAATCCTTGGTAAATGAAGTTATAGAAACTCTTGATGGAAGAAGTATTTTTCACATCATTTAAATTGGTAGAGATTTGGTTGAAATCAATACCAACAATAGAAACAATTGGATCAATGTAAAGGGACTTCAAGTTGTTCAAAAGATTGGTACGCACTTGTTTTTCTGATAATCTGATAGTGTTCATGTTGTTGGATTCACTCTTACCTAAGGTAGAGTCAAACTTACCCAAATTGGTAGTGAACTCTTCATTGAATTCCTTAAGATAGACCAAGTTGGAAATGTTTTCATTGTTTTGTTTCATTTTTAAAATAGATATCAAGTATGATTGGAAATCGTGGAACACATTCTTGTAGGAGTATGGATCAAGGTCTTTCATAGCACCACCAATTTCTTCACCTTTGTTACCTAACTTGGCCAATTCACTGTAGATATCTTCTTCTTTGGTTTCTTCAGCATAGTCACTGTATTGCTTACGCTTGTAATGGTTGGTAGCGTCTGGTTTGTCAACTTTTGGTAATTGTTGGTAAGCTTTGGCAGGAAGTTGAGCTGGTTGAATTGGTTGAGATGAAGGTGGAACACCTTGGTTTTGGTATGGTTGCATCTGGATATTTCTAGGAGTAGCCTGAGAATAATTGTTGGATTGAGGAACAGATGTAAATGCTTGAATTGGAATAGTAGCAGATTTGAAAGTATATTGATGGTTGGAAGCTGGAGCATGGCTTGGTGTATTAGTTTGAGTTACTGGACTAACATAGTTTGGATTACTTAAAAGTTCATTGATTTCTCTTTCATAGTTGAATGGTTTGTTGTGGAACTTTCTGAAAAATTCATCTTTTAATAACCCTTCTTCTTCCATGAAATTTCCAGTCAAACTTTGTTCTTTAAATTGTTTAAGACCATAAAGCATGGTTTCTTCAGCCAATGGTTTTCTGGAATTCTTCTTGTTTCTTTCAATGATTCTGCACTTGGCACATGTTCTATATTGCAGCACTTCAAGAGGCTCATCATCGAGTCTCTTTCTCTTACAACGACGACATCTTCTGACTTCAGCAGACATTTTGGAAACTTAGTTTATATGGGTGATAGTTTTGTTTTTGTTCTATAAGATTCTTTTTGTGTCTATAGTTAATTAAACACTAACTGAGTTCAAAATGGAGCAACTAATTTGGAAAGTGTGTTTCTCTATTAAATGTATCACTTGCACTCAAACTGCTTAAATGTTGACTTTGTTTCGTTTTATTACTTGTATTTGGGCCTTAGTTTAATATGGACCTTTTTCTGCACCGAAAAATCGCACTTTTGTAAACTTTTGGTTTTCACTGTTTTTCACTGTATGGGGCTGAAACCAGGAAAAAAAAAAAGATCTGTCTCGTATATTAACGCTGTAGATAGTACGCTTTATACGATCGATGGATGTTGGGCTGGTGGTGGAGGGGCAGAGTATCCAAATAGTCGCTAAGTGGATGATTGTAGTAGTAGAAACTGGGAAGTAGTTAATAGTTTTTTTTTTCCTTTGGGTTTATTTTCTTTGCTGACTTTTGCTGTTGGGATCACGTGGTCATGGGAAATTGGAAAAAGTGGCAAAATCTCCTGTTTAGTAACTTCTAGGAGTTAAGAGATGGATCGATTGATCGATCGGTTTGGAGGTGCTACAACGGGGTTTTTTCTTTACTAGAGTGTGCTTGTGTGTGTGTGTGTGTGGGGGGGGTAACAGAAGCTCACTATATGTGGGGGTTATTTGCCAAAGGGTCCCCAAAATGTAATGGTTTTTCACTACTAATTAGGAAGCGCGGTTGTTGTCCTGGCCATACTGAAGAACTTAAACGCTACATGGCCCAGAGATCCCAGTTTCGGAACAGCAGCTTCAACCCGTGGAACTGCCACGCCCGTAGCTCTGCCAAAAAGCAAAAACGGTGAATTGGAGTATTTTAGGAGTTGAAAATGTCACGTGATGTGAAGTCATGTGTACGAACCTACTATCTCTACCAACTACCGACCTCTACCACCACCTGTTCCACCTACAAGCTGGGCTCCTCGGCGGAATCCTGGTTTTGGTACGCCGACCGACTCTTCGGACACTTCCAGCGATGACTTGCCAAGCAGCCCAAGTAGCCCCCTCCTGCACGCTGCCCTCCCCAGTTATGCTCCTCCAGATCCGACTCTGCCACTATATCCCGTTCCGTGATCATTTCGGTGGTGACGCCACGACCGCACTAACGATGGACGAGGAGGGGCCCCAAGATAGTATCACTTGTAATCGAACATTCTCGAAGCAACCACCCAATAAATCAACGTAAGCCGCCGGAACTGTGTCGGTTGAGTCAATTCGCTTACAGCATCTCCAGGGAATAAATTAACGCTTCTCCAGCCATTCAAATACGGCTATTTTCCCCATTGTGTCTTCTAGTTTCCTCCACCTGCCCCCCGAAATAGAGCACTAGCCAACACCAATCATCAGTAATCAAAATTTTACCAAGATTAAAAAAAAGAATTAAATAAGACTAACAAAAGCTTCTGTCTCAAAATGTCTAAAATTGTCCGTTCCATCAAGAATGTGGCCAGTGGATACTCATCTGTCCAAGTATTGGTAAGAAATGCCACTTCCAACGATCCTTCGGGACCAACTACTTATGATATGGAAGAAATTTCCTCATATACTTATGGATCTCAAACTGATTTTATGGAAATCATGGATATGTTGGATCGTAGATTGAATGATAAAGGTAAGAATTGGCGTCATGTTGCCAAATCTCTTACTGTTTTAGATTACTTGGTTAGATTTGGATCTGAAAAATGTGTTCTTTGGTCTAAAGATAATTTATATATTATAAAGACTTTGAGAGAATTTATACACATTGATGAATCTGATAATGATCAAGGTGCTATTATTAGAGTTAAAGCTAAAGAATTGGTTTCCCTTTTAAGAGATGATGAAAGATTAAGAAATGAAAGAGCTCTTGCTGCCAATAAAGATGGTAGACGTCCACGTTCTGGTAGATCTAGAAGAAATACTGCCAGTGCTAGACCTCCAAGAAATGATGAACCTTATGATGAAGATTTAGAAAGAGCATTAGAAATTTCTAGAATTACTGCTGAAAATGATAAACGTCGTCAAAATGAAGATGATGAAGATCCAGATTTAGCTGCTGCTCTTAAATTATCTATGGAAGAAGAAGAAATGAGAAAGCAAAGACTCCTGCAAAATCAAAACTTATTAGATTTAGATGATCCTCCTCAACAACAACAATATTACACGACTGGTTATTATCAACCTCAACAACAATTTGTTCAACAACAATATGATATGTTTGGAAATCCTATTCAAAACCCAATGGCTACTGGTTTGTATCAACAACAAACTTACCAACCAGATTACCAACAACAACTTCTTCAACAACAGCAACAACAACAATTCCAACAACAATTCCAACAACCATCTCAACAACCTCAATTCACTGGTTTCAACTATGGCCAACCTCAACAACAGCAACAAGCTCCTTTGCAACCACTTAAAACTGGCTCCAACAATCCTTTTGCTTTACAATCAGAACAACCTGCTAAAGCTCATACTCAATCATTGAACGATTTAGCCGAACAACAGCAACAACAACAACCTCAATTCTACACCCAACCAACTCAAGTCCAATCTCAACCAGCTCAAATCAAACCTCAAACTACATCTTCTTCCAAGTTCAATGACTCTACTCACGCTGAATTGAATAACTTATTGGCCCAAGGTACTGGTATAGATACCTTTGGTAATACTGGGCAGAACAGAATTCCTCATCAGCATACTCAAACTCAGAACTTTGTAAGCTCAAGCGGTACCGGTTACAAGCAACAACTGAACGAGGTTAGATTAAGTTCCAATGCCACTGGTAACCCATTTTTGAACCAAGGCGTTAACCTGCAGCAACAGCAACAAGCTATCAACCCTGCATACACCGGGTATGGCTTTGGTAATCAACAAAACTCTCAACAGAGAACTGATGGTCCAAGCTTAATAGATATTTAGGGACTTCTATGAAGAACCATTTGAGTTGCAAAAATATAAGGAAAGGGAAAAGGGATTTATCAATGTTCTTTTATTTTTTCTTACAAGACTCTAACCATCGATCCTAGCGATCGAAGATTTATTTCGCAAAATACTTGTTGAACGATAAGAATTGGGACAACATTCAGACGAATTAGAATATTATAAACTTTATTGTTTTTCCTAATCCAACCAATCGTTTCTTTTGGTATAAAACAATTTTCTACGTCTGATTATCAGCTAAGAAAAGCTCTATTAGATTAAATAGTATTTAGGCTCTAATTAGATTCATTACGTTACATTGTGTCAATCAACCAAGAAACAATATTCATGGTAATATGTAAAAGCTAAATAATAGCCACTCAACTTAATGTGTACTTTTTGAGTGGCTCCAACTTCATCTTGAACATTGACTTAACACACCAGTCCCATTCAATTATAACACCTTGGAGGTTCTTGTCCTTCATAAGTTTATTGAAAGCTTTCTTAAGCTTCGTATCTTTAGTATTGTGTGCCACCAATACGATCTGTTCTTCTTTACCTATTTTTGAAGTTAAGAGAGCTTTCTCCAATGCAGTGGCTGTGATATTGGAATTTATACCTGGTGATTTGCTCACTCCATGGTCCCTTAAAATTCTTGAAATAACCTCAACCCCTCCATTAAGATTACTGGAAAGATTGAGATTCAAGTCTCTGAATAAAACCCCATGTTCACTAGAATTGGTCAATGTTTGAAGACCATTTTCTGAAGATTTTCCAAGTCCCAATTCGCCATTAATTACCTTAATCGAAAGAATCTTGTCCAAAGAATAATCATCAATATTAAATTCTTTGGCAATAGCCTCTGCTGTAATACTTGATTCAATAGATATCTTCTTGAGGATATCTGATAAATAATTAGGGTGGACAATTCTATTGACTTTGCTCAAACTTCTAAGGAACTTTTCTGTTCTTAAGATTTTTGGTGCTATTAAAGTGTTGATGGGGAATTTAGCCAGGAACTCAGACAATACTCTTATTCCTACTGATAAAAGCTTGTTTAAGTCAGCTTTACTTAGGCTAATTTCCAGATCACTACCCGTTATAATAGCTGTGATGTAGACTGTGGTCAGTTTCTGCTGTTCAACAGGCTCCGGTGATTTCTTGGATTTCTTAACAGGAGTAGACCCTTCTTCTTTTTCTTCTGGAGCTGCTCTCTTTGACGGACCAAGTGAGTTTTCTAATTCGTTCATATAAGTCTTCATCTTTCGAGAGCTCTTAGAGATCTCCTGATACTTATTCAAATCAGACATGTCATTATGCAACTTCAACGCTGCTTTTTTTGCAGCCGATCTTCCTTCACGTATAGGCATGATATTGACTACTTTTTTTTTGGTATCCTCTGGTTTGACTTCTTCCACAGTTTCAGTAGTTTCTTCTATTGCATCTGCTAGTTTAGAAGGTGCTTCTTTATTGGTATTAGACTTTTCCGTCTTTTCCTTGATCTTGCTATCTTTCTTTGGTTCGAGCTTTTCAGCTGGTTTCTTGACCTTTTCAGGACTTCTTGCTTGGCTTTCATCTTCGCTCATACTATCATCAATATCTGCTGTTTCTGACTTGGAGTGCTCGTCTTCTTCGATCTCCCATTGTTTAATGACATCTTCGTCAAGCTTGGTTCTACCTAATAAGACCTCAACACCATCCTGACCATTACCAAGAAATTGGTACTTTGGATCAGAGTAGTCCATTAAGTCCCACTTGGAAAAGCACTCTTCAAGCCACAAATGGTTTACTACCTTTACTTTAGGTTCACCCTTTTCGTCCAACCACTTGTATTTCGCAGTCTCGTACTTCTTTCCTTCTGCTTTTGCAGCAATTAAATAATGGTTTTCTTTGGTCATAGTCTTGGTGAAATTTCCTCCCAAAGACGTTATTAATTTGGAAAGATAAGCTCTGGCATCTCCACTGTAATTTGTGACGGAAATATTTAAATCCTTGAACTTAGGTAATGGATGGTTAGGTAATGGGTAATGTAATAGGTTAGAATTTTTAGGAAGAATCCATTTTTCTGTGACAATTAAACTGTAAAGCCAGTTAATGTTACCAACCAATATTCTGTTGGACTTGCAACTCTTGCTGTAGGCATCTCCAGACCGATACTTTCCTATGTACACATCTACCGAGTCGATATCGAAGGTGAATGAGACTTTACCTCCATGGTTCTCGATCAAGGTCTTTATAGAACTGGTCAATCTCTCTGATAAATTGTAGTCTGGAGCAATATAGAACTTCTTTTCTTCAAAGAATTTGGAATTGAACTGTGTGCCCTCTGGCAAGTCATCGTGGCTGATCAAAAGGTTTAAATCGGGAGAAGATAACCCATTCCAGGTCTGTTTGTTCTTGTCGGAGGTCAAAAGGTAAGGACCTTCATCGAGCTTGCGGCCCATGGTCAAGCAGTGGTCTATCCAGTGGGGCAAGACGATCTTTATATCCAACAGCTCGTTTTCTGGGCCGTTTACCGCGCTTAAAGCGATGATACTCTTCTCATTAGTCAAGTCCATTGCAATCAAATGGGTGGTATACTTGGTCAAAGCATCCAAATAACTACCACCAAAAGCACGTACAGCCCCGTAGATCACCTCCTTATCACCTGCTGGAAGGTTGTCTGCTACACAGACAAAGCAGTCTTTGAGATAGAGCTTGGGATCAGGATTGTAGAGCTTAGGATTGAGGTTTCTTCGCGCTTCAAGCGAGTCATAAACCCATTGAGGAGTGGTGATGGGAATCATGGCATTGTGGGCCAAATCATACTCGATGAATTCGATGGTATTGGTGATGATGTGGGTGATGAGTCCAGACTTGTTGCTGGAGGTAGACACGCCATGGTGATCGATGCTGTCAAGGAAGTTTGTGGAGTTTTCGTAATCGTATTTGACTATAACTTTCGCGTGTGCGTCTTCTAGAAGCTGCTTGAGTTCCAGAACGGATACACCGTCCGATTGAACTATGAGGAACACGGAGCCTTGCCACATACTGAAGGAGATGGTGTTGTGGTACGCGTTGATATTGATATGCAGTCACGTGTATTTGTTGGTGGTGAGTGTTGATACTGTGAGATCAGTGAGAAGGTGATCCGGACTAATTGGGAGGAGAACTGATGCTGATCAACTCGATTTCTATTTCTCCTGCTGTATTTGATCCTTGGTGACTTCTCTGTGGCTCGATAAACTGGCATATTTGACGTGTTTGACAGGGTTTGATGAAAAATAATTACGTAATATATTGGTAATCGAGCCCTGCCAAGTTCCCAACTCACGATAAGCTACTCTAGCCGAGTTTCCTGATTCGGATCGTTCTACTTGATCGTTCTTTCGCCCAACTTTCGTTCTCGTGACCATTCTGAACCCAGATTTACACGCTTTTACGCTTTTTCGAGTTTGGTCCCAAGTTGAGCAAATTCTTGCAACTGCGAGGGTTGTCACGACAATAGTACAACGCGTAGGACGTATATCACCACCAAGGCTCCCCACTTAGATGGTGCCTACCAGCCCATCATCATACATGGTACACTCCTATTTTACGTTCCCTCGTATCTGCTGGTGTCGGACATTCTCCACCAACTTTGGTTTTTATTGAACCATATTAATGTAGATGTTTTCAAGTGGAATGTAACCGTTGGAATGTGCATGCAATAAACCGCCTTTGGACATTCCCTGATCGCTTAACTTAAGCTATCACCTGCTAAAATAGATTGCAGACTAAATAATACCACAGACTACTGCAGATTGTTGATATTGCCAGGTTGGGAGTACCCATAAATAGAAAAATCTTGGATAACTTTTCGTTTATACTTATTACAATGTGATAGAAGAGATGCAATAGGTACTAGGAAAGATCTTCCACAATTTTTTGTTTTGACAGTTTATCCGATATCCACGAAATTGAAAAATAAAAAGCGGTCTAGTTGGTCTAGTTTTACATTTAAAAATAATTAAGTAGCAAGTAAAATTCATACTTAACATAGCATAATTATTTATGTCAATTGAACTACTAATTTACTAAATTCTAAAATCTCTAATTAATTCTACGGGTGATTGATTATCTTTGTAGCGATTTATTGGACATGCCAGTATATGAATATGAAAAAATGGACAAAAAAAAACAATGGTGACATATGTCGATGCAGTAACTATTATATATGAAGTTGCATTCAAAGCCATCAGGAAGTGAAGGGAAAGTTCATTACCAGAGAACAACTTGATCTATAATGATAGGGGTGGAGAGGGATTCGTAAACGACCAACTGTAGAGATTATTGTTGGTATGCTTTTATTTTTATAACGCGTGTTTTTAATATTTGCTGTACTTGATCGTTATAGCTGCTGTTATGATACTGTTTGTTATTAATGGCCGCGAGAGAACATGTCTAACACGTATTTAATGTATGGATATCGTTGGATTAAAGGTCATAATTTTGATGTAGATTATGAAATGAGGGAGATGGGAAGAATAGTCATGATTTGGGATTTGTATTCTAGTCTTTTTGGTGGTATTATTATTAGTCATGGAGTTAATTCAAAATTTTTGAACTGTTTAGGATTGCTGTTCACTTGATTGTTCAACTGGTTGTTCTTCCAACGTTATTCTATGGGTAGACAATCTTTCATCGAACAAATCATTACCTTCAGCATGGAATTTCTTAGCCCAGCTACGACATAAAATACTAGCTTTCATGAACTTTCTGGTAGCATATTTCTTAAAGAATTCATCATGTTCAACAGGAGATATTAAGTATTGAAAAATCAATTCTGCACATACTTTCATATCATTAACTCTGTAACCACCTGAATAATGTATTAAATTACCATTCCAAACAGGAGTTTTACCCAATATTAATCTTGCCAAATACATAGCAGAAGCACAACATAATGAAGGTTTGAAACCAATGAATCTATAATCTATAGCAGTTATTTCCAACAAATATTTTCCTAAAGTTCTTGATTGAACATCATAATCATCAGCTTTAGAAATTCTTCTTAAAAAGTTCATTGGATTTGGATAATTAAGATCAAAATTAAGGATAGTTAAAATATACTTTTCTGCTTGTAAAATTTCTTCTTCGGTATATGAACCATCAGTAAAGTATGCATAATTCTTAACTGAAGGAGAAAACACTTCTTCATATTTGGCAGCTATAAATAAAGAACCAGTAGCCAATAATTGAAGTTTATCAATTTGAACCACTTCTAATGACATGAATCTATCCATTAAGTTAATGGCTAAAAATAAACTTTCTGGTAATAATCTAAATCTTAAATGCATTTCCACGAGCCAATCTACCAAGATAGATCTCATTTTTGGTTTTAAATGTTTTTGCTTAAATAAATAATCAGCATCTGGTAACATTCTTTGTTCCAATTCATAGAAATATTGAAATATATCACCCACGTATTCACTGGCCATTAGAGGATCATCCATATCTTCTTCATCAAGATCTTGCCATTCATAATCAATAAGTCTTGTCTTTTTGTAGGATACACTTTTAGATGGATCATTATTAATATGAAGTTTTTCTACTAAGTTAGTAGAAGATTCAGTGGCTTGTCTTTTTTGAGGTAAACGGGATGGAATGGCGGTTTTTTGTGGTTTTTCTTTTTGTTGGGGTGCTAATTCTGAATCTTTTGGTTTATCGTTGGATGCTAATGAAGTGGTGGTAGAAGGAATAGATGAAGGGACATTATTAATATTGTTATTGTTGTTGTGGTTGGCAGTAGTAGCGGTGGTGGTGGTGGTGGTGGTAGAATTATTGGTATTGTGGTTGGCGGTAGTGGAAGTGGTGGATTTAGTTCTTTGTTGTAATGGAGCATTATCACCACCGAGAGGACGTCTCTTTGCTGGAGGAGGACCTGCGGCAGATTTGGAGGATTTTACACCAGTAGCACCGTATTGGTTAGAAACATCACCCAAGTACTGGCGCGTATTGGAATCCTCTGGATATTCTTCTGATGTTGGTTGACTAGACTGGGCCGCTTGATGAGGCACCAAGCCCTTGGAGCGAGTTAGTCTGTAGTCGTTCTCGTTATTGATGGTCTGAGGCATGCTATAAGGAGAAAAAGGTTAGACCAAAAAGGAAATGAGAAATTTGAGGGGAATGGAAATGGGTTATAGGACTGGGTGTTAAGTTGGCGTACCTGACGACAAGATATTGGGGAAACACAGATAAAAGGATGCTGACCACTAGTATCTAGTACTAGGAAAACCGGGATAGGGAAAGAGGGGGTTGGTAATATAAGGGCCAAAATGGGAATCGGATAGTTAAAACAAGAACCAAAAAGAACCAGTCAACTTTAATAATCAATAAAAGTAATGGGAAAGAGGTGAGTATGAGTGATTGGATGGTTGGAAAGGAAAAGGACCAATTCTTAAGGTTGTTGATGAATAGAAAAGCTGGTTAATGTTGTTTTTTTTTTGAATAAAGTAGCTGATTATATCTGAGATGGTATAAGATGAGTATAAGAAGCTCGTCGTCTCAAACCCTTTTGTGCTCTATTGGTTTGTGTGATTTGTTGCAATGTCTTATTTCAGGTCAATTGCGGTGGTTGCGGAAGGTGTCAGGAGCCTACAATACAAGAAATATCATAACAAAGGTGGTTTTGTGGTGTTGTTAATTTACTGGATACGTGCCGCGCGCGCGGCCCAGTTGCCTAGGACAACCGGTAGTAGCGATGCTGGTGCGGGAAAAAAGTGTCATACTGTACAGTACCTTACCTATTAATAATGGTTAGGGGAACACAGGGAGTAAAAGCATGGAGCGTGACTGGTGGTGGTGGTGGTGGTGGTGGTCGAAGTTTTCTGGTGGAGAACCGGGGAAAGGAGCGGGAAAATTGGTAAAAATGGTTAGAGGTAAATTTTAAAAAAAAAAAATTGGGTTACTCTGGTTTGGTGTTTTGGTTGTGTTCTCTACTGTTAATTAGTGTTTTGTAAATGGTGTAAATGGTGTAATGTAGTACTACGAGGGGCTGGTGGAACCGGATCTTTTTTTTTTTTTTTAAAACAAGATGGATCTAGTGTTTATGTTTCCCAGAGAGGGTGGGTGTAAACAGCATAATAGCATGGATTAGGGAGTCAGTGACGCTATGATCAATGTGAAAAAAAAAAAATGTATAGGCATCGGGTCACGATCTTTCGATTGTATTATGGCGTAAATGAAACTGACCAATTTCCCGTTGGGGATACCTGGAACCGGGATCACTATCGCGGTGGGCTCGGACGCAGTACCGCACGTAGGGTGTCGCACTAATCGGATTTAAAAGATCGGTATGGATGAATACAGAAATTAAAATATATGACTTTTTTACCATAACATAAATAACATTCTTACCAAAACATCCTATCTGAGCTAGGTGAGATTCCATTGCATCCGGTTGGAACGTCAAGGTTGTTCCTGGGGAAGCACATGATTTTTCAATGCAGCCGAAGGTGCCAGGGATTGAGTATTGCAGTATGTCTCTTGGTCTGGTCTTGTAGCTGACTCATACACTGATTCACTATACATTTTACTGTTTTGATTATAGATGATCGTTTTTGGTATTAAAGCCTTCTCCTTCACTAGATTTCTCCTACCTCTATTGTTTGTGGCTGGTTTGGCCAATCGCGACACCCTGACTCGGCTAAAAGAACAATAAATCGAATTTCCAAATGACGTCGGTGCATAGAGCTCTGGCGGGTTCAGATCCAGTTCCTTCTTGGAATGAACTAATCGGGATGATTCTGGTCTGTTATGGGTATACTAAGATATAGCGTATGGTTTACGCGTAATTAATAGAAAATTACTGTTGTTATAATTTAGCACAGAACTGTGTTCCACTTTGTCTCGCTAATCCCGCATTAAAATTTTAAATTTCGAGAAAGCCTCTGCAGTAATAAAACATCTAAAACTTAAGTGCCTGAGACATGTTTTAGCGAGAACCCTTTACCTTTAGCCTTTTTCACGTTGAACTGGTCCAGGGACCTGGACATTGGGGGAGTTGGTGGTTTGGGTGTTCGATGTGAATTAATCTTGGTTTTTGGGCTCTGTCTACATACCGTTTCCCGTAAATTCTTCCATTACTACTGTTGTATAAATAAACAGCAAGTTATCATAACAGTTGCTAAACATTTTACTCGCCCCACATTTTTAAGGTAAACAACCCAACTTTTTCTCGCCTACTTTAAGTCGCCGGGGCGAAACCTAATCATATTTGCTTCCACCGGGTCAAATAATAACAAATAGACTTGGCTACTAAATCCATAAGCCCTTTTTTAATGATACGCTTGTAATTATAATATCTAGGATTTAATAATAATTTTAAATTACGAATTCTACAGTGTGGTCTTGCAAGAAGTACCTGCCTTACCACCAAGCGCACCGCATATCACCGCGTGTGTGGTTCAATGGTACGGCGAAAACACCACTAAGTTCTCCTAATTCTCCTAACTATGTCTATGTCTATGTCTATGTCTATGTCTATTTACTTTAGCCTTCAATCCAAAGTTGCTAATGAGTTCATAATCTTTTGAGTTGTAATTCATGAGCCACAGCCATTATTGGCTAGTGGCTCGTTATTGTTGTTTGCTAGTTCTCTGGAGAAACTTCTACGGTTTGTATTCATGACCCTTGCATTTTTTCATTTTAGATAAGCTTGGATATTGTACTTTGTACTAGGAGGTATTGGTTGTGTCACCCTGTAATTGTGATCTTCCACGCGGTACGACAAATTAATTTTCCCTCTCACAAAACCAAAACATACAAACTCGTACTGATCTGAAATCATGGATTCCTATTAATCACATTAGCAAATCTTAGGACAAAATAGAACCGTCATGAAATTTCCATAGACTTCAGTAACCCTCTTGACGTATTTATCACACTTCTCAGTATTTTTTTGAAAGAAACTCAATTGGCTTAGCCTTTACCTAAGGATTAATGATCCACTATGTCTCAGAAAACACTTTTTCGTAAAAAAATTGAAGTATAAAATAATTAAAAAATATTATGTAAAAGTTTTACAAAAAATAGTATAATCTTAAAAAAGTTAAGTCATCCTTACGTCACTAGCAACCATAACAAATGCCTTGTGACAAGAAGGAAAATCATAAGCTTTATTTGGATCATTTAAATCATTTGTCAGCAGATTTTTCAGTGGTTATTGTTTGTGTTTGTTTTTTTTCTTTATCGCTTATACTTTAGACTATACACCATGTATAACCACATGTATGGAAATTTAAATTTAAATATAGACACAATTTAGAATCGTTTACATCAATACATCCCACTACCTCTGCGATATTTTTCCGTTGTCTACACATTTCAATTTCTTCCCGTTCAACCCGTTTCTGCAGAAAATTGTTATCGTAATTCGTGTAGAAAATATTCATTTGTTGAGGTTAAAACTCGTACCATATATTTTTTCTTGACTTCCACCATAAGGGTTTCTTTGCAGCCAAAATAGGAAGAACTAAGTTTTAGGCTTAGTCTCGTTAGTCTAAGCGATCAAATGTGCAATTAGAACCATTTTACGAGTATCCATAGTGGTACGATTAATCACCTTCTTATTGGGTGCAAAATTTGGCCACTGGTGTTTTAGACTACAACTTGATATTACTATTATTATGCTAATTAACCTATTTCGAAATGCAATTGAATTACGTATTGATATTTTTTTGGCTCTCCAGAAGCCAATACCTAGAATTAAATGCTCCATTTGTATTCGCCCATTAGGTTCATGGTATCATTCTTAATTGTAGAACACCTTGGACAAACTGTTGGAGAACTTTCAGCTTCGGTAAAAATATCAGATGATGATCTCGATGGAAAATTATTAACCTTTTCAAAAGCCACCTCTGATTTTTTACCAATAGTTTCTTCATTATTCAGTTGCTTGATTTCTGACTTCTTATCATTACCTTCACAGCTGCACTTCAAGACAATTTCAGGACTCTTCTTCTTATCAACTGCTGCATCTTTAACTACTTGTAATAGTTGTGAATAGAGTGAATTGTTCACGTCCACAGTTGAAATGATACTTTCAAGAACCTTTTGATCTACTGGAATCTTGACATTGACTTCTTGTTCCGATTTATGTTCAACTGGTTTTTTTGACACTTTTGTGGCCTTTTCATTCTCCATCTGCTCAATGAGCTCTTTGAATAATGGTAGTAATTTATATGAGTAGGACTCAGATTGCTCTTGTTCTTTATCCTTTTGTGTAGGCTGATCCTTCAATTTCTTTTTTTGTTCCTTTTCTTGATCATTTAAATAACGAGTGAACTTTTCAAACAAGTCCATATGCAAAGATTGGTATTTCTGTTCTTTTTGATTTTCAAATTGTGGTTCATGCTCCTTAACTTGAGGTTTGCTTTCCTTGGAGGAGGTAGTACTTTTCTTTAACTTCTCATTCTCATTTTGGAGATCTGCAGCCATATTTCTGTACTTTAATAACTTTTCTCTCAACAAAGTGTTTTCGCGCTTCACCTGTGAACTGACTTGGGGCACTTGTTGGATAAGTTTACGGTTAAGTTGATCGATTTCTTGCTTTAAATGAACGTTTTCCAAGGATAACCTAGAGTTTTCTTGCTTTGTGGATGCTAATGATTCTTCTAATTTTTGATTTTTGGTACGTAACTTTGTGGCCACACCTTCTTGTTTCAATTTTTCAGAGTTTTGAGAATTGTTCAATCTATTGTTTTCTGTCTTTAACTCCTTGTTCTCACGTTTTACCGCTTCAAGCGACTTAATGATCTTGTTTAATGAGGACCCAAGTAATTTTGAGTACTGTTCGCCTTCTTTGTTGCTCAGAATTGAAGATGGTACGTTATTTATGAGTTTATGGGTTTCTTTAATGATTAATTCAGTCTTATCGAAATCGTCAATATCCACAGTTTCTGCTTCAGGTTTGTCGCCAGATAAAAACTTCTCGATATTACGCTCCATACTATCGTAACTGTCGGTATTTTCAAAGTCGAATTTGGTGAAATCGAGACGTGTTTTGACTGGACTGTTACCACTTCTGGCCCGAAAAATATGGTCTTGGTAATCGTTTCTGAGCTTTTTGGTAGGCGAGAACTTCAATGGACTGCTGGTCTTGATTGGTGACTCGGTGACCGACTGTGAGCGCCGTATTTCGATCGAATCGTCATCAAGCATATCGTAGAGATCTGACAAGTGATGATTCAGCTCTTCTGAGAGCGAGTAAAGACTGAGGTTGTCGTCATTGGTTTCGTTGGTCGATTGGTAATTGCTGAGAAGCTCGTGTGTGGAATCGAGCATGGCGAATGTGACAAGCCGAGGAACCTTACCAAATGGAGTGATAAGTATAAACTTTGGTGGTTTCTGGTTTGTTTGGACTGTTTAGGTTGATGTTTGTGTAGTGATTTTTTGCAAACGCGTTTCACGTGCCAGGCTTGGGTCTTTGACGTGTCGAGTCACATGAAAAGACGAATACCATAGTAATACCATAGTAGAAGCAACAAGACAGAGATAAGAAGGTGAAAATAAGAAGATACAACGAAACCATTTCAATTGACTCGGTTATGGATATTTATGGTCTAAAGTGACTCCTTTAGTGGGCTCTAGTGTTTATCTAATTGAATCTGGGGTCTTGTTATTTCTGTCATGGTTCTCCGGACTCTCCAGGTCCGCGATTAGTGGCCCCGGTACCAGCGCTCGCTAGCACTAAATGGTCCGCTTAAACCCTACGAGAAGTGTAATTATAGAGACGATTTATGTAGTTATGACATACAATTGAGGCAGTGGGTAAGTGGATTCCTTCAGTAAGATATGTGGGATCAAAACCAAAGTTTCTAGAATATTTTACCGTCTTTTTTTGATGCTCATTTTAACCACTACTCTCTTATCATTGCACAATCTCAACCTGTCAATATAGGCTGGGTAGTTCGCACGGCTCATCGCAATTTCTATCGGATAAATAGGAATCCACGACCGAAAACGTTTTTAATTTCTCTCCCTATTACTCTAACATAAGTTTAATAGTTTAACAATGTCTAGCACCAACGACCAAATCAGTGTTTTAGCCAATGAATTAAGAGCTAACTTGAAACAAATCCCAAACTTCCCATCTGAAGGTATTTTGTTTGAAGATTTCTTACCAATTTTCACCAAGCCAGACTTATTCCAAAAGTTGGTTGAAGCTTTCAAATTACATGTTGGAGACACCAAGGTCGACTACGTTGTCGGTTTAGAAAGTAGAGGTTTCCTCTTCGGTCCAACTTTGGCTTTAGCTTTAAACGCCGGTTTCGTTCCTGTTAGAAAGCCAGGTAAGTTACCAGGTGCTGTTCACCAAGTTGAATTCAAAAAGGAATACGGTTCTGACAAATTCGAAATGCAAAAGGATGTTATTCCAGAAGGTGCCAAGGTCTTAATTGTTGACGATATCTTGGCTACTGGTGGTAGTGCTTTCGGTGCTGGTGAACTTGTTAAGTTGAACGGTGGTGACATTGTTGAATACCTTTTCGTCTTGGAATTGGACTTCTTAAAGGGTAGGGATAGATTAGGTAAGCCAGTTTTCACTCTTTTGAGTGGTCAACCAGAAAAGTTGGCTTAATAAATTTAGTGGTTACAGCGAATAATTTACCTACTACTGAATTATTTTTGATTATGACTTAATTTTAACCACTTATATAAGTGGTGAACTAGGACGTTTTGTAAGCTGATCCACTGACTGATTGGGAGAAAGCTACAGTCCTGAATTTAGATAATACGTTTCATAGACTTCAATCGATATTGAACGGACAAGTGTAGAAATGGATCAATGGAATTGCCCCAGACTCTTTGTGTTCAAAATGCTGTTTAATCACTATCATTTTAGTGCTACAGTGCCAATTGGCTACTTCTTCTTCTTAACTTCGTACATTTGTAACATAATCTGTTCTATGATCTGGTAATACGTTGATTCGTTGATCAATCGCAGTTGGGTGATCGGTTCTAGCAACCTCGGGCCATGGTGAGGCCCTCTTGTTTGTGTAGCGAAACCAGAGAGTATCAATCGTGTGTGGTGTTTCAGATGTGTGTCAAGCATGGGACAAGTCTTGACTATGATGTCTTTCAACTATAACCCTAACCGCTCTTGAAGATCAAGAACGCCAAATCTCCAATATAAAAGTAGATAAAGAATCCTTGTTCGTGGGTAACATAACTTCCGAAACTCTTACCCACAATAACGTGCCAAGTAGGACCATACAATTGATCCAATTCCTTCTTAAGGAAAGTGGCTATGTCTTTTTCGATTTTGTAGGAGAGAGCTTGGACTGATAACTCAAACACCTTGGTCTGTATTTCTTCAGGAAGATCGGATGCTTTTAATATGGCTGATTGGACTATGAGGAGAGATCAATCCAGTGATTTTCATATCGGTTTTACCCGGTGAATCTTGGGGTGATTCGAACCGGAGAAAATCGCCTGGATTTCCCGTGACGTCCTTTGTTAGTAATCGATGGGATTAGATGCAGAATCGACCATACTTACGTGTCTTTTCTAAGTCGGACATAGTATGAAGTTGTAGTTCAGTTGTAGTTGTCGCATTTCGTGTAAGGGATTTTGCATCAACGGAATGTTTGCTTACGTAAGGGGGTTTACGAATGACTTTGAAACCAGACATAGGAGGGCATTGGTGTGGTTTATAGTGTTTTGGGAAGTGCTTGGTAGCATGACTGGTTTAGTTAGTGGTCTGGGTTTCTTATGGGTTAGATCTAGTGATTTTTGGTGTGCTAATTTGTGGCTGTGTAGAGTATGAGTGTTAAGTAGTATGGATAGGAAACTAGTTCAATAGTTTCAAATTGTGTGATGAGCTCGAGTGATTTCTTGATCTAAGCTGTACTGGGCTACTAGTTACAGAACCTCGGATAGTTTGACCTTTTCTTGGTGTTGCTACATTTTTTGTAGGTTGCTTATGGTGGCACTGTTACTGAGAGTGCCTGTTTTAGGGCAATATCGTACGAGAAGTAAATATAGTACTGAAAATAATATAGCCAGTATACCAATTGTTGAATGGTATTGAAATTGCTTAAATGTTAAGTTTGAATTGTAAAATAGGTTATATACGTAAAAACTGAACAGTTGCAAAATCTACGTATTTTTCACTTTTTTCACAATTTTTGCAATTTTTGCAATTATAAAAACTAGTAGCTTTAATGTAGAGTAACAAGTTGAAATATCTATGTATATTTATTGTATGTGGTACCTGTACGTAATTAATCATTAAAAAAGTTATCTTTCATTTTACTTATTCACATCCAACTCAGACATGGTTCATAGATAAATATAAATATTACGGGCCATATTAAGAGATTAAAATTTTTGGGTACCTATAGAAAGACTCGTAGTTTTTCTTACTAGTTCATAGTAGCACCAGCCTCGTTTTGGTTTGCGGATTATACCAGATTTCACCACAAAAATCTCAGAGCTTCTCATACTTCAATTTGTTGCTCAAGACCTTTCTACCAAATTCTTCAACACCTAAAGCACTGGTATGACCCCAAGGCTTTTGCTTATTTTCGTTGGCAATGGCATTGGCAAAACAGTTCAACCAGCCTTCTCTGGAGTACTTTTTGTTAGCGGCATCCAAGGTATCTTTATGGATCAAGTGATGGTTCAAACCCACGTTGTCCAAAATGGTTGCAATTTGTAAGATCAATCCCAAAGTGGTGATATAACCTGATTCTCCAAGGTCTTGATGTCTGACAATAGCTTCACCCACGGCATCGGCAAAATCAAGATCATTGGTTTCTTTTAATACCAATTCACGGGAGATGATACCTCCATAAGTCTCAAAGGAAAGTTTAGTTGCTTTCATATTCTCATCAGTAGTACCGATATCATGGAGTAAACTGGTGACAAAGATGACTTCAGGGTCGAGGTTCCATTCGGGGAATTGATCCTTAATGATCGCAACTGAGTAGAGATACACTCTTAATGAGTGGTTCAACACTTCCTTTGGAAGTCTTTGTTGGACATACTTCAAGACGAAGCTTGAGAGTGGTGTCAGCGGAAGATCAGTGTTAACTTGGGCAGTTGGTTGCTTTGGGTTAGGAATGGCTTGGGCCACGTCTCTTGAGATTTTGACGAATCCGTACTTTGACATTATGAATTGGCTTATTGCTGGTTATTAATGAAATATATAATATAGTCAGATATATAGATCACAATAGAATGTGAAAGGGCGTACTGTAGAGTATTTATATTGATTACCAATTGCGGGGTGGCTCCTCCCATAAGACCCCAGAAAAAAAGGGCAAACTATGGCAACGGTCAAAAGCCCGAATAGGACACAATTGCGGCAAATACGAAGGAACAAAGGGCTGGATGGTACGATAAGTTGAACCTAGGACTGAGAGGAAGTGGCTAGTGAAGAATTGACTTGATTGAGGTCGCTTGGGGTGTGTTTGACTGGATTGTCGGATGCTGGTTTGGTGTGGATTATATTGTGAAAGTTGCTGCGAGACATTCTAGACCATGTGCTTATTAAAAGCGGAAAAGTGCGATGAAAGGGGAGTTGGGTATCAACAGAGCCGAGGAAGTGATGGTGTTGATGAGAATTGGTATTAATGGTGGTATTAGATGACATATGTCTGGTGGAAACGAAGATACTGGGAGTGGTAGCTTTCGAAGGCGGTAGCAATGGCTGCGAATTACATTGCTGCGAACAAGAAGAAAGTGAAGGAATCAAAAGCAAAAAAGCATGATGGAAGAGTATTTAAAGGCCAAATAATAGTAAATGTACATAAATTAAGGAGTTGTCTTGAATGATGCCGAAAGTTTGAGAGCCTTGGTGCTTCAATGTGTAGATATATAGGTATCTGATTTGTAAATCAAATATAATGGGAGTTAGAGGAGTTTTATTGAAATATATCCTCTGGAATAATCTTTCATCCTTATAGATATAACCTCAATAGTAGCATTTCAAGTATCGCCTCCAAAAGATACCTTTCCATTTCCTCTAGGTGAATAGCATGAGTTATGCACCCAATCCAGTCTTTTCCTATATTAATGCCGGTTTTTTACACCACCACAGTGATCTAACGTATAGAATCACTTTCATTCGCGAATCATTAGAAATTAACCACATAATATAGATATAGACAATATTTTAGCAGCGGAAACATATAATATAGATACTTGCTGGAAGTTAGTGTGGATAGTGTATGCTAGAAAAAGCATTTCCGTGCAGCCTGATTAGCCCTACACCACCACCACCACCAACTCTTGACAATCACCCACCAATAAACCAACCAAAGAGCATGCCATCAACATCCCCAACCTGCAATTCCCACTTACACTTTAACAGGCCTCTACCCAATCACCAACTAGCCGCGAACTCCTTCTCCTCCCACTTCAACCTCACTTCAATCCCCATTAGTGCCTTTTGGTTTTTCGCAGCCCAAACTCTCAAAACCCTGTGAGACTCATCGTTGCCTCCCCACGACCGCTCTTACCGATCTATAGACCTTTAGAGTCAAGTCTCTAGAACCACCCGTTTATATCCACAAGAGGCTTAGCCCATCACCATAGTACTGGTTACTTATTCTCATAAGCTTCATTAGTAGCGGTTTGACCAACTCCCAATTTTTTCGCTGCCAATTGACTGGATTTTCATTGATCCCGCCAAGAACCATTTCTCCAAATCTATCAGTTCTAGGCAAAAGGTACCAGATACTGAACCACACAGGCAGTTAGATTTGTGTCTATCGCCATTTAGCAAACTTAAGGGTATAACCAATCAACTAAGACTCCAACAACAACCTGAACTTCAGGTCTTTCCGAGATGTTCGAGGCAAGTCCCAAAAATATATCCACTCACTACTATAAGATAGCTCATACCAATTCCATCAATTACTCGATCTACACTTCCGATGGCAACGACCAATCACTCCTTGAACTAGAGCTCCTTATACGGTACAATTACCCCAAGATCCTTATCACCTACTACAACAAATGTCTATACTACTTTTCATTTGGCCATCTGACCAACACTGAGGACTTAGCCGATTTGGTCAAGTCCATTACAGCCCAAAACAGTGCCAATATCTTTGATTCATCTAAAGAATACCCAACTTTGAAACTCAAGTATTCTAGCAAGGTGAATGTGGATGTTTTAGCTAATCCTCCAAAACCAACAGCAACTCCACCAAATATAGACGAGAATTTGCCGCTTGCAAACCTAAGCTTTTTGAAAGCAGTGAAAAAAATGGTTCTTTATAACCTTTCTGCTAATGGCATGGTTCAATTATTTGGTAACTACTCGATCATTCAAAATGAAGACTCTAGCTCTTCCATCCTTTATCTTGATTCCATATTATTGACTAGTGGAGACTTACTTTTATCAGTAGTAGTCAAAAACCAAATGTCTTTATTTAGCAGTTCTGTGTTGTCTATTGAATCAGCAGAACCTATAGACTTGAATTTTGTCATTTATTTGATTCCAAGTGGTATCAGATGTCATTTATTCGATACTTCCAATTTCTCTAAAAACTTCATCAAGAAACCGGTTGAAAACGGTAATTTACTCGAACTCATCAAACTCAGTACTGGTGTTGATCACTTTTCTATCAATGATGAACTTGTTTGGGTGAAATTGATTCCTAATCTTAAGCATTTGAATAACCAAACCTCCCCTATATCTAAATTTGTACATTCAGTGGATAATAAAAAGTTCATTTTATGGCCATGGTACTTGTGTCTTTTACAGTTTGGAAAGTTTGAACATCTCGATGAAGAATCGCCAGGACCAATTGACCCTTCCATCACTAATCCACTCAGTTTAATTTCTGATTTCATTGATTTCAATATCTCCAATCACCAAAACCAACAAAACCAACCAGGAAATAATTCCCAATTCAATATTTTCAGTGTAAACTCAGGAGGTGCATCTACTGGTCCAACTGGAGCTGGTCACAGCTATCCTTCTAAGGACTCAAACTCAATTGAGCACCACGATTTATCAACTCCTGTAAATGAAGACTTGTTTGGTCTCCACCAGACACCAAATGAATTTTTCAGCAAGGACTATAATGAAGAGTCCAAACAAGATATAATGATTAATGATGATATGGAAATTGACGATTTATTTGGTGATGACGATAGCAATACCGAAGCTCCAGAGTCAGCAAAGGACGACAAGAAGGAAGAGATCAAAGAAGAAAACGAACAAGGAGATGAAGATGAAGAAGTAGAGGAAGTGAAAAAAGAAGTTGTGGGGTCTCCAAAAGACACCAAAATGGATGATATTTTTGAAAGTGATCTCAATTATGACAAGGGAAGCTCTTTTATCAGAGACGAACCAAAAGAAGAGAAGAAATCTGTATTGTCGTCTACATTTATCGATATTCCTAAGGACCAGATGATGCTTAAAAAGTTCAATACTCCTGATTATAATGATCCAGGTGCCCCATTGCCGGTGATACCTACACCTGTGATACCTCAAAGTAGTACCTTCACTGGACCACAGAGTCTTTCAATGAGCTCTTTCAGCAATGCCCCTAATTTTACTGGCCCGTATCCTTCTTCAAATGACCTTCTTGATGATAAACTTCGTCAAAAGTCTGTATTTTCTCCAATAATTTTCAATCCTATTATCAAGAGTAATTTAGATACCAAGTATGGTAAAGGTGGAAAATTCTACGTTGAGAAAGAGTCGTCATTGGATCCAGAAGTTGAGAAAAAGAAGCGTAATGTCAGAGCCACCAGTGTAAGTGGGTATGACATTCCTTTCAACAGAGAATCATTTATAGAGGCAGAGAAAAGCAAACTTAATAATGCTGTTAACACCTCTGTTTTTGAAGATGATGATCATCACCATAAGCACCACCATCACCATCACGACGATGATGATGACGAATCTGCCTCTTCAGATACTAGTGAAGAAAGTGATGCTGACGAGGAAATGGTAGATAAAATTGAAGTCTCACCTCCACTCAAATTGAACACAGCAGAAGATATTTTTGCATCCAATGTCCAGGGACTGGCTGTTCCAGAGGGTAATCCAATTAATGATAAGTTCAGTAATCTTGCTACCGGATCTTTTGGTTCACCAAGTTCTAATTCAATCTTGAAGATTCCTCCACTTAAAGCTGATTCACCATTTTTCACTGGAGATTTACCTAATACCATGTCACCTATAGATCACAGCCCTCAGCATGTTCAAAATACGCACACTCCATCACACCAAACTCAGGGAACTCCAACCAACAACAACCAGAATACCCCTACTCCTTCACAAACACCATCTTCCAACCAATGGGGAGGAAAACCAGAAGACGTGAAGATCGGAGAAGCATCTAATTACTTACCATTGATTCTTAGAAATATCAATGTATCCACCATTCCTGGTCTGTTTTTATTGAACAACTTGATCAGTGATAAATTACTTCCTCTGTTCAATATAAATATGGAAGAAGACAATGTCAACGATCTAGAATTATCAAAAAATAATGAAATGATTATTAAACTTGAGCATATACAAGAGTTCCTCGAATATCTTGGACCCAACTTGGTTTTTGACTTGGGATTGAATTCCAAAGGACCTTCTATGGGATACTACAATGAATCATTGAGAAAGATCAAAGAGAATCAATATCCCGTTAATTATAAATCACCACTGCCAAATTTCCACAAAGAATTTACTGAATTGTTCCCAAACAGTTACCAAGTGAAATTGGTGGAATTTCTTAATGATCCTAAGACCCTGGAAAATGATCTTGATCTCGATTCACAGATGAACTTCTTAGATGACATCACCAATGATGAAGACATTTTAAACCCGAAGTCCTTACCTATTAAATTGAAATCTTTGGAATGGGATAGTATTGATCAAGAGCATCAAAATGAAGAAAGTGCTTCTAAGTACAGATCAATTATTAACCAGATCAATGATACAGATCAATATAACTCAGAAAACCAGTATTTCAAATTACCAACGGTCAAATCAAGAGTTCTTAAGAATGAAAACATTGTTAATTTGAATACAGTAGGATTGACTTTCTGGAAGTATCTCAATTTCAGTCCTTTGAAATGTACCAAGAATTTCCAAATACTTTTGATCAGTGAAGACAATGGAAGAGGATCTTCATTTAATGATGAATTCCTTGATTTGTTGTGTACCAACTATAATGAAAACAATCTAGGAAATATTTCGAAAATCAATCTTTCTACTGTTGAATCAAGACCAGATTTAGAAAATATTATTGATGGTCAAATTCTCATTACTCATAATGAAGATCAATCCTACAACGATTTGTATAATCAAATCAATAAGAGGGTCAATTCTTTGGTCGAATTGATTAAATTAGATTTGATCAACAAGACAAATAACTTCGAATTTGATCGTCCATTGTGTATTTTAGTGGTGAACTTCAATTCCAAGTTTAATTCTATTCTTCAAATATCCAAAATTTTCAGAAACTTCAAAACATTTTTGACTTCTCACCAGTTACCATTGGTGAAGATATTTGCGAAGATTATACCTGGCGAGTTTATTGTGAAGCAGAGACCATTCCAAAAGAATCAAATGAGAATCATTTCAAACTACAAGTTGACAAAATTATCATTAAACTTGTACAATCAATGTCCAACTACATCTAACGATGGACCATCCAGTAAACAAGGACTTGGTTCACCTCGTTCTGTATCTACAAGATTATATGATAACAATCTTTATACCCAATTGGTTAAAGAACCACCATCAAAGATCCAGTTTAAGTTCATGAACAATAACCTTAAAGATAATAATTTTAATGATGACATTTATTTGCATTTGGCATATGAAAGATCTATTGATAAGAATTGGATTTCAGCAGCTTGGTCTGATCCTCTAGGAGTGATTACCTATAGCAAGTCATGGTATTGTGGACAAGTCCAAAAGACTACAGGCAACCAAGGCATGTATGATTTGGGAACCATTAGTGATGATATTTGGTCTATTTCTTGTGATATTTTCAAGAGATTGAATGATGATTTGAACAAATCCAATGCTGGTGGAATTGGACTTGGTGGTAACATTGGGGTTAAGAAGTTCCTTGTATTGACTAGACTTAACAATGTTATACCAGACGATGAATTGATCCACTGGAAGAGATTAAGTATCAAGCATAAGGATGTTTCGTTGATTGTATTGTCAGTTAATGACTCGACCAAGTTGCTCTTTTCAGACGACCTACCAAAGACAGAACAGACCAAACATACTCCTGTAGGAAGTGCACCTTCTCAACCGGTTACTTCTTTTGATAAGGAATCTGCGGGTAACGGATACAACTCGTCACCATTGATCACATCTCCAATGCTTGGATTGAGTTTCCATTCTCCACAACAGTTCTTGAATGTTCCATCTAATTTCTTGTCACCAGGAGACTTAGGAAATGCCAGTAATTCTGGAGTTAATAGCAGCGATGGTGCCAACCATCCCGACTCTTTACTTCATGATTTGGACTCAGATATTATGGGGGTTATTCCAAAGGTTACGTTACCATCATTCAATTCACCAACCAGACAGGGTATGAAGATTGGATACTTGTTCAAGAAACTAGCTTACGAAATAGAGGGAATGAGTGAAGATAACACTAAATCGTCTTACCTTATGTTTGAAGTCAATTTGCTCAGCTGTTCCAACTATTGGGACTTGGAAGTGTTGATGAAGTTAATTTTGACCCATTACAAGAAGCTTACAGTGTTGAACGATATTCTTGGTTTGAGAGACTACGATGGAGGAATCCAGATGTATGATCTTGACGGAGAATTGAAGAGGGAAGTTGAAGAGAAGAAGTTGAATAATGAGATCGAAGGTATGATTCCATGGCACATTGGGGCAGTTAGAAAGTCCCTCAACTACTTGAGCCATATTCTTGTGGAGTCTAACCAGTAGAGCACAGTAAAAGTACAGAATAAGTACAAATACAAAGGTTTAAAGGAACAACGAGAAGATATTAAAATGAGTCAATGGGTTAAATAAAACAATCATTATAGATAGTAATAGTATTATATAGATATACTTACCAGTCACTTGTAACCATAGTATAGAAACACCGTGTAGTGTCTTGTATGGTGTTTTGTATGGTGGGGCATAACATGTAAAGTGCAAGCCAACCTGTAACTTCCCCAAGCAGATTAACCCAAACTGCACCTGACCCACTGTCCACCATAGTGCAGTTTGCGTACCAATGGAAAAATTAATCATTCAACTATATCAACACCAACACTACAACTGGTATAGAGATCATGTCGGACTCTGACCAATTAAAGCATGTCAAGGACGAAGACGGGAGTTACGATGTAGAGGACAGAGACCAAAACGAGTTTGATGACGAAGCCGAGGAAGAGTTTGAAAACGTCGAAGCTGCTGAAAATGAGGAGAAGGTGAATGAAGCAGGAGTTAAGCGTCCACGTGAAGAAGATGAAGAAGATGATGACGAAGACGAAGATGAAGACGATGGAGGAAGAAGAAGAAGAATCAATGATGATGATGATGAAGACGATGAGGAAGATGAAGATGAAGATGACGACATTACCAACAAGAAGAGAAAGAGAAGAAGAGCGGCTAATCAATTCGTTGATATTGAAGCCGAAGTCGACGATGAAGAAGAAGACGAATTGGATGAAGATGACGAAGAAGCCGAGCTCTTGAGAGAACAATTTATCTCTGATGACCGTGACAATTTGGAAGGTACTGAAAGAGATAATCATGATGACAGATTACACAGACAATATGATCGTCGTCGTCAAGAAGCTGAAGATCAAGATGCTGAGAAATTGGCTGAGACCTTGAAGCAACGTTATAGAAAGACCCATACTGTTTACAGGGGTGATAGTGCTACTAGTGGTACTGTTTCACAGAAATTATTGATGCCTTCTATTAATGATCCATCTATTTATGCTATTAGATGTACTCCAGGTCGTGAAAAGGAATTGGTTCGTAAATTGTATGAAAAGAAGAGAACCTTGGAAAGACTGAACCGTCCTTTGGATATCTTGACTGTTTTCCAAAGAGATGCGTTTAAAGGTTATATCTATATTGAAGCCAAAAGACCAGATGCTATTGATAATGCTTTAGCTGGTATGGTTAATATTTTTGCCAGAAATAAACTTTTGGTGCCAGTTAAGGAATATCCTGATTTATTAAAACAAGTTAAATCTTCTGATGTGGAAATTGTTCCTGGTATTTATATCAGAATTACCAGAGGTAAATACAAGGCTGATCTTGCCGTTGTTGATAATTTATCTGAAAACGGTTTGGACGTTCGTTGTAAGATTGTTCCAAGATTAGATTATGGTAGAAATGATGATTTTGATAAAGATGGTAAAAGAATAAAGCTGAAGGTTAGACCACTTCCAAGATTATTCAATGAACATGAAGCAAGAATGTATGATGGTGAATATTTACAACCAGGAAGAGGTCCTCGTAGTTTTATTTACAGAGGTGAAGAATATAATGATGGTTTCCTTTATAAAGATTTCAAATTACAATTCATTCAAACCAAAGATGTTCATCCTAAATTGGAAGAACTTGACAGATTCCAAACCGGTAGTGCCGAAGAAGAAGGATTAGATTTGGCTCAAATTGCTGCTTCTTTAAAGAGTAAAAACAAGGCCGATGGTAAACAATCCACTGCATTCCAACCTGGTGATAAGGTTGAAATCCGTCGTGGTGAACAAGCCAAAACCATTGGTTTGGTTGTTGAAGCTGCATTATCTGAAATCACAATTTCTGTCACTGATAGTGGTGATCCAAAATTCGTTAATCAAAGATTGACTGTTCCAGCCAATGATTTAAGAAAGATTTTCAATGAAGGTGACCACGTTAGAATTGTGGAAGGTAAACATTTTGATGAAACTGGTTTAGTTATAAAAATTGATGGTGATTCCGTTATTTTAGTCAGTGATCAAACCAGAGAAGATGTTAGAGTGTTTGCTAACTATTTGGTTAAAGCTACTGATTCATCTCTGAATATTGATACTATGAATAGTAAGTATGATATTAAAGATTTGGTTGAATTAAGTGCTTCATCTGTCGGTGTTATTGTTAAGGCTGAAAAAGGTATCTTTGAAGTTCTTACTACTGACGGTAGACTTCTTCCAATGAAACCTTCTGGTATTGCATCTAAGTTACAGTTGAGTCGTCGTGAACAAATTTCAACTGATAGAAATGGTTTCACTATAAAGGTTGGTGATACTGTTAGAGAAGCTTATGGTGATAAGAAGAAGGAAGGTGCCATTTTGCATATATACAAGAATTTCTTATTCATTAAATCTAATGAAATACTTGAAAACTTGGGTATCTTTGTTGCCAATAGAATGGATGTTAGTACTATTACTACCAAGGATTCTATGGTTTCTAAATCGTTAGGACCAGATTTGAGTCGTATGAATCCAAACTTAAAACTTCCAAACCCAACTTCTGCTCCTGCTGGTTTGAAAACAAGAACTGGTGGTCGTGATAAACTTCTTTCTAAGGATGTTGTTGTTACCAGTGGTAGTTATAAAGGTTTAATGGGTAAAGTGGTGGAAACTGATGATATCAATGCTAGAATTGAATTGCACACCAAGAGTAAAAAGATTAAGGTGAATAAAAACAGTTTGAATGTGTTGATTCGTGGTGAAGCTATTCCATATTTGAGATTCATTGGTGCTGCTACCAACGATGGACCTCGTTTCAATAAACCAGTTGCTCCTGCTTTCAGTTCTGGTGGTAGATCTGCCTGGAACGGTGGTGCTACACCTGCTGTTGGAGGTGGTACTTCATCTTGGGGTAACGCTGGAGGTGCTGCTTCATCTTGGGGTGGAGGCACTGCTTGGGGTGGAGGTAAGACTCCTGCTTACAATGGTGGTAAGACTCCAAGTGCCGGTGGTGCTTCTACCTGGGGAGGTGCCGGTGGTTCTTCTACTTGGGGATCCAACAACAGTGGTGGTAACTCTACCTGGGGAAGTGGTTCTGGTTCTGGTTCCGGTAGTGGAGGTGGTTCCACTTGGGGAAACAGAGGAGGTAACTCTACCTGGGGTAACAACAATAACGGAGGCAACTCTTCCTGGGGTAACAACAATAATGGAGGTAACTCTACTTGGGGCAACAATGGAGGTAACTCAAGCTGGGGGAACAAAGGAAATAGAAGTTCCTGGGGAAAGCAATAAAATTCCACCACAATAAAGTGAGTTAAGGAGTTGCTGGAAAAAACATCTTGACCCTTCTGTGTATATTAAATGATAATCTAATATTGTACATTAAGAACTCAGCAACTGACTTAACTTGGTTAGTTACTGAGTGTAAATTAGTGTCAACGAGCCCAATCGACAATCAAAAGCCATATTATTTTTGGTTTATGATTGTTTCAAAGCTTGTTGATAGAATATATATACATCTATATATAATTGTGCCAAACCAGTAGAACATGATAGCCATAATAGGTCAGGTCAAAAGCCAAATGTCTGGTTAGACCTAAGCTCTAAATTGTACATTCTGTTTCTAGGATGATACGATTGTTTGACAAGTGGAATGGATATTTTGTAGTTTGACTTTAATCTATTTTATGTAGACATTTGTTATCCTTGGAAACTTTATTGTTTTAATATTTATTTTGTAACTTTGAAGGAAATGAGTCTGATGGTACGTTTTATGGCATTACCAGAGTTCTGGTAGGTACTTTTTGATTAATTGTATTTCATTATTTGTTTTCACATCCTGGACAATTGTGCAATCCTTCATGAACAAAGACATCACAGTCAATACAGAAGTCTTGGTGACACTTTGGACATTTGTAACGAGAACTGGTCATACTTTCCAAACTTGTCTTGGTCTTCACGTTTACTCCCTTAGGAAACTTCAAAAGACAACCGTAACAGTGCTGATTTTCATATGAAGAGCTGACAGGAACTTCAATATAAGGGGCCAATGGAACCAAATGATGGTAAGATCTTGCTAAATGTGTAGAGAGAATTAACATCAATCCACAAACAGGACACACAGTAGGTAAATTACAAACTTTATTTTTACATTGAGGACATTGATATCCAATGACATTATTAGGATTCATATCACCAGCAGCACCAGATTGAATTTCTACCACTTGTTTGGAATCTTCAGAACCAGCTGTTGGATGTGAAGCACTCAATTGAGGAAATTCAATATTAAAATTTGGATTATTGATGGATACCGTAGGTTTAGGTTGGATCTTAGAAGGAAATCCCATTTTAATCAATGGAACTCCCAGTTTTTGTTCTTCTTTCTCTGTTTTATCCTTTTCAGAGATTGGAAGAGGAACCACACAATCCATTAAAAGTTCACGGAAGTGTGTTTCATGCATAATAACACCATAGTTTTTAGATGTCATATTCTTTTGTTGGTGATTAGTTCTGTTGACCAATTCTTGACAAATAGACACTTGGGCAGATAAACCAATAATTTTCACCTTGATATTGTCTCTTACTAAATGGTCTATAGTTTGGTGAATATCACCAGGATCACTGGTGAATAATGCTCCGAATATAAGTAAGATTTCTTTGGAATTCTTTGTACTTTTGTTGTTACCACCTCCAAAGTTGTAAGTCAAAAGAGATCTTGCCATTTCTAAAGAGTTTTGAAGGGATGGGTCACCTTTTGGTTCATATTTATTATGTTGTCTTGCTTTTAATTGTCTGACTTTGTCAATATGATATTGAGGCAGCCCACTGACTTCACTGATCAATGTAGAAACACCATTTCTCATCATAACTATACCCATTTGAGAAATTGGGTTCTGATCGAAAAATTCCACAATGAAGTCTTGAAGTAATGAAAGGGTCATTCCGAGTCTGGTAGGTCTTAAGTCTTTTTCAAGCATCGCCAGCGATCCATCAATTACCACAATTAATGTTCTGATAATACCTCTTTGAAAGGGAGTACTGGGGTTTCTCATGATCTTCTTCTTACGGGCCTCAATCATACTTTGAATAATCGATTCAAGAGATCGATCTCCATTTTCATCATCTTTGACTATATCCCAAGATCTCTGGATATCATCTTCCCAAGCATACCCAATGGCACCTTTAAGATGTTGATTACCAGCGGCAGGACCACCATTATTCTTTGTTCTTGATGCTCTTGTTCTCTTGGACATTCCACCATCGCTATCTGGGGAAAGAGTAGACTCTCTGGATGGTGGGTTTACAGAAGGACTTTGATACTCTTCGTCTGAATCGTCCATGGTGACCAATTATCGAAGTTGAAGGGATGATTCTGGTACTAGTTGGTTCAGATTAGTCTTTGAAATTACTAATATTTGTTTACCTTGTGCGTAGAGGTTGGTGGTTGGTGGTTAGCGGACGGTTTGATGGTGATATTTTGTATGGGTCTATGAACTTCTTGATGGAAATGGTAAGATCTGGTGATGGAGCTAGATGCACACCGCGAACTCACAAAGACCTCAGCAAGTTAGCGAGTGAGAGTAAGGAAAAATAAGCAGTGAGACTGAAGTGGTTGCAAATTGAAGATAACCAAAATCTTGCAAGTATCACCAAAAATGCGAAAATGAAAAGGTCAACGACAAAGGGGCAAAATGGTAACCAGAACTATTGAAGCGGGGAAGAACATGTAAAGGGAAGCGTTGGGTACAATGATTAAGCAACAATATGATTATGATGAATAAGGTGGAGAAGAAGAACTTGGTGATCATGAAGTTGGTGATGGTATAAGTGGAAATATACTGGTATGGTTAAGTGTTCTTCCAGCTAACGAGAATACGTTCACTTATCACGACAAGAAAACTTAAGTGTCAAAGAGCCTAAGCACAACTGGTGTTTCTCATTTGGTTTTCCAACATGGTAGGTCAATTCTTTCCAGGGCCAACATACCAAATCACCTCATCGAACGTTCAAGAAAGGTTCTCTCAACAGCCAAGGATAATAACAGATTGAAGAAGAAAAGAAGTATCAAATAAAAGTTAAATAGGATATTTGAGTCAATTATAAGCGCCAAATAAATTTATTGAAAGGCTGCAAAACTACAAATGTTACACCAGTTATCACTATCTTTTAGAAATAAATCACATAAAAAGGGATTTTTAACGAAGAACACAAAGTAAGTTTCTGTGACTACTTTAGGGATCTCGAATTTAGTTCCGTTCCTAATCAACAGCTACTGAATATAACCAACTAGTTGTGTGACTCTTGGGTGTTACCTACTATTGGATTCACTTTTCCTGGGGGTTTGAAGTGGCTTTTAGCCAATCACGCCATGGGCCAACAGGTAAAATCTCCTTCATCTATACCTACTAATTAAAGCATTATCTTGAGCTTTAACAACATTTTCTTCCAAGAATATTGCCTACCCCATAGTTCAATACCAATAATCCCAAGTGCAATCAGAACTACGACTCAACAAAGTTCACCTAACTCAATATATACAAAAGGTCTTAAATTATTCTGTGCCTTAAAAGAATTAGACTAGGCATTCCAATTACAAGAGGTTCGTCTGTTTGACCTACCATCATCAAATATAAAGAGACTACTTATAGGGTCCAGCGATCTCTAGAATGTACACGCACTAGTATCAAAGGTAGGTGTATTGCAAAAAGCACATAGGTACCTAAAACAGCTATAAGAAAAATGTGCCAGCAGAGGGAAGTACAATTGACTGAATCATACGACAAGTATATTACTATTAGCGATTAAGATAACGAGAAGAACCATATCGATTTTATTCATGCATGGAATCTACTAATCATTGGCTAAATAGAGGATCGTTCCAAGTTCTCGTAAATCCATTGGCTAATTAAGACTCAAATACTCAACGTTCACATAAAAGAAAGCTAATTTCCTCAATTGACCAAATTGCGTTCTAACAACTTTCCATGGCCAGACCAGTCAAGATTTCGAAATCACCTTTTCCTCACCCTTATTGGGTAACTTTTACTGATTGTGGGCCATCGTTTCCAACCACATCGGAATCGCATATTATTGATATCAGTTACTCAATTAGACAAAAGCCTGAATGGAAGACTAAATATAAAGATCCCGTAATTAGAGAAAAATGGAGTAAGGAGGTAAAAGAACAACTTAAGGATCAACCCTATATTGAAAATACCCTTGATTATGTATTCAAGGAATTAGTATGGATTGAAAAAATGGAGGAGAAAACTGGATTTAACTTACAAAAAGATCATAAAATTCTAACTGCTGATACTGCAATTAGTGAAGACATTAGAAAGACTTTACTCGAGCAGTCTAGACATTTGGCTTCTTCTTTTGATGAAGTTGATTATCACCCAGGGACAAATCAGGTTGTTGATTTGGTTCACCCCCTGTTGTTTCCTCTTCAATATGGAATTAGTCCAGTTAAAAAAGATGACAAAATTATAATTTCTGAGTTTCTGGATGAAATTTCTAAATTCAAAAACTACGTATCCAGGTATGGTATCTCTAAGAAGTACCAATGGCTCCCTTCGATTATGGAATTGAATAATAATAATAATAATTTTGAATTTACTTCATATATCAACAATTTGCACCCAATCAAATTTGCAGATTTATATAAAACAATTGCACAAGTATTTAATAGGATCATTCCAGGATTGAACTTTACCTTGACTCAATATGCTTCAGCTGAAAAGATTCGTCTTCCCGTTATTAACGGTTATGAAATTTATGGCGAAGAATATAAAAAGGTAGTAAATAAATTGTGGGATGAAGAGTTCGATCGAGGAAAAGATATTGAAAATTTTAGGGTTGATGATTTAAAAATGGAAAAGGAAATGTTAAAGCTTCAAAAAGAGTATTTGCCCCCTTTGATTCCTAGCTATAATGGTGATCCTGAATTTGAAAAGCCGATTGATCTCAAAAAGTTTGAAAATGTAAAAGTTATTGTCAAGATGGCTGACATTGAATTGACACCAGAAAATCCGAAGTATAAAGGTGGTACTTGGCACGTTGAAGGAACTATCAATGAAGATATTGTTGCTACCGTATTATACTACTATGATGTTGAGAACATAACCAAATCTACCTTAAGCTTTAAAACTGGCCACGAAGAGCCTCGATATGAACAAGGCGATTCTTATTTTTTGGAACAATACTACAATCTTAAAGATGAAGACCTGCTTGTTAAAGAGCTTGGCAATGTGGAAGCTCTTGAGAACAGAATAGTGATTTTCCCAAATAGATTTCAACATCATGTGGATCCATTCGAATTAAAAGATCAACTGAAACCAGGACACAGAAGAATCTTGTGCTTTTTCATAGTTGATCCTTATGATGATATAGCTTTATCTACTATGGATGTTCCTCCTCAACAAAAAGATTGGTGGGAAGATAGCTCTTTAAGTTCATACATTCCGAAGGAATTACAGGAAGAGATATTGAAAATCAAAAAAGAGAAATGGCCTCAGACTTTGAATGAAGCAAAGGAAATTAGAAAAGATTTAATGGAAGAAAGATCCATTAAGCCACAAGATGAAGACTATGAATATGAGGACAGTTACCCATGCACTTTTGAGAGAAAGTTTTCATTATGTGAACATTAATCAATTCTCTGACAATAGATGATTGATTCAACTGGTAAAAGTTTTGATACTTCTTAAAAATAATGGGGTGATTTGCAGTTTCAATGGCTAATATTTGGTATAAAAGTTTCATTATGGGAGTAAATTATTCAAGTCAAAAAACCAAGGTTGCTCTGGTATTTGAATAACCGTACCATTTGCTAATTAACAATTCCGAACGGTATGATTGTGCTTTATTGTCTATTGTAGATTGATATATTGTTTGTATTATGTAGTTTATTCTAGTCACTTAAAAGGACCATAACTAATTAGACTATTTACATTGCTTCATATAACACAAGTGACTCTCTTTTCCCAAGTAATCTTTGCATCCTTGCCTTCTGGTAACACCACCATCGAGGTGAAATCAGTCTTTGGGAAGTCTCCTGGTAAAGTCCACCTGAGATTCCATACCATAGTTGCTAAAAGAACTCCTAGTTGAAGGTTAGCAAATTGCTCACCAATACATCTATGTCTACCTCCACCAAATGGTAAGTATGGGGATGAAACACCCTTGGAAACTTTACCAAATCCATAATCAACGGTTTCTTCGGAATTTGTTTCTGCCTTTTCGTCCCATCTATGAGGATCAAAAGTGTCAGCATTTGGGAACCACCGCTCGTTAGTCATCCCATAAGCAATACTGGCAAGAATATAATGGCCTTTAGGAACAACATAAGTTGTATCTGGTACTTTGAGAGTCTTCTTCACTTTTCTGAAAAGAGAATGAAGTGGGTGGTGCATTCTTAAGGTTTCCTTTATAGTGTTGGCTATCAATGGCATTCTTTGCAAGCTTTCATAGGTTAAATTGTTCAAGTCACCAGTTAATTCTTTGTTTAATTCCTGGTAAATTTCATCTTGCAATTCAGGATTTTGTCCTAAACGAAGCAAGAACCAGGTGGAAGTGGCAGCTGAAGTATGTTGTCCTCCCATAAGTATGCCTATTAAAAGGTTTGCAATTTCTTGGTCTGTCATTTTAACACCATCTTTATAGGTTGAATGAAGCATCAATGAATCAATTAAGTCCCTTTCAGGTACAATATCTCCTGATTCTCGTCTGGAATTGATCAAAGCCAAGTAAGCAGAAGAAATGGCTTTTTGGGCGTGGTCTCTCTTCTTGTTATGAGGAAGAGGAATATTAGGAAACACAAAGTTTATAGGCACAAACGCCTTATCAAGATCATTATACAAACCAGCAAACGAAGTATCAAGCTCAGCTCTCATTTCTTTACCAAGAAGAGTTCTAGATGCAGTAAGGATGGTGATTTCACCTTGGGTTTCAAGTACATTGGTGGTCCGCTTATTGAACTTTTCTAAGTTGAAGTTCTTGGAAGATCTCAAATAATCCAAGGTCTCATTCTTAATCAAATCAACGTATGAAATGAACGAGTTTCTGGTCAAAGCAAATTTACCAAACTTCTTTTGTTCCACAAGTCTTGAGTTTGGACAGTCGTAAATAACACCTTTACCAAATGCTGGTGTGGTAAGGTGGCTATAAGCTTCTTCAGCAGACACATCATTAAGTTTGGCATTAAAGACAAACTCATGACCCTTTGGTCCAAGATATACGGTCATAATTTTTCCAAGTAACATGAAAGCAAAAACATCACCATGAGCTTGCCTGCATTCTTCAAAGAACTCGTATGGTCTGGTTCCATAGGATATAGCAGATCCTACCCATGGAATCCAATGGAAGATTAAAGGCGCTCTATCCTTTTTGAAAGAGTAGGCATATTGCCATAAAATATTAAAAATAAATGCTCCTCCGAGGAGATACAAGAAAATGATCATTATGGCTTGTTATACTAATATTAGAAGAGTTATGGATGATATTTATACTTACTTCATGTCCAACATTTTGCAGCATCAGCTGATATTTAGTCGTGGCGTGTTCAATTTTTGCAACCTTTACGATCGTACCCGCTTGGAGATTAACATTCGATTGTGATGCAGCAGAAGTGGAATTTGGTGGTATGGACAGCGAAGTGAGGTTGGTGGTAAAGCTTGAGGTTGTTAAGGCATTACGAAACATATTTGGTGTTAGTGGGGCATCAAAAGTCACCTAATATGTCAAAATAGCTTCTCTTGTAATTTTACCATAAGTATGGTCTTAGTAAACGATTTGCAACTACTGAGATGAGAAGATCTGAATCTCGTATAGGATTAATGTAGGCGCAGTAGATTACACGATGGTGTCTATTAAAGGGGGGTTCTATTATCTATATAGTCCTATTTGCTTCCCCTATTCTATAGGTAGTCTGGGCGATTCTAGATCATGCTAGTGGAGGTGTTTGTAATGTCATTTAAGTGGGTTTTAGAAGAGTCGAAAATGAGTCTGTAAATCGTTCATAGAGTGTGTTAGATTTAATGCTTTCTTTTATAATGTTTCTCTGGAAAAGAGCCACTTATTGTATTTAACTGTTTGACAGGTCTTTGGGGTGTGTCAATGTGTCAACTTGACATGTGACTGGCACCTCGTTATGGTTCACTTCTTTTGAATTCCTGGTGTTCTGGACTTTCTTCTGATCTTCTTTTCTTGGGATTGTGTTTCTCTATAGCTTTGGTATAATCCACTATTCCCTCTTCATTCACATCATAAAATAAGCTTAAGAAATCCAATATCTGGTTTTCTTCTATTTCTCCAAGTTCTTCCTCTAAACCAGGCATTTTCTTCAATTCTTCCATATTTATAAATTGTTTAAGGCTGTATCCTTTACCCACTTGAGGAGTAATTTCCTTGTCTTTTCCTTCAAAAATATCCAATCTTTCTTCACCAAACTTTTCTATAAACTGTTCTTTGGTGATGGTGAAGAAATTATCTGGATAAGTCTTTGCTTCGATGGCAGTATTCTTTTTGGTCTTGGGAACTGGTGCACTTTCATTCTCTTGAATGTAGAAGTTACGTAAAAGTTGAATTCCTTCTGTTCTCATTATACCACCGTAACTGGGGTATGGTGGTGATACACTTGGATCCAGATTAATGTAGAGAACAGTTCCATTACCTCCAAAACGATCGTTTCCACATCCATAAATCACTTCCCCAATTCCTATTTGTCTAAGGAAAGAAGCACACATTATACATGGCTCTACTGTTACGTATAAACGAAGTTTGGAGAAATCAAGTCCTTTGTCCATAATTCGGGATACGGCAATGAACTCAGCATGTTTGGTTCCGTTGAGCGATATGTTTGTATAGTTATAGCCGATGCTGATGATGGAGGATGTGTTCATATCCTGAATAACACAAGAAACTGGTGTTTCATTAGACAAGAGGGCCTTGTAGCCTACAAAGAGGGCACTGGCCATGTGGTGGAAATGTGGAGAAAGATCCATTTTAATGCTTAAAGATAGTACCTAGTCTGGATTGATGCTATTAGCGTGTCTGGGGTCGAAGTGACAATTACTGGTCTGTTTGAATGGATTTTAGGCGGCTGTTGAGTTGGTGATGATGTGAAGTGTCTAAGGCTTGATCCAAGTGATGTATCACTTTCGGTCTGGTCCGTAATGGTTCGTACTTGGGGGTCTTTCTTGGGTAATGATCGTGCTTGGTGCTGAGAACCCAATCCTTTTTCTCCTCTCTTCTCCGTTTCTTGTACTGTTTCTTCCTGTTTCCTCTACACACCTTTTGATGTCTTTTGTGAGGTACCCTCCCGCACTTTTACACGACTGGATCATTTGTCATTTGATCTGTCATTTGATCTGTCTTTTGATACTTGCAACAAGAACTATACTGCTATAAATGTCGGATCTTCATCGGGCATTCGTGAGACGGATCAAAAAGACTTCAATTCCCCATTCAAGTGCTTCTGGGGCCGTTCCAGGCCTTGGAAACGTAACAGAGGACGAAAACCCGTCAGAACCCACTTTAGCAGCCCTTGCTGAAGAAGAGTTATCATCATCTACATCATCGCTGGAGCCGCCAGAGGGCGTTACTGATGACCAAGAGATCACTACTCTTTATAAAGAATTCAAAGGCTCCTTTTTCCCGGTGGTTGAATCATATAAATTTGAAGGGTCGCCTTCTATCAACACATATTATCGTCCTCCTTCAACAGATGATCCTACCGTGTTTGTGTGCCTTCATGGAGCAGGTTCTTCGGCACTTACATTTTCAAAACTAGCAGAGGAGATTACTAGGGCTGAAGACGATTTGGGGCTCTTTTTATACGATATGAGAGGCCATGGTGACTCGGAAAAGCTGAGTGATTTTAGCTTGGACTCTTTGGTCCTAGAGCTTGAGCATGTGCTTACGGAATTCATAGACAGACACTTATGTGAGGAGAGTAATGAACAAAGATCTATATATTTTGTGGGCCATTCTTTGGGTGGTGCTGTGATGGCCAAGTTCTTGAGTAGAGCTCCAACTGAAGTGCTGGATATGGTAAAAGGATTCATTATGCTTGATATAGTGGAGGAAACTGCCATTCGATCTTTAAGCTCTATGCCTGCATTTATTTCTAATCGTCCAATTCAATTCAAGTCTATGAGTCAGGCTATTAATTGGCATATGGATTTCTTATTATTTAATGAAGAATCAGCTATTTTAAGTATTCCTGATTTGCTTAATTTAGACTTGACCTGGAAAACAGATTTGTCATTGACTCAACCTTTCTGGGACACTTGGTTTGTGGATCTTTCACTGAACTTCTTGAAGGCAAGATGTCCTAAATTATTAATTCTATCCACTCATGAAACATTGGATAGAGACCTTATAGTGGGCCAAATGCAGGGGAAGTATCAGTTAGTGGTATTCAATAATAGTCATAAATCGGGCCATTTTGTCCATGAAGATTTACCAAAACAGCTCAGTATCTGTACATTGGACTTTATGAAAAGAAACGATGATCCTGGTAAGTTTTTAAAGCAAAGCTCAGGTATCATTCCTAAATGGGGAGGCTCTATCAATAAATGATATAACAACAGGAATAACAGACACAAATACAAACGTCAAAGTTTACAAAACTCACTTTTCTTGATCACTCTGGTATACAGATCAGATGAAAGGTGATCACATTCTACAAAAAAAATCGTAAACTTCATTTATTATTACTTTATACACTATTGGTCTATTGTTCAATTATTAGGCATTGGTTAAGTGATGAAAACATTAGTTATTTATAGGTGAAAATATGACAAGGAAAAAAAATCAGCCCATAGATTAGATTTTTAATTTATTTAATAAAACCAAACAGGTTTGTTTACTCAACACTGATGTTACTTTCAGAAATTTCCTTTTGTCTAGCATTGATCAGTTGAACAGCTTCATCGATCTTCTTACTAGCAAATGGGAATCTAGGATTGATCAAAAATGGTCTTAAATCGAATCTGTTGTCATCAGGAGAATATTGTTCAGCGTGATAAGCTGGGGTCATGGTGGTCATTTTATGTCTGTTAATAGCATAGAAGAACCAGAATTTCTTGACCTTTTCAGCTACTTGTTCAGCAGTCAAATTGTATGGAGGTTGAGACCATTCATGGTATAACTTAATAAACATGGCATAAGGTCCACACTTTTCAACTTTTCTTAATCTACCGAATTTAGATAATTCATTGTAAGTCATTCCCATATCAATTTCATCACTTTGAACATAATCCTTGGTGATTGGTTCTAATTCTGCAGTAGGAGTAGCATTTAAGAAATCATTCAAGATTGGAAGATCGAAGTTGACTTCAGCCCAAGCAATAAATCTCTTCAAATCAGTCTTGGAAACACCACCAATTGGATTGATATCAGCTGAAGAACAATCGTATTTGGTCAAGTAACCTCTTAAACATTCATCAACATTAGCACTCCCTAAGACCAATAAACCACCAGTTTTTCTATTGGTAGACCATGGTAATAATTGAGCAAAGACATAACTCAAAACCATTCTTAATCTTGCTTGAATATTTTGTAATGCTAAGTTTTCAGTTTGAGAACCACCAAAGATCTTGAAGATTGGTCTTCTACCAGTAGCTAATTCGAAGGTAGTAACCATAGCACTTACCAAATTATCCATGTTCATATCAATATGGTAAGAACCGATTTTACCAGCCAATTCCTTTGCTCTTGATCTGGTTTCTTTAGAAGAGTTTTCAGTTCCCATAAAAGAAGTGTAGAAGAATTTGGCAGCAATATCTTGAGGACTAGTTGGAGTGAAATCTGGTTCACGGGAAAGAGATCTAAGGTCATCTAACACTTGTGGATCATCCATAGATTGGAAAACCAAACGACACATCAGGTGAACAATAACTGCAGTTGCACAGGAATCAATACCACCACTGAGAGGCAAGAAGAAACCACCAGTCTTGGATCTTCTCAAATAATCCCATAACCAACATGCTGGACCCAAAGCGATTTCTTCTTCAGGAGTATGGATTCTGACAGGGATTGGTTTAGTTGGTGCAACCAAAAAGTTGAATTCGTTAGAAGATGGAGATAATTCGATATCAGTTTCAATAGTCTTGTAAACATACTTTTGTTGAACAGCTTGGTTGGTAGCAGATCTTTGGTTTCTGTAGGATCTAACATCATCAAGATCAACGGTGGCAGTGACAACTTCAACATCGGCAAGAGAGAATTGAGACCCTTGGGCCACAACTTGACCATTGACAACGATGCAGGCACAACCATCGTAGTACAATCTGTCACCATCACAACCCTTTTGATTGGCATAAAGGTAAACACCACCACACTTGGTAGTAGCTTCGGTGATCAATTTAAGTCTAGTGTCTAATTTTCTGAGTTCATGGTGAGAACCACTGGAGTTGGTGATAATTTCTACACCATCAAGACTCAAGGCAATATGTGGGGATTGAGGAGTGAACAATTCCTCACAAGTTTCACAACCCATTCTGGTTTCTAAGGTTTGAATAACGCAATCACCGAAAGTACATTTTCTTTGACCATAAAGTCTGGCAATTAGCTTTGGCAATTGATGTTCTTCGTGATACTTAGGACGGTTCCAAGGAGTGAAGTATCTCATTTCTCTATAGTTACCATCGTTAGCTAAAAAGAGCTTTGGTCTGATAAGTAAGATTTTGCCGTCATAGGAGATCAATCTACAGTTATACTTAATAGATTTGTGAATAATTGGCATACCAATATCAAGGAGAATACCATGAGTGGCAGGGTTGGACAAGATTTGGCCATATACTTCCCAACAGTGGTCATAAAGGTCATTTTCTGAAAAGTGGTCTAAACAGCCGTAACCACAGACTTCCAATTCTGGACCGACTCTGACAGTAGCGCCCTGAGCTTTGGCTTGTTTGATGGATTCGACAATTCTGTCGCGGTTACCCTCGAAGTCCAACGCCCATTGGTTGAGGTTACAGGTTGCTAAAGTGACGTAGTGACCCATAGTGAGCTAGGATAATGAATGATAGGTGATAATTCTTTAGGCCTTTTGGTGGAGTGGAGGTATCTGAGTAAAGAGTCACCTCGCGGCGTTAAGTTAGTCAGAGTGGGGGCGTGACATGCACGTGACCGAGATGCCAGAGATGACCTTGGCAAGATCTTGAGAGGTCAAGAAGTGACATGGTCACCCAAAAGACGTATATATTTTTGATCCTCTACGAATAGTATATTATTATGTTAGGCTATTAGGCTATTAGGCTATTCTTGTTTGGTAAGTCACCAATTTTCACTAACATAGAAATGACGATTTACAGCCAATTTTCACTGACATTGCACTTAGTGGCATTTGCAGCCAAATGAGTTAGAGCCTTAAAGCCAAGTAATTGAGTCAATCACCTTTCCATTGCTGGAATAACTTCACAGATGTTGTTACTAGCTGGCCACTAGATCAAATCACTTGGTGGGCTAAAATGGATACTATTGTATCTATATCAGATATCCTCTAATAATACTTGTCCTGACTTTTACTATTAATCCCAATTAGAATAGCTGGATTGGAAGCTAGCATTGAATCTACCATCCAATTTATTAGTATTGTCGATTGGAAGATGAAAAGTATGGTATTGTCAGTTTTTGTTTTACAGCCATACCCTGATTGACTATAGATCAACTTCAAAATAAATCAACTTCAAAAGCGAGGCTAAACTAAGCGAGACTACACTAAGCGAGGCTACACTAAGCCTAAGGCCATCTGGCCAGCTCTCGTCCCCACCCCTCCACAATTCCATTTGATCTCATTCATTGCTATCCTTGGTGAACTCATTGCTTTTTCACGTTGGTTGATCTGTTGGTTGATCTGCTGGTGATCTGTTGGTGATCTGGTGGTGAACTACTGGTGATAGACCTTTTGATCTCTACTACCTGCAGTACCTAGGTGCGCTTATCTTATCTTGGTGAGACCCTATTATCCCGGTACCATGTAATTAATAACACACCACTTCAACATAGTATAATTAATAGGAAAATTAGGGGTTTCCTAGGCTACGTCTGCCAAATTTGGTGCTGGAATCGCTTGACCTGCGATATTCATTGGTCTGCTTCTTGACTCTTTGGGCAAGTTGACCAATGAAAGGGGAATGCTGAAAACTGCCTTGGCTTACGTGGGTTACGTAAGCAAGATGGCGTACTCTGAACAAGGCAATGAAATTGTGGGGGACAATTGAGTTGCAGCTAAACAAGAAGCACAATAGGTGGAGTTTAAGGTTTAAGGGTTGGCATGGAGCGCTTATAGCTGTGCAAGGAACCCACCCCTCTTGTTGTGACAATCTCGGGATACTCCGGTGTTTGTGAATTGAATTCTTGTGATTGTTTGGTAATTTTTGGGGGGATTTTGGAAAATCGGAGGTTCCGCGGCTGCTCCGCCCGCTAACTTACACACAATCATTCACAATCTTTGATATATGTAAGCCCCACAATAGAGATAAGAAAATTATATAAGCCCGAGTTGCTGCCCATGATTCTTTCAATAATCTATTAACAATTAGGACATACAAATAAAATCAAAAAATGCCTACTGCCGAGAAATTATCAGTTACACCTTTAGAAACTACTCCATTCGGATGTGCCATTGAATTACCAGCTTATGCTAAGAATGATCCTGCTAATTTGAATGATCTGGACTTCAAGGCATTGTATGAAGCAGTACACAAACACTTAGTGGTGGTTATTCCTGACCAAGCAGAATTGGCTCCAAAATCTCAATATGAATTGACCAAGAGATTTGATCCTTCTATTCCAGTCCCTAAGGAGGACAATGGTTCTGGTTATGGTCATGGTAAAGAATTCAGACACCAACAATCTGTTTTAAGAAAAGATGGTACAAGTGTCAAGTCGCAGCCACAAGTACAAATCTTAGGTCAAGGAACTTTTGAAGCAAATGAACCTGGTAATGAAAATGGTGAGACCATTAGCTTGACTCATCCATCCCATACCAGTTTCCATCACTCTCCTCTTACTGATGACGAGATCAAAAAGGAACACCAAACGCGTTTTTACCGTTGGCACATTGATAGTGCATTATATGACTTATCTCCACCAATAGTTACTACACTTTTAGGAATCAAGGTTCCACCAGCTACTCAAACTCAAACCATCAAGTATGAAGGTTCTGATGATGTTCTTGAATTGACTCAAGGTGCTACTTGTTTTGTTAGTGGAGCCCAAGCTTTCAAGAATTTGAGTGAAGAAGATAAGGAATTCGCACTTTCTACAACAGTTGAATATGCTCCTCACCCATACATTTTTATCTCTCCAGCTGGAGCCACTTCTGATGGGTTAACTATGGTATCTGAAGGAAAAGAAATTCCATTCGATAAGTTGCCAGAATGGGAACCTTCTAAGGTCAAGAGATTACCAATGGTCTGGACTAACCCAGTTACCAATGAACCACATTTACAAATCCATGGTTGCTGCTTGTTTAAATTACATACTACCAAGGATGGTAAGACTACCACTTTGGATTTGGAAGATGCTCGTAAAAAGGCTCATCAATTGATGAGACCTGCCATTTCTCCAAAGAACGTGCTAGCACATTCTTGGAAACAAGGTGATTTGGTTATCTTTAACAACAGAGGAGTCTGGCACTCTGTGACTGGTGAATTTAAAGGTATCAATAATGGTAAGGATGAAAGAAGATTAATGCACCAATGTAATATTGCCAGTGGATTAGATCCAGAAAACAAATCAGTTCCACTCACTGTGTGAGGTAAGAAGAACTAGTAAAGGTACCTACCTACCTGGGCTGTTTAATAGTTAATAGGAAAATTAGTATACGAGTTTTACGAACAAAATGTAGATTTAGTCAGTGAATGGTCGCTTATTATTACTCAATTGATCAATATGAATACCCTTGTTTAATATTTCTCATACTCGAGTTTTACATCACAATAGGAACTTACATCAATAAAATTAAAATGTAGGGAACCTCGGCTAAATAATCTGATTCCAGTGAGATCACAAGAAAGACACTTTACCGAAGGCTGCTAACGATAGCTAGTGGAGAGTTTGACGACAGTGATTTCGGATCCCCGTCTAGTATTAAATAAACAAAGCAGTGGCTAGTGCAAAGTAGTGATTGTAAGACTAAAGTATGAGTATAGAACCATGTTTTGGCTATATCTGTGGTCTAGACATAGTGAGAGTTGATGAGCCCCTCCAGAAACTTAGCGAGAAACTTTGCGAGAAACTTAGCGAGAAGTATGGACTTACGTGGATGCAAAAACTGAGAATCTCCCTATGGACATAGTTCTTACCGAGACCTAGTGGAACTTAGTGAGACTCGGCGAGCCACCTCGTACTATCATCTTTATTACTATAGTAGCAGTTAGAGTAGCTGTTACATATATAAAGCTAGTTCTCGTGGCCAATGGGCATTTCCCCAATTGTTGCGATGACATTGCCAAGTCTGCAATACCTACTTCCGTAATGAGAGTTGCTAATTACACAATAGAACGATCTTGTCTCATAACTTTAAACCATTAATTTTTAGCAGAAGTACATACCCACAACTGCCTGAGTAGTTGTGTCAAATTGTAGAGTAAAACTTTGCCAATTGTGGCTAGTGAAAGTGGTTGGTGGGCCAATGTGGTGGGTGAATTCCAAGCTTTTAAGGCTATCTGATGGGCCAATCAGAACAATAGAGATCGGCAAATTCCAGTGGTTTTGACTACTACGGACACCTAAAAATTTAATAGGAGAACTGTGACCACTAGTACTAAAATTATAGGGGAGATTGTGATATTGGCCCAGTATATTGTGACGTTTATAGCTGTGTCTAGGGTCTTGGGTTGATGGATTTCCGCCGCATGTCTAAAATTAGACAGCCATGGTTCACAACCAGAGCAATAACTGGTTGGTTTAATTACGTAATTATTTGGTGATTCTTACGTAATTACATAAATTACCAAGGGTGATAACCTGATGTAATTGCAGTGTTTGGTGAATCTATGGCTTTTCCCAATGGAAAACCTCAATTAATAAGCTTGTATAGATCCAAAATCCGCTGGTAGATCGTGCTCATCGCTACCCTGTGATATTTTATCTTGGATATTTGCAAAAGTACCCTGTAGCCTCGGCACGGGCCACATCAAGACCCTCAAACACCGAACTGGCCCTAACGAACCCCTAGCAACAGTATCAAGACATCAACAAATACATCATATTCAACTGGTCTCTAGCTACATAGCCATATCTTCTGCTAACCCTCATCTTCTCCCTATGCTGCTGTGGCCTGCCCTTTATGGTGGTCGTTCCCGCAACTTCCACCCTCGCCTATATACACACCGCACTCTCTCCATATTAGACACTAAACCCACATCAGCTACTTTAAACTACTACAAACCTTTTACCCCCATCTTCAAAAAAAAAAAACAACCCACCCCCACGAACCAATGCAGTACGTCGGAAAGGTTGGTGGTTACATGTACAACCAATGGAACTCCTTGAATCCCGCCACGCTTTCAGGAGCAATTGATATCATAGTAATAGAACAGGCAGATGGTTCCCTTCACTGTTCACCATGGCATGTTCGGTTTGGTAAGTTCCAAATCATCAAGCCTTCGCAAAAGAAGATTGATCTTTATGTGAACGGGATGAAGACCGATTTGCCAATGAAGTTGGGTGAAGGAGGTGAAGCCTTTTTCGTGTTCCAAACTGATAATGTTCATGGATTATCGCAATCGGTATTGACATCACCGGTGATTTCTCCGGTAGCGTCTCCTGGCGGGTCACCTGGTGGATCACCAGAGCTTACTCCAAAGGCATCACAAGATAAGGAGCCAGAGATCTTGGACTTGAACGCTGACATTGAGAGCAAAATCAACTTGAGTCCTTCTGGAACTGGAGATATTAGTCCGGTATTGAAGAGTGAATCTTCTGGAACCTTCAATAACCAGAAATTGGCGTTTGAAAAGGCAAAAAGAATCACCCAGAAACTCAAAATTCCTTCTAAGATCGATATAAATGGTGATATGGTTTTGGATATGGATGGTTATAAGCCTAATGCTCAAAAGAATATCGATAGTTCCGACGAATTCTTCAAGAAGATCTTCTACAATGAGATCCAGACCTTGAACCATAGCAGTCATGAAAAGTCCGATAGCGAAAACATAGAAGATGAGATCAAATTGTGGGATCAGATCATCAGTAAGGACGAAAATGGTAACATTAGAATCTTGAATAAGGATCCTAACACCTTGACTCTCAATGCCAGCGAAATGGAAGAAGATTTAGCCAATACCGAAGAATTGCGTTCCATTGAAGAAATGACAGCTACCATAGAAAACGTACCAAAGAGTACATACCTGGCTGGAAACGACAATACCTACTTCAAGACCTTGAGACTTACCTCTGAACAATTGCAAAAGATGAACTTGAAGTATGGGGAAAACTCTCTTACCTTCAAGTCCAGTGAAGGTACCTCTCAAGTCCATTCTAACTTGTACTTGTGGAAATCACACACTCCTATTGTTATCTCTGATATCGATGGTACTATCACCAAGTCCGATGCCTTAGGTCATGTATTGAATATGTTCGGTAGAGATTGGACCCATCCTGGTGTGGCTACTTTGTTCCAAGATATCAGTTTAAACGGTTATAATATTATCTATTTGACAGCTAGATCTGTTGGACAAGCTGACACTACCAGACAATATTTAAGAGGTATTGCCCAAGACGGTGGAGTCAAGCTTCCAAAGGGACCTGTTATTTTGAGTCCTGATAGAACCATGGCAGCATTGAAGAGAGAAATTGTTTTGAAGAAACCTGAAGTTTTCAAGATGGCCTGTTTAAATGATATTAAAGGATTATACTTTGATCAAGTGGCCAAGGCCTTGGATGGTGACGACGAAAGAACTCCCTTCTATGCTGGTTTTGGTAATAGAATCACTGATGCTATCAGTTATAGATCTGTGAGAATTCCAAGTCATCGTATTTTCACTATTAATCCTAATGGTGAAGTTCATATGGAATTATTGGAATTAGCAGGTTATAAATCATCATATTTGCATATTGGAGAATTGGTTGACCATTTCTTCCCACCTATTAAAGAAGTTTCTACTTTGAATACCTACTGGGATGATAACCAATTGAACGAATATATCCATAAAAAGGATTTGGAACCAAATAATGAAGATCCAGAATCTGAAGGTGCTGAATCCCCTAGATCTCCTGGTTCCCCAAGATCTTTTGCTGGATCCCCGAGATTGGGTGATGGTATATTTGAAGAACTTGCTACTGATGAAAAATTCAATGATGTTAATTATTGGAGAGAACCACTCAATTTAAGTGATTTAAGTGAAGAAGAAGGTGATGAACCTATTGGAAGTCCAATAAAAACACTGGAACCAGGATCTCCTGGTCTTTTATCGCTCAGATCATTTGGATCAAATGAAACCTCTTCAGCATTGAACCTTGGTAAAGAAGACCAAGGAACCAGAACTAGATCTAAGAGTTCTGCTTCCAGTGAAAGACCAACTTCTATGACCTCATTCACATCACCATTAAAAAATTTCATGTTGTTCGGATCCAAGAATAACGGTAAGGAACATGACGATGATGATGATGATTCCTACGATAGTCCTACCATTAATAAAAATACATTAAATAGTGGAGATTTGGAAAAACTTGATTGGACCAATCCTGACGCCAGTGTTCTCACCAATGATAGTGATTTCACTGAAGATGATGAAGATGATCACGATGAAGATGATGACGATTATACCGATGATGGAGAGGATGATGAAGATGACGATGATGAAGATGACTACGACGATGACTACGACGATGAGGATGACGATGACGAAGATTTGGATGAAGAGGATGAGCTTGATTTCGATGATGGAATTCCTCAAGATGCCAAACCAGTTGTTCAAGAACACAGTGGACCAACTGAAGTCAGTGAACCGGCTAAAGACTCTAAAGATTCATAAATTCTGGAGAAATTAGTTGAAAATAGGTTTGATGGTCGTAGTCCGGTTCGAACGTCGCCAGCTTGAAGCATAGGTTTGATGTGCAATACAATTAATATAAACATAATAAAGAATTCTTAGTCCATTTAAAGGTAAAGAAATAAAAGTATCTGAGCAGTGCCAATTTGCTGTTCCAACCTTCATACGATATATGAATCCTATATAAGAGCATAGCATAATATATTTATTTAACAGTAGATAAAAGGATATTGTAGAGTTTAATTTGATCATGTAATTGACAAGCTCTTTGGGTAGAAGAATATTTTTTCAAGATCAGATTCTCGAATTTAAAGATTGAATATTTCATTACAATTTAGTAGTTTCAATTTGTTGTGTTATAAGTGGTTTAAAGGGACATTAAGGTTAATAGGTGTCTCAAAATCATCAAAATCCAAGATTTAAAGATACCAAAAGAGAGTAATAGGAAGAAGAAGTAGAAGGTGTATTTGCTTCTTTTCCCATGTTTTTTGTAACTATACTTGACTAATTTCTCCTGTTCTTTTTGGGTGCAAAATCGCATGTCTGAGGTTACACAAAAATTTTAAATTTTGCAAAATTATGGTTAAAATAGGGAAACTTTTTATTCCAACGTTATCTGATCTTCATATAAATCAGGAGATAAAATTAGGAGACTTCGATGAAAAGAAACTGCAGCTTTTCAGGCCAGAATTCGTATATTTGGGTGCAAAACTTCTCTCCCTACTGGTAGTATCACGCGCTAACGTTGATGTTAAAGTTTCCGATATAGTGTAATGGCTAGCACGGTTCGCTCTCACCGAGCAAATCCGGGTTCGATTCCCGGTATCGGAGTTCTTTTTTGCACCCAAAAAAGGGTTGATGCTATACTTTCCTTAACCATTTAGCGTACCATAATTCTTCTTCTTTTTGCAACTTTTATAAACTAGATTTTGGACTAGGGATCATATCCACAGTTTTTCTGCTTGTAGTAAATTTTTCGCTTTTGCTTCATTACTGTATGGGAGGGTTTTCTGCTAATCAGAACTATAAAACAGATAGAGCTTTGCAAGTATAAATAGTTTTGGTTAGGTTAGAAGGTATACCATATAATAAGTTTAAGAAGATGCTCCTCTCTGTATTAATCTCATTGGTTCCTGTGCTATCTATGCCGGTTAAAAGGGACAACCATGTTTATCAAGTTGCATCTATTGAAGAAATTTCTGCGAACTATGATAAATTGACCCAAGACCGTGAAGTTGTGTTCTTTATGGAAGATACCAAGACGTTCTTGACTCGACCACCAAATAACACAGGCATAGATGATTTGGATGGTATTTTCAGCTTCAAAAATAGGTCTGTTGTTGCTGGTATTCAGGGTATTGAAGATGCTATCGATAATGACTTGAACATCTCAAAATTTCCATGGTTTGGCAAAGATAAAGATGAAGGTGAAGACTGGATAGAATATGACCTTTTGAATATAGACACCGACGACTACCCTGGTTACATTCCAGTTAGTGGATGTCAGTCACAGAAGTTTGGAGGTGGTGGGTCCATTGGATTTAGTTATTCTCTAAGTGATGGATTTACAATAGAGCATGAAATGGACTCGACTTTCCAGCTTTCTTTGGGAATATATATCCTTTCATACATACACAAGCTGGATTTTAGTTGGGAAACTACATCAACAATTTCTGGTTCCACCAGCTGTGCTGTAAAAGCTGGTCAAGTGGCACAAGTGTTTTTGAAGCCTTCTTTCGTTGGGTTCACTCCTATTATGAGAAAGGTAAAATTCAAGATGAGAAAAATCCTCATGAAATCCAAGTTTAGGACCTATAGTAAAGTCCATTTGTTAGTGGAAAATAGGCATAATGAGATCCACTGTGCCACTAGTGATATAGTTGATTTGTACTGCCAATATCCAAAGATAGGAGTGCCTGACTGGGAGAACCCTATTAATTTAGTTCCTCATGAAATTAAATAACTAGAAATAAGGTTCCCTTTAGTTTTATTATTTACAACTAAAAATATGATGCTGGTACTAAAATTCTACCGTGTTTTCGCTGGACGGGTATAGGAAGTAAGTATGCTTTCAAACAATGTTGTGGCGATTTTTATTTATAGAAAAAAAAAGGAGAGTTTCTCTATTATTTCCAAATATACTTTTTTTAAGCCTCGTATTTTAATTATAGACCTTTGTACATATACATTTTAATTTATAAAGACTATTCTGGATTAAGAAATAAACTAGCCTAGTTGGAACTAGAGGGACCAAGCTAAGTATGGAGTGGTTTTCGCGTGGTAAAAATGTGATTACACTGGTGACCAAGTCGTAATCCTTTGTTGTCTAGTTCAAGTATCGCTATTACTTTTTTTCCATCTAGCATTATTTTTTTAATATTTTGATTGTGTACTTATTTTATTAATTGGTATTTTTTAGTGATAACTGCAGTTTATTTTATAACCTAAATTCCATTTCTACTTTTAGTGCTAGCTAGTACCTGGTCCAAAAATACCGCTAAATTAACAAGCTTTACAAGTGGTGCTATGACTAATATTTAATTTCTAAGTTAATATTACCAATGATCTTTTTGGGAGTAATTTATTGGTGATTGTACATTACATTAGAAGATGTTGTAGCTCGTATTTGAAACCTTGTAAAAAGCCTTACAAGGAAAAGTCTTGGTTCCTTCTATTGAAATCGTTCATTTCGTTTACAGTAGAATAAATAATGCTATCATGGTATATCACCAACACGTTATACAAGATAAATCTTGGGCTTGAAGTATGATTTATTTCTAGGTTTGTCTATAGATCGGATTACCGAAACCTAGGACCCAAATGATTGAAGTCTAGAGAGGATGGTAGGGAGCCTTCAAGGCCATTAAAAGTTTGTTTGCGAGATAATAATTAAAAAAACGAAATAAAATTCTTTAGAACCAGAGCTTTAATTTACTCTTTTTATCACTCTTTTCTTTGTTATCAGCATTAACCTTTAATTTTTCATCCACGAAGCTTTCCACATCTGGGAAGTTAATAGGAATGGCATTTTCTTTGATAAATGCTTCATATTCTTCTGGGTTTTTGGCCCAAGTATCTTCATAAGTCTTTCCATATGCAGAACAGAATTGTTTGGAGCCTTCGATGGCACAAAGAATGTTATCATCATTGTAACCATAATTCATACGAAGATCAACTCTTTCATGGTCATTAGAATTCATAAGTCCTAATTCTTTTCTGTCCTTTTCATTTTCTTGATCTTGATTACCTCTTAAGGCTAATGATGGTCCCTTGAAGTTAAGAATTTGTTCCAATAAACCTTGGATGTTGATTCTATGGACAGTGAAATCACCAATAGAAACCATCAAAGTCATTTGGTCATTAACGCTCCAGTTACCTGAATCATCTTGGGTCAAATCTTCTGCCTTCCAACTGGAAATACCATTAGGAATAAGAACATTACTAGCAACACAAAGTTTCTTTGGATTGTTAGCTTCCCATCCAAGAATAGGAATATCAAATGAAACAGAAGAACTGGCGTGAGTAATCATGTAGTAAGGTTTCAATTCAATCTTTCCATCCTTTTCAATTTCCTTGGTATCCTTGACAATAACAACGAAATTTGGTCTGTACATTCTGTCACCACAACCACAATCATCCAAATGTGCTCTTGGGAAACCTGCCCAAATTTCTCTACCCTTTGGTATTATTTTGTCAAGAGATACAGTAGTTTGTGATTTCAAAAGATCATTAATGTTAATCATTTGAGTACCACCTCTAAGAGGACCAACAGGAGTTTTTGGATCCAATTTTTCATTTAATCTGAAGTTGTATGAACATAAACCATTACCTTCGGTCAAGTCACACTTTAAAATTTCCATAGTAGACCACCTGTATACCAAGTAAAGGTTACGATCATATCCGATAGATTCTCTATCAATACTACTGACCAAAGGAACCCAGTTCTTTTGTTTCTTTTGTCTTGGTTGACCATCAATACGTAATTCCATTACCTTAGAATAAGTTCTTTGGATATATTCTGGAGTATTAGAACCTTCAACATTAAGCTTACCCTTTTGGGTTTGGAATGGCCAACAAACAAACATAGATCTGAAAAAAGCAGGTTCTTCTTTACCGTATTTATTAGGATCAGCACTCTTGTTTATTTGGAACTTTCTATGGTAGGAATTATAGATCAAAAGTGGTTCTTCGTAACCAGCCTTGTTCTTGACAAGGGAGACATGGGCATCTTCAGGTCCGTAATATCTATTCTTTGGATCATCGACGTCATGGAAGAAAGGAACATTAACGAAATGAGGGAATTTCATGATTCTATATTCGTTTTCATTAGATGGGACCACCAACTGGGTGTCTTTGATTTCATTCCAGTGTTCATCAAAGATTTGGGCATAAACCAAAGAGAAGATTGGTTGATTTCTGACTGCTCTAGGGGTGAAAATGACTCTGGTAATGGTGTAGTGGACACCAAAATCCTTTAACCAGACGGAGGAACCAGCCAATCTGGACCAGAAGGCATCTACCACATTATGCTTGACGTGTAAACGTAATTCATCAACAAAGAAAGGAGCAATTTCGGCCAAGTATCCACGAGGGTGATCTTCGATATTTTGCAACACATCCACCATGATGTCATGAAGGGACGATTTCAATGCCACTGCTTTATCAATATGGACTGGAATTTGGTTCTTAAGCACAGCATTACATTGTTTGGGATCAAGCCTAATGTTTTTCTTACTGTCAAATACGTTAATGATATATTCGCTATAGCCGCCGTTCTCAGGAGCCAAAGGTTCAGGTTTTGGTTCATCGATATAGACGACATCGTTGAAATCAGGGTCAATTCCAAGTTCTGGGTGTTGTTCAAAGAATCCCTTGGAATTTGGTGGTAATATGATTCTAGTATTGGTTGGTGTAGAAGGTTTAAGATCTTCTATGATCCGAATATCATCATATTGGAAAAGATGATACGTCAAAAGTCCAGTGGTGATGATTGCCACCACCAAAATGAAGCGGAAAGGTTGTTTGGCCGTAAACATTCCTGGAATGCCGTCCTTAAAAGGTGCGAAAGGAATGTGAGGGTTTTAATATATGTTAACTTGGTAATATAGGGCTGAGTCAACGGAGTTCAGTTGCTTGCCAAGATGAGAGTCCACTGCTAACAGTGAGACTAGAGCCGGGGGGACTGGTGGTAACGTGACTTGGCTCTGACAAAATGAGAGAGAGGCTAGGACAAGTGATAATCAATACTTGTAGTTGAATTTGAGTGGAAAGAAGTTCAAGCTGACGCTAATAACGTGGAATAAAGACGAGTACTTGGTTCCTATAGTAGAGCAAACAGTAAATCCCGGGCTCTTTTTGATATATATATATATATATATATATATTTATGGATAAAAAAAGTCCTTAGTTGATTCAGCCTCCAATCCATCGACAGTCGGAACTGAGATCCGACTTTACTGTTCAAGGTAATTGCAATAAGGAACCACTCTCGGAAATCGGCCCTATCTTTGTTTTTTGGCAGGCTGTGTACCAAAACTACTCAAATCTATGCAAGAATACCGGTCGCGATCAGCCAAGAAGGAACAAGAATCGAGGGCGCCAAGGTCCATATCCATTGAAGGATAACCGAAAAAAATTATGGAATTCTTTTTAGTCAAGCACTTTATTTGGATTGCTTCTTTTGGGTTGCGTATCTGTAGATTGCTTTAGAGATTGCAAAAAAAAAAAGTTCCAGCCTTGGTCTTCGCCTGATCTTTTCGGCCAGTTACACTATACAGTATACAGGTACTGAGGTACAGATCTAGAAACAGAATGTTACATTCCAGTGGTGAAGGAGGGGTGGGTTTTTTGGTTGGTAGGTTGAAATGAGAGCTGTTAAAAGTTTTCTTTTGTGTGTGTTTGATCCAAGTCGGTTCGGAGCTAATCTGTAAGTTGCCATTTTAAATCCCTCGAAATTTGTTTCACTTATAATGTACCTTTTACCCTAACTTTGCTGTTATGGTTACTATCTCTGACCAAGCACAGCCTTATGTTACAAGCATTGGCATGAATGTTCCTGCAGATCTGTTGCACGTGGGACACAAAATAAATGTTCATTTGAATGTGATGATCTTAAGTTCAAATGTACGTAACTGTGTTAACGTGTGAGTGTAAGTGGGTCAATGTGGGTTTTTAGTGTAGGTGTTTAGAGCGTTAATGTGGTGGGAAAAGGGGATCTACACCGCTTTACACATCCTGTATATGGGACCGTGTCATATAATTTAGATCGGCCATATTCAGCATATTTTTTTGGGCTATTTCTGCTATTTCCTCTAATTGTATAATACGCCATCTGGGTGCTTCAAAATTCGGGTTGTATTCAATTAACCTTTTAAGGTGAAAAACTAATGGCTTAGCTTTCGCATCCCTAACAACACAACAAAAAAAATCTACAGTTTCTGGTTATGATGTGCTTATCTCAGTTTATTGTAGCTCGAGTTCCGGCCTGGCTCAGCCCACTCCCGAGACACAGACAGTGGGCCAGCAACAGACACAGACACAGTCAGAAACGCAGACACAGTCAAAACTTTATTAGTACTCGTATTCTTCTGTCAGACACTATACAAAAAGGATCGAACGTAAGGTACGATTGGCATTCGTGACATTTCGGTTCCGGCGTTGTTGAGTATAAAATAACGATCTGTGTTGCATGCAACAGGCGATAACAAAGCTGTCTCTTTGGGGATAGGCTAATCTGTTTAAGGAGAAAGATGAGAACTGAGGGTAAGCTGATCTTATGTTTCATCACCTTTGGCACGTAATCTGTGAACTTGAATATCACGATATACGAAACGGTTGGGCCTGTTTCGGGTGTTTCTACTGTTTTTTTTTTTTCAGTTTGTACCAAAAGCTGCAAATCTGGTGAAAAATAACTTGGCGAACACACGTCGGTACCAATGGGTGCAAAAGGCCGAAGATGTAATATAAAAACGCTTGTGGTCCTGGTAGGGACTTGGTGGTAAGGTTCAAAATAATACTTCTGGTACTTAAACCTCGTAAGTTCTTCCAAACTACTGTTGTCTGGTATTCTTTTTATTCTACTCAAACAACTCTCTTTATTTGGGACAAAAAAAAAGCGATTAAAACCGATTAAAAAAACAACCCTAATTATCTACCGTTTGATACTATCTTTAAAAGTAGTCATGCATTTCATTAATTCTATTTGAAATTTCGAACAAATATCTATTCAACGGATGAATTAAATTGAAGTCGATTATTTTTGTTCATACTTGTTGTTCTCTGTACAATAAACTTTTTGTTGAATTTACTTTCCTAAGTAAATCTTTTAGAAGGATTGGTTGGTTGGGATAATTCGGTGGTTGGTGAAGGTGGGTTATGCTCTTTACCATATTCAACACAATATTCTCTGGACATTTTCATGGCACATTGAACATTGTCGTTGGTAAATCCAGTTGGTTTAATTTCGTCGAGTCCTTTTAAAATAGTACCTAATACTCCTTTAATATGGATGACATCCACAGTAGCATCCCCAATGGAGAATGACAACAGGAGATAATCATGGACTTCATCATCAACTTTTTGAATATCCCAATGCGAAATACCATTTGGAATGAATGAGTTTGGCAGCCCATCTAAACAATCTAACAGCTGTTTAGTTAAATCCCAACCCCAAACTGGAACATCCAAATGCATAAATGAACTAACATGTTGAAGCTTAAATTGATTCTTGTAAGTAGCTCTGCTTTCATCAACATTGTATTTGTCATGTTCAGGTTCTGATAAATCTCTTACCACAGTTACCATATTTGGACGGTAAAATCCTTTACCACAACCACATTCTTTGAAATGTGCTCTTGCAAATCCAAAGTAAATTTCACGTCCTCTTGGAATTCTATCTATAGCATCTTGAAGCTGAGGGAATTTTGGTAAGTTTTGATGAAGTAATAAATTAACATTCACAAGTTCTGTACCACCTCTCAAAGGACCAACTGACATATCCAGTTCTTTAGATCTGAATTTGTAATCAAATTTACAGGAGGACACTGAATTATCTTTATTACCAGTCAAAGTACACTTCAACACTTCAAGATTACTCCAACGATTAATAACATAAAGGTACTTATCGTGGCTGAATTTTGATCTTTCTTGGAAACTGATAAATGGAGTCCAATTCTTTTGCAGCGCTTGAGTTCTTTGGGTATTATGGATCAAAAGTTCCATATTTCTAATGTAAAGATCAGTATTGTGCTTAGATTTAAGGTCTTCCATGTTCAATTTACCTCTTTGGAATTGCCATGGCCAAGCAACAAACATGGATCTATATTCTCTAAATTTGAGGATGGATTTACTGGAATCTTCGATTTGCTCTTCATCGATCTTACGATGATTAGCGTTAAATAAAACTAATGGTTCTTCAAATCCTTTTGGATTCTTAACTAACATGATTCTAGGATCTTCTGGACCATAGTAACCATCTTGCTTAACTTCATACTTGTGATATGCTGGAATTTCAATGAATTCTGGGTAATTAACAGATTTGTATAATTGTTCTTCTTGCAAATCAATATTATGAACATCTGGAGAATTGGTTGGAACGACCAAAACAACATCCTTTAATTCATTCCAATTTTCATCAAAAACTTGACCGTACATCAAAGATAAAACAGGCTTATCTCTTCTCTTATAGATAGAATAGACAACTCTGGAAACCATGAAATGAACACCATATTGTTCCAAGTAAACTGAAGAACCTGCTAATTTATACCAGTATTGATCAACGGTATTCTTGGCAAGTTGTTCTTCAATAGGGTTTTCTTTAAAGAAATATTCAAATTCCTTAAAGTAAGTAGATTTTGACTTATAAAAAGCCTCAACAATTTCTCTTCTAGAGGTTGTGAAATGAACAGGGTCCGTAATTTCAAAGGATTTCTTCTCATGAATAGATTCACACTGTTCAAGGTTCAGGTCTATATCATGATCACCATTGAAAATATCAAACGAATAAGAATGGAATGGCTTTTGTTCAAGGGTTTCGCTAAAACCATTAGATAAAACCTTATCAAAAGATTTAGGTCTTTGTTCATTAAGAAATTCTGAAATATGTTCATTTTCCTTATCTTCATCCAAGTCTTCATCAGAAGGAGGAGCTTCATATTTAAAATGGTACTTGAAAATTTCATACTCTTTTGGTAAGTTATTTTTCAAGGTTTTGGTGTAATGGTAAATAAGATCTTCACGATCATTAAGGTGAAAGTCTCTTGGATAAATAATGATTTTTTTATTTTTATCGTAAGAACTTATTGGAATGGTTGGGGGGATTTTGTCAGGTTTGATTTCATCCATATTATGATTAATCTTTTTGGGGGCACCAGAGTATGTTTCTTTGACTTTGGCTGTAAAACCCTCATAATCATAGTCATGAAGAGAATAAATTAACAGTATTCCTATCACCACTAAGAGTAAAAGAGTGACTCTTTCGAAACGACGAAGGAACTTCATAATGCAAATGCTAATACTAATAGCAAGGCTAGTAGTTTAAATGAAGTGGAATAATAGCAAAAAACAAGAATGAATGAAAAGAAGAAAACTAAGAAATGGTATCCGATAGTGAGTGCTGGTAGGACCAAGTCTGAAGTCTTCAATAAATATCAGAATATTCTTGGTGACAGTAAAAAAAAATTACTGACAAAACTAACACTGAGATTATAGCAACAGGTTAAAGTATCAAAGGAATTTCTTTATCAGAATTATAGGCGCTTTGGTAGCAATAATAATGATTATGAGGATTATATAAATTTTTAACCCAGGAAATACCTTGAAATTAAATTAGTCAACAATAATCAAATCAGTTGATGGAAGCTCCAAAAAGACGGGTGGTAGGCTTTTTTTTTTTGAAAATGGAAGACGCCAGGTATGTTGGGCCACTATAGTAATAATAATAATAATAAGCCACTAAATGATCAACTAAAAAGGATCAACTAAAAAGGATCAAAATAAGAGACCATATAAAAAAAGGAGAGGAAAGAAAGAAAGAGAGAAGAAAAGGAAACAGTAGAGTTTATGATTGTTATCTAAAAAGTTGCACGGGACACCTTCATCCAAACCTGGCCACATAATCATGGCAATTCTTTTACAACCTTAATCGGCTTAGAGGTATATTTTTGGCCTGGCACCACTCCCACGGGGGTATAATTAAGTTGCAAAATACGCAAGCTTTTTGTGTAAACTACATATATAACAGTAAGTGGTGCCCCCGGAATTCAATTACAGGTTATGTGGTAAAATCCACACTAAAAAAAAAGGTTGGGAACCATGATTGTCTAGATTTATTCAGCCTTCGTATCTCCAATTCGTACTGGTATATTCAGTTTTTATGGTGGTATGGGCGACAATTATGCATGAGAACTGCATGCTCGTCATCACCTACATTCCATAATACTTCTGAAGCCATGTGGATGTTGTGTTTCCACGTAAAATCCTTTTAATAGTGTCATATATAAATTGTGAGACTGTCCTTATCCATACTAATGATGAAGGGAAAAGTTGTAACTTTTGATATTGTTTTATATCAGCTTGTTAAGAGTGTTCTTTATTTATAGATTATACTTGTAATTATTATTTCCCCTATCTTATTTTTCCTGTGAGGAGCATGCTCTAAAAATATTTTTTTATGTAAAAATCTACAGAAGCTATATCGGACACTTTCGCTAACAGTGTGAACACTATGAACCATCTGGTCCCTAGAACGGCTGACAATTCCACAATCTGATGATAATGCCCACTTAATCAGATCTCTTCGGTACAGATAAATAGTTTAAGTTTGCTTGGCAGTTTTGGTGTGGCTACTGCTTTCTCTCTCTCTCTCAATTTATTTTTTCTTCTTCTATTTGTTTCAATTGGTTCTTTTTAGGGGGGTAACTGCAGGCTGTGCTTACTTAATTTCAAATTATTCTACAATTAGATGGAATATCGCTCACAAAAACCCCCAAGTATTAAGAAATTTCAAAATAATCAAAACCTAAATAAACACCTACAAGACTTCCAACTCGTTGTTTTTGTATTGTATATAGTAGTATATTGTCTTGTTTGATCTCGATACCCTATAGTTTTGCAAATTATTTAAGTAAGGTGGACATGTGCTTCACTTCACCTTGAATTGCATTGCTTTGCGTAGCAGAAAAACCTATGTATATACTGAAAAAACCTTCAACCTATCCATCTGTTCAACTCAAATCAAATCAACACAAGAGCCATAACACAAACGGTGATGAGATCGATGAGAATGATCGCTTTGTATGGACTGCTGGTTACTTAGATGGTTAGGACTATTTTTTTTATTGTAACTCATCACACAGTGTCGAATTTACGCGTTTTTTTAGAAAGGTGGCTTCTAATAATAAATGTTCCACCAGTAGTAGATGAAAATTTGGTTGTCTTTAGAGGAGAAACCATTTGATGATCACGATTTTTGGCATCTCTGTTTACCAAAGCTATAATTAAATACTTCCATAAATATTAGTAGATTACTGGAGTAATACTTGTAATAGTCGTGTGAGTTTTTTTTTCTTCTATGGGCCATTTTTTTTGTCTCAAAAAATAATTAGTTTACATACATGTGGAGATACCTAAGCGCTTGTAGAGGATCGGTAGTTGGGTGGTTCGAGGCTTGACGGGCTTTGAATAATATATGCCATAACGTCCGTGTGACCTGGATGAAATCCGAGGGAAATAACCTGCAATAATCTCTTAGAGTCCATGTACTTGGCGACCGTTGCCTAAAAAATTATACGAATTCTTTTATTTTCGCGTATAACATACATAAGGAACCATTATCCCTATCATCTGATAAAGTATCATAATTCTACCACTTCGAAGCATATGACTGACTAAATCTAAAGCTATTTTCTACTAACCAAGAAAAAAGGCAATTTAAGTGGTATTGCTGGTTGGTGTGGGGATATTTTGGAATAGTCTTGGAGAACGGAGACAACTCCTCAATTTCAAATGGTCTAAAATGATCGTAAATTTTTGTTATCTTCAACCAGATATTGTTTATGGTTCTATCTTTAGATTCGCGCTGCGTGAACACACACTTACAGTGCCTGGAGCCTTTGGTTCATTAGTTGCACACGAGGCGATTGGTGACATTAATTTCCCCTTAGGATCCTGTTTAGCCTAGCATAGTACATACTGTTATTGTACTGACACAAGTACAGTAAACGTAGCCTGGCATTACGCAGAGAAAGGACTTACTAGGTATGAAAACAAAGTTATTTTTACCAGGAACTTTTTACCTTAAGGTGAAAATGTAAAAAAAAAAACCAAACCAAGTTAACAGAATAATGGTTAGATATGGCACCTAGATCCACTCCTTCGTCCATCTCATCCCCAAAAGAACCTTTGGTTTTCTACGGACTGAAATGTGAAAATGTGGTACCCATGCGAAGATGGTTATGATTCTTAGTCACTAATATTAGCATTCTAGAAACTTTAATTTATGTGGTCGTAATATACGATGATGCCAAGACACATCCCCACACAAATGACCAGAATTATAATTACCAAGAATTTATAGAGGATCCTGTAAATGATATACGATGGGGTTTGAACTCTGGTAAATTGGTAGTGCACTCTTTGGTCGTTCCAGAGCTCTGGTTTGTCCTTTTGTTGATACTGTTTTCCGTGGATATGTTGGATAATTTTGTGTGATTGTGGCTCAAGTTTTCACAGTTCAAGGTGGCTTAGGAATAGAAGTGATTGGTTATAAAGGTCTATTGAACAGCAGTGATTGTAACAAGTAATCTGACAAGAATATCGTCTCTAGCAAGGGCAATAATGAAGTGTTAAGGCAAGTTGCTTAAGCTTGTTGATCAGTCTTGATGGTGTTCTTCTGTTGGTATTGATGTTGATGTTCTCTGGTTCAACTGCTATTGAAACTGCTGGTGTTATGATATTTGGTGCTGGTATTTTTGAGGATCAAGTGTCCTGAGATTCAGGAGTCATTGGAGTACCTCGGAGCGGTAGACTGTTCGGACGTCTAGTGCTTCTTATTACGAAGGTTCAGGAAACAGGTCTGACGGGGTGGATCCTGGTCGTTGGAGAACTCTCCATGAACACCAACTAATACACTTATTAGTGCTAAAAATTTATTGTGTCTACCTTATCATATTATTTGAGGATATTATGAGACCAATATGACTTAGCTGCTGGTTAAGAAATACAATTACTGTTTGAAAGCTGTTTGATTTGTCCTTCTTCTTTAATTAAGGCTAGCTGAAAATTATAAGGTTTTTCCATGGACCTACCCGCCTTTGATACTACTAACAGCACTCGCTAGTTCCTGACCTACTGCCATATTCCAGCTGAATCATGGTCTATTACGGTCTAATTCAGGTCCTCTTGCTGTCTCACTTGTGTAATTCACTTTTGTCCCTGTCACACGCATCAGTAATGGCTGCGAAAACTTGGCTTATCTCAAAATACACCACCTTTTGTCTCGAAAACACCCAGAAAAAGGGCATGTACCCATAAGTGATATGGAGGTGGATGAGTTCTAGATATAACCAGGCTGGCACTCATGTGTTTGGTGTCTTGGTTGGCTATATTATACTCATTTTGGTATATTGTATTTGATAAGCTCAATGATGGCTGAAGATATTTTTTTACTAGTATTTTTTCATGGCAGAAAAGTTTATTGTTACTGAAAGAATAGATTCTGCATCGAACATTGAATTTAATCGGAAATATATACTGGTGGGGGTCTTGTGGGTGACACCTCAAGATATACCAAATATCACAACATCAATATCAATTGGTTTTGTGGTCTAGTTGGTTATGGCATCTGCTTAACACGCAGAACGTCCCCAGTTCGATCCTGGGCAAAATCATTGGTTTAATTTTTTTTGGACTCCTTTTTGAACACATGGACGTAAAGGGAGTGATGATACTTGTACTGGTGAGTTAACACCAGCTATGTGTTGTTTTTTTTTTCAGATCAAGATTATTAAGGTTATTTGGCCACATCTGGTTTATTCAATATCATATGATAAATTGTTCATGGGAAGTTTGACCAGAATACACCTATATGAAGATATGTGATTGTCAAGCTGGTCTTGTTCAACGTATATCTCGTATATCTGTCCCACTAACTCATTTTATCCTATTTTCCTGGCCTTTAAAAATTATTAAACGTGAAAATACAAAATCTATCTGGTACTTGGTATATTATCATATTTGCACGCATTTTCGCTTAATTAATCAGGGTTCTAATTATTCAAAGAGCTTCTCATGAATTTAGTGCTCTTCAGTTAAGAGACAATATCTGGTTATTATAGTAGATCTTCAAGCATTGGTCTTATTATAATTATATGTATACTTATGTTTATAATTTGGAATTTCCAAGGGTCTTAAAATATGTCAGAATTTAATATATTCCTAGTTTCCAAACGGATATCTACACATTCTACAAGTTCCTGGTTTAAATTGCCAAAAAATGAAACCGACTTAAATACTATAAATTCAAACTGTTGCAAATTGTGACTTTATCGAAGTGCACTGTATAGTCTCTATTCTGTAGGGCGCATCATCCTGAAGCTAGAACAAGAAAAACAGCTATCTCTCTTACTTTTCAAGTTTTTCACTTATAATCAGATAAGATGTCGCAAGGATGAAATGTTGTCGCTATGGCCCGTTTTACTATCCCCAGAACTACACCGTTATTACCCATATTTTGAGCTAAAAAAACCACTAGAGGTCCCAAAAAACGATGAATACGCTGATTTCATAGCCAAAACTCACTATATCCCAAATGTCGTGGCATTCACCTGATCTGGTAGCTCCAACCGTTAGTCCATCCCGTCATCAGTCCCTCTACACCTGGTTCGGGCACGTGTCGGGTTCCGAACAGCGAAATTAGCGGCTATCGCAACCATATTACCCCAATCAGGTGATAAGCTTGCGCGGAACGGGAACCGACCTCCTGATAACTTTGTGGGGTGAATCGTTTTCAGGTCCCACTATATATATATATATATATATATAAAGACGTCAAGTGGCTCCTTCCTTTTTATCTGGACCATTTACAACCAATTCAATCCAATTGTCCTTGTCGCTTAAAAGTTCCCTTTCCGTTTCCTTCCCACCCCCTTCGCTGCTAATTTAAACCGCTTTAATTGGGATGCTTAGACTCGCTAGAACCATCCCTAACCGGACCGCGCTTTCCAGACCAAGGGCTTTGCAAACCTCCTTTACTCGTTTGCAATCAGTATCAGCTCAATATTATCCTAGTGAACCGGTTGGTCCAAAGGTGGTCACCAATTCCATTCCTGGACCACAATCGGTTGCTTTGAACGATCAATTGGGTCAAGTTTATGATAATAAGGCCACCTATTTTGTTGCTGATTATACCAAGTCTTTGGGTAATTATCTTGCTGATGTTGATGGTAATCAGATTCTTGATGTTTACTGTCAAATCTCGTCTATTCCTTTGGGTTACAATAATCCTGAGCTTTTGAAGACTGCCAAGTCTGATGAAATGGCCAATGCTTTGGTTAACAGACCTGCTATGGCATGTTTCCCTTCGGCTGATTACCATCAAATTCTTGAAGATGGTATCATTGCCGCTGCTCCTCCAGGAATGAACAAAGTCTGGACCGGTTTGAGTGGTTCCGATTCTAATGAAATGGCTTACAAGGCTGCTTTCATCTACCAACACAGTATAAAGAGAGGATCAATGGACTTCACCCAAGAAGAATTGACTTCTGTCATGGACAACAAGCCTCCGGGAAGTTCCGAAATGGTCATTTTATCTTTTGATAAGGGTTTCCACGGTCGTTTGTTCGGTTCTTTATCCACTACTAGATCCAAGGCTATCCACAAGTTGGATATTCCAGCATTCCCATGGCCAAAATCTCCATTCCCTCAATTGCAATATCCATTGAGTGAATACGTTAAGGAAAATAGAGCTGAAGAACTGAGATGTTTAGAAGAATTTGAAAAGATCATCAAATCTTATCCTCCACATACTGTTGCTGCTATTATTGTGGAACCAGTTCAAGCTGAAGGTGGTGATAACCATGCTTCTGCAGAATTCTTCCAAGGTTTAAGAGATATTACCTTGAAATACGAAATCTTGATGATTGTTGATGAAGTCCAAACTGGTGTTGGAGCAACTGGTAAATTCTGGGCTCATGAACACTGGAACTTGACCACTCCTCCAGATATGGTTACTTTCTCCAAGAAATTCCAAGCTGCTGGTTTCTACTTCCATGACAAGCAATTGTCTCCAAGTACTCCATACAGACAATTTAACACCTGGTGTGGTGACCCATCCAAGGCTGTGATTGCCAAGACCATTTACCAAGAAATCATGAAACATGATTTGGTTACTAAGACCGCTGAAGTTGGTAAATACGTTTACTCCAACTTGGATGCCTTATTGCAAAAGCACTCTAACAAGGTTAGAAACTTACGTGGTGAAAACTTCGGTACCTTTATTGCTTGGGACTTTAACGATACTGAATCTAGAAACAAGTTTTTATTGGCTGTCCGTAACAGAGGTGTTAACCTTGGTGGATGTGGTGATTTCTCTGCCAGATTGAGACCTACTTTGGTCTTCAACAACGGTCACGCTGACTTGTTCTTGGCAGTGTTGGAAGATGCATTGAAAGAATTATAGATCATTTCACACTTTTGAGAAACAGCGCTTTAAGACCAAAAAACTTCAAAAAAGAAAATATATCAAATGATAAGCCAATATTCTACTGCTTGACTCGCTTGAGATCCAGTAGTGCTGGTGAACCATGAGCAAAGAAGCAATTCAAGCTGAATTTTGATTCACCGATTGAAGTTTCTCTTTATATATTTTTGTATGCCGTTGGCTTCAATTATACGCTTTATGATACATAGTATCTATTAGGTGAGCTTGAGCCAACCTAGGCCCTTGATTTCGAATTTTCAAGGAGTAGTCAAACAGAACTGCCTGGTAAGATTGAAATCGGGGTTGTAGTTGATATTACGTAATCTATGACTAATCAACAAATTTAAACCAAAATTTTGCTGGTTTCAAGATTTGCAGACTTCCCAAAAGCGATCTAATGTGATCTATTGCCACTTTCTATGCCCTTACCAGGTGCTGGTACTATGTAGCGCCCGTTATGGGGTGTTTCGTTCACTGTTTACAGTCCAAATCAGGCTTAATATTGACCTCTGCTGGCTCCAAAAAAAAATTCCTATTTAGGTACTGAACGCACCAGCTACAACCATCACTCTTTTCCCCATTCCATCGCCCTGACCGCCCGCGATGAGCTGTTGGAACTGTTGAGTCTACCCCAGATCCATCTGGTCTGATCACGTGATCTGGTGGTTACCTAATTGGTTCAGATTCACTTGCAGTGTCCTTAATAGGATAATTTTAACGCGAGTTTCGATTGACATCTCTAATATTCGGCTCTGCCTGCTGTTAACTGAAACAGGCGGGAGAGATCAGGAGTCCCTTAATCCGGCACTGAAAATACGCCGAATCAGATGTTAGAACAGGAAGAGCAAATGGTGGGTTCTCAAAAGAGAAAAGATACCATAACCAACAGTTTGTATTGCTACACAAACGGCTGGAGTGGGGCGCAATCAGTTCTATCGTACGAGCTTTGTTCACGTGCCGAAACCTCTTGGTATATCCGATTTTGGTGTTTGGAGGGGCATTATCATGCTCACAAATCCCCATGACCGTTTTGGTGTGCGCACGACTGGGTCTAAGTCTCAGACTGCCATTTTCGAAACCGTTTGACTCGGCCAATCCCGCCCTTCACTACTCCAACCTGGAGCCCTAGATGGATGGGGACAGCCATCTGTGGCTGTGGCCAATAAGATCCTTCATATGGGGCTGGAGTGGGGGTGGAGGTCACTCGTTTTTGTTTTTTTGCATTCTCTTCCTTCCTTTTGTGGCCTCATCTCTTCTATATATAAAATTCGCCCAACGGTTATTTAGGTGTATGTATGCTTGTTTAGTGGTGTTTTTCACGTGTTTGACATCAGGTGCGATCCCCCAAAAACAAAGTGCCTGAGCTCCCAACCAAACTCTCTTCGCTTACACCCTTATTATCGATGGTTAACTCTAAAGCTCCGTATCACTTACTATTAGCAACCTAGTCTCCCTAAACACGCTTTAGTTTAAGCACCATTACAAACACCAGTCTCCGTGACCCTCCACGCCAGTCGTTTCCCCCCCCCACCCTATTAGATACCCGAGCTTCCTCTATTGATCTTTACTAGCGCTCAATCTACCCGATTAGGACTTCCGCTTAATCAATAAAGAAACTGGTCCTAATAACCAAAACACCGAACCTAAACCCAATCCCAAACCCAGAGGTTTTCTAGCCGTATCTACTGAGACACCCCCATTCGATGTCCTGGATCCACTAACAAGCATCACACTTTCCATTCACATCTTCATATTCATTACTAATGCTAGGGCGACTATTCAAACAGACCCAGGCGACCCAGCCCCATAATACAGCTACCGGTACCGGACAAGGTTCGGGGCTGGTGAGCTCTTCGGCCAACCAATTTAATTCGTACGAAGACCCGTACACTAGAGAAATCCTCTATGGTACTCACAATCCCAACCAGATCAAGCCTTACACCTTTAACAACCAATTGTTCCGTATAATCGTTTCACAAGATGGGGGCAATCTCCGGTCCAAACAAGTGTTGTTTGATTCTGCCAATGAGCCAGACCAACCAGTTCCCAGTAGCACCTACAACAGCAACAGCAGCTTCTGCAAGACCAGCAATAATGGTTTCAGCAACAACAACATCAACAACAACCTCAACAACATCAACAACATCAACAACGGCCAGAAGCACCTGGTGCGGAACAAGCAGTTCATCATGACGTCCAAGATCCATCACAATTCTTGTGAGTTGAACGACTACATGTTTGGCTGTGGGTTGCCCACCAACCAGACTCACTCATCAACCAAGATCCATGTGCTTCCAGCGTTGAACAGTCTGGTGTTGGGGTCTTCGAGGTCCGTGCTTATCACCAGGTTGTTTTCCATCACAGACTTGGACTCTCCCGATGCGCCTGGCTTATCTGCCATGGGCAGTACCACCGTGTCGTCCTGGAACCCAACTCCTACATTGCCTATCAGAGAGACCACCATACGAAACTATCCGTTTGCCAAAGTATCATGTCCAGCCACCGGGTCCACTGCATCTAAATCTTCTTCCAACAATAATATCAACAGTCGCTTCGCCATAGGAATAATAATCCCCTTAGAGTCCTTGTACGATATCAGCGATATAATATTTAATAACTGGCACGAAATCACCCATTATTTGATTCTTTTGCAGAAACTCACCACCAAGAAACTTATCCATGAACTCAACGCTGGACTTACCAATACATTGAGCCTTATGTCGGAGTCTCCACCATCGCATCCATGTCCGTACATTGTCAACAAGAGAATCCAGTTCCCAAACTACCTCATCCAGAACGATCCAGACATGAACAATAACCTTTTTAAGCTTATCAAATTGGTCAACTACAGTGCCAATATCCCCAAGTTAATGAGCTCAAATAGTTTGATCAAGCACGCCATTATGACCAAGTCTTCCAACTACAACACCATGTTCTTGAACTGGGTGTTGGAGGTTATCAATTGGTTGGAGTTTAAGGACGGAAAATCAGTACATCCAAACCCTTCTGCCTATAACATCTACCAAAACGGATATAGTCCTACTGCATTGGCCCATTCTGACAGTAATAGTACCAGCATGGGCAACACTTTCTTGGCCAGTTTGTTGGCTTTGATAATCCCTTTCAGACACCTGTTGGCCATCAAGCCGTTCTATAACGTACAGGGTGCAAAGACCAGAGAAGTCACCAGAATTGTGGTGATGACTGAAAACCCTGTGGTTGCAAAAAAATTGGTTTTCATCATGAACGCCCTTATCCCTAACAGCATGTTTGAAATCACCTCCGAAGCCAACGAATCCCATAGCGAACCCCATAACGAAGAATACGAGCAATCCGATTACGAATTTAACTACACCAAAAAATCACCTACCAGCAGCGAAGAAGCTATCCCTACACCTACTCCTAGTGGACGGGTCATGTCACAATCACCAAATGCCGAGTCCATAATGTCCAGCCGTGGCTCGCCAATATTGACCAACAGTTCGTCTAAGCCTATTCCTATACAGTCGCAAAGCTTTTCTACAGCTTCCAACTCTTCTGATACTTCTCTTGGTCGGTCAGCATCCTCGATTAAAGGCTGGGAAATCCCAAAGAAGTCTAAGGTCACCACCACCATTGCTCCTAGACCAAGAGTCGAAAGCAGCACTCAAATAGCACCAATATCGGTGGCCAGCAGTTCGTCCAAGGAGAGACGTGACTCGCTTTCCAAATCATCTTCCATGTCACAGCTTTCGTCGTCGTTGAACTCGTCATTGTCGTTATCGTCTTCCAACTATTCGTTATCCAAACTCGGAGGAAGTTTCATGGAGAAATGGAAGAACTCGTTCGGAAGCTACAACAGTAGTACTTCAAACACTTCCAATACTTTCACCAACACTCACAACACTGGCTCTTCTTATAACAGCAGCTTGGTTGATATGGACTATGTTCCTCCTCATTATGGAGGCAGTTTGTCCAAGAGAAACTCGTTCCAGTCATTACGTACTCCATCACCTGCCATTGAGTATGATGAATATTCCTGGCAAACAAATAATACAGGACATCACGGCCAGGGACTTTCTTCCATCAATATTCCAAATATTCACAGCAATGGAAACTATCCACATCATGCTCATCATCAACACCATAATTCAATAAGCGGAATTCTGATGACACCAACCAAGCTTTCAAGAACACAATCGATGTATGATCTTTATAACATGCACAATGGTCTGCAAAATAATTCTGTTTCCGAGGAAACTATGAATGTGCCGTTGATGAACGACCCCAAGAAGACATTAGAGATTAAGAGGTCCAAAACTGGGGTTTTCACTCCTTTAATTAATGACAATATGGTTAAAAATATTTCCGAACAAAATAGAGATGTCATAAGACAGAAATGTTCAGCAATTATGGATTTGGACGTTTCTTTGCATAAATATGATGATAATTCATTAGAAGTGTCACCATATATGACGGGCCATAATGAAACCATATATGAAGATATTGATGATGCAGAGAGTTTCATTAATGATCAAAGTACTATTACATCAGATCCTGGTAAGAAAAATATTAACTACACAAATGAGGATATTGATAAGGCTAGAACTGGTAAATACCGAATATGGCCATCATCTTATACAGTATTTAAGCAAAAGCCACTTTTGCCTAATGTTGCATTTAGTGATGAATTTAGACCGGAATATAATTTACAATCATGTCCAATGAATCCAAAATTGGAGTCACAGGTGACTACAGCCATGAAAAATGATTTATTATTTTATCAAGGAAATGGCGGATATGATGAGATTATTTCTAGAACTGTTTTCATAAGTTTAAGAGCTCGTGAAATTAAACTTATTGAAATGAGCCTTAATGATCAATGTGAACCAGCTCCACCAACATCACATGATGGAGGCGGATCTAGTAGAAGAGGATCTATAACCGGAAGCCGCCCAAAGAGTACCTATAAGACCAAGATAAAGAAGGTCTATACACCTAGTAAAAATTCTGGAAATAAAGAGTACATCAACAAGATAGAACTTATTTTAGACAAAATTAACCAGTTGTTCCTGGAACAACAACAAAATTATTATGAGTGCAGTGAAGGTCAAAAGGATGGTGATAAGATGAAGGTCAACAACAAAGAATTTACCAATAAACTTTCTGAGTTAGTATTGAGCATGGTTAAGTAGCAACCATGGAAGTTGAAGTAAAGAAGAAAAGAACAAAATTAAAAACACAAGACTAATGAACAAAGAAAATAAAGAACAAAAAATAACAGAAAGAATAAAAGAATAAGGAAAAAGAATAAAAAGAACAAAAGAACGAAAGAACGAAATCCAAGACGCTGGTGAAGTGATAATTTGGCGAGTTTGCGCTTTCTGGGGTCTATGGTGCCACTTTTGGAGTGGAAAATTCTTTTTTAGGTAAATTTTACGCCTTAGACCAAAGGACCTTTTGATGTCTAGTCCATCTGTTTTAGTAATTTGGGTTCATATACCTTAGATTGGAGACTGAATAAGCTTTCAAAGATAAAAGAAAAGCCCATATCTTCTCTGATAGAAAACCTATTTATCATATAAATAACTAATACGTTTAACTATAAGCTTTTGTAGGATATATGTGAAGGAATCAAAAGGATATTTTATTCTTGAACCTTATGAACAAAAAAAAACCAAAGGGTCTAGCCTTTATACCTCTCAAATAATATTTATATAATTGACCAGGGTTTTGAAGGGTATCATGCTGTATTGTTCTGCATGTATGGTGCCATATACCATCACTGATAAATATTTAATGGTATGGACCATATTACATAACCATGAGAAAAAGTGAAAAGTGAAAAATGAAACCAAAAGCATGTAATTGAAGGTTTGTAGTCCTCTAGTATACGTCACATTCATTGGTAAACTTGGTACAGTAAAAGAATAATTTTATTTCTTTTATGGTTTTATATGCTTATATGCGTATATGCTTATATGCGTATATGCTTATATGCTTATACGCTTATAATTATGGTTGTGGCTGGTGTAAATACATATTGAGATGCGTGAACCAAACCATGATAAGGCGATCTAGACAGCATTTCTAACAAATATTTTAAAGACATGAAATATAAGGGTTAGGATTAAGGGTAAGCGAAAATAAAATAGGTGGTAGGGAGCAGGAACTTGGAGCAGAAACGGAATTTTTCATACGATAAGAAATTGCGCTCGTACCCTATGCGAAAAAATTGCAAGTATACCCGCACTTTTTACAATAGCCACAACATCAAGCCACTTCAATTGACAAACTAAGAACAACTAAAAATGCATATAAGTGATTGTTTTGGAGGAAGTTCAGGCGTCTAACCAGCCAAAAAAATGCCAAAAATAAAAGCCCACACAAGTCCCAAAAAATACATATCGTATCGGCGAAGATGATTCGCTTCACTAATTTCAGTAAGTTATCAATAATGAGTTCAGTAAACGCAACACATAAAACTAGTTTTTGACAAGCCTTACGGCTTAGCTTGGTTATGGTACAGCATTAGTATCAGTACAATTATTATTTATATTATTATTAATTATTTTGGTAGTTAAAATAGATTATTGTCTATTGTGTTTTACATATTGCAAACGGGATTTTGCACCCGTCAAATTCCCTAGGTTATCAGTTTTGGGGCTGGTAGAAGCATGACAATACAATAGAGAGGGAAAAGGGGAGAGAGGGATTTTTTAACTCAACAACTACCACAAGAATACAAGAAGACAAGAACAACCACTTCCCCATTCCTTAAAAATTAATTGGCTTTGAATAGGATCCTTTTTGGTAGAGTCAATACAATTGGTGTGGGGAATTCTGAATTATGTTTTTTTTTTAAAAGATTTGCACTTTCGGTATTATCCGATTAAAATCGGAAATTTACCCGCACCCTATTGCAACTTTGAACCAAATAAAGGACAAACTTTGAACAATTTTACTTGGACTTTAGTGCCAGATAATATTAATTGGTCATAGGGTTCTATTCACTATACATGCCAATGAAATACCAAAAAGACCAATCCCTTAACCTGTAGATTTATAGGGGTTTTTGGTCATACTATTAGAATCACAGGTTACTTATTACGGATTACGGGTTATCGATTACGTAAGTGCCAAGGACCGTTTGGTAGCTCCAATTGAACCTAAGTTTATGCCTGTGTCTGCATCTGGTAAGACCACTGGGGTGGAGTGAAAGAAGGAGTCAGTGTTTTCCCGAAACGTTCCGTGGGGGGTGCGGGAAGGTACTGCCCTTAAGGTATCTTGCATAAAGAACCCTATTTATATCCTATCCTGCAGGATATTTAGCGTAAAATAGAAAACTAACTGCAGTGTCACAAACACTAAAAAAATTAGTGAAATTTATGTGGCCCCTAATAATTGAAAATCAAACGATAGGTATTGCCGAATTCTGGACCTTCACTGGTGGCCAAACGGGAAACTAGAAAACGATTGGCACTTGGCGCTAATCATCAGCAGATGTTGGTTTATTATTATCATTATTATTATTATTCTTATTATTATCATCATTATGATTCAATCTGTAATCTGTAATTGAACCTTATGAAATACATCAGCTGTTTATTCAATTACATACATATTTAATGCTTTTATTGGGTCTTAGACATTACACATTACGTAATGCCAACCCAACCCAGACCACCCTGTCATGTATAATGTAGATGTGGTATGTGGGTGTGGGATTGTGGTGCCTGCATGACTATACTTTTTTTTTTCCCTTTCCTTGTCTCTGCCTCTCTCCCTCCCCTTAATACACGATCCCTCGATTGTTGAGCCCTATTGATTCTTCCACATTTTATTCCCTCCCCTTATTCACTCACCTGCTTTGGGGTAATCTCAACACTTTTTCGATTACAATCCCTCCTCTTCGAACTTTCTTGTTATTGTTCTAAAAATTCAGTGGTGTTTAGGTACGTAAGTAATGGTGCATATTATACATTAATTGTACATTATGTCTAAATCATAGTCATTTATTTTACAATAGACAACTTAAAGTTACATTTACCAACTGAATTATCACAGGCGCTTCTAAGGAGTCAACTAGCAGAGGTTAGAGGCTGCGAAATCTTGGAATCTTGGAATCTTTGGTGGATGCTGCAATTTCAAGTTAAAGTTGAATAGTAAACTAAACAATTATTTTTGTAGTGGCCGTGGTATGTCACTTGCCCTGCAGTTCCAGACTAATTGAGGGTGTACCGTTGACGAGATAAGGTTTTCGTTCAGGTAGAATATAGACTTCGCCTCTGGTCTGCGTCACTGTAGATGTGTTGACACCATCATAGTTGCAGCCAACTACCAAAGAAAAATTTCACCAACGTAACTCATCTCTACATATACTTACAACTAATATTTGCATTAATATTTGTATTTGATTTTTCAAGTTACATATCCTTACTTAGTTACTTAATTACTTGATGCTCATAATAAACTAAGCTCTACTAGTAGTATAAGATCTATTCATAAAATCGTATATTAAATTACATTATTGAAATAAAAGGATCGTAGTAAACTCAAAGTCAGAGTGAAAGGAAAAAATTCAAAGTAAACTAAAATAGGCATCCCGTCGTAACACATATGCATCCTGCAAACTCTATATCTATAAATCAGTAACCGTGGTAGACAACATTTCGGATAAACCATCATTTCTTGCAGTACCGTAACCAATACCTGAGTATGTATTCATATCAAAGGCAGCAGTATGGTCAACGGTGTTTGCAGCAAGATTGTTTAAACCAAAGTTATAATCATCATTGTTGATTGATGGCATGGCCAAATTGTTGGCATCAAGATCAGCAATAATGTTGGAGAATTCATCAATTCCATTGTTGGTAGAAAGTTGACCAACCAAATCTTGTTCATTAAAGTTAACATTTCCAATAGTGTTTTCCACAGCTGGAGAAATGCTATTCACCAAAGGAGAAGTAGAAATTTCTTGCTTGATTTGGAACAGGTCTGGTTGTTGTTTAAATTGCCTATCTTCTTCCAATCTTTGGGTATGACTAAATAAAGTGGATGGTAATTCTTTGTTGAACTTGGTTAAATCTGGGGCAGAAAAGGCTCTGGTGTAGTTATTGTTAGCGTTGTTTTGATAGTTGGCATCATTTTCAAACATATTAAAGTTGTTGTTGAATATTGGTTGGTTAAATTCAAAAACAGCTTGTTGAGGAACAGCCTCGTTAAAACTTAATGGTTGATAGTTAAGGGTATCAAATTGTTTAGCTACATTGTAACCGTTAGATTTGTTGGAAGGAGAAACCATATCTGGAGATTCAATCTTAACTTTCTTTACAGGAGGTTGACCGAAATCTGGAGAAGTTGGTTCAGATTCCACTGAGTTGTGGGTACTTGAAGCTGGGGTTTGGTAACCGATAGAAGGAGTCTTGATTGGACGAGATTGAAGGTCCATACCAAACAGAGTTTGTTGGCCAGATTCCTTAAACTTTTTAATAAATTCCCAACATTTGTCACCATAAGTCTTTGGAGTTAAGCCAGTAACGGACTTAAAGACCCGATGAAAGTGCCATGCCGACAATTTAGACTTTGCAGCCAATTCCTTGAATCCCAAAACACCACCTCTTCTTCTTCTTCTCTTACTAGAAGTAGGAGAGTTTGGAGAAGCACCTTCTTCTGGAGTAGAAGGGTTCTTTGGCAGGGCGGTTTGGTAAATACTGATGGCAGCAGCTAAAGCCAAATGACGACAAGCTAAATCCACTAAACGGTAGTGGTCAGAGTCATTCTTAGAAAGGGTGGCAGTGTCCTTAGAAAACTTACCATCCAAGTTGATGACTGGTAAGGAGGATCTGCGGTTGGCAGAAACACCACTAGCATTGTTAATGGTACGCAAGATTTGTTCTTCATTGACACGTTTGGATTCAATGATATTGGCCTTGATACGTTGGTTGTTTCTTTCTTCATTGGTATCCAAGAGAGGAGGTAAGAAGCCAATCAGCTTGTTGGTGTGAGCAACACACTTGATCAACAATTGAACATCAATGCTTGGAGAGTTCAACGGTTCACAAGAATCACAAGCAATGAATCCTAAGTGAACAGCTTCATTAGGGTCCTCCACAAATTTAATTTCTGATTTTAAGTTGGTAATAGGACGAGCATCACAATCTGGGCGACAGAAGAACTTATTGATTTTATTGCAAACGTAGAAAGAACCAGCAGCAAAAGGGTCGCTAAATTCGTAGGCCTTCCACTTGGCAGCTTCTGATGAGTATACCATTGTAATAGGGGATTGGGTCTTAGGAATGTTTTGATAGAAAACCACTATAGGTTTTGCTTATAGGTAAGATTGACTAGTAGTTAGTGCTAGGGGCACAATTAACTAGGGGGGTGTGGGCGGTGTGGCCGGTGGATAAGTAAAGGGTGTAAGTGTGAAACGTTAATCGAGTTATATATTAGAGACCAGTCAAGTATAGATAGGACTGGAGGTATAGTATTGTTAAACTGGAAACGATTAATTTTTAAAACCTGAATAAATGGGGGAGATTGTTGGATTTATATATCAATTGGTATAAGGGGATATTTTTCACAAAAAGCACGATGTAATCATACATATTGGTATGGCAGTGCTAAACCGAAAATCCCACCTACATACATAATACATAATACATAATAGGACTGTGTCTAGAAATGAGAATCCAAATAGGTATCAGTACATAATAGGATTCAGAAAAAAGAAAAAGGGAAAAAAGCCCCTCCCTCTCCCCATGCATGCATATGTGGGTGTGGTACAAAACAATACAAAATAAAAAAAAATTGAAATTTAAAAAAAAAATCTAATAGAAGGGTGTGTTTCTGCATGCAAGGCGTGCATTATGGATTATAAATGGATGATGGGGGTGTTGATTTTATTTTTGGCATAATATGCAGTAATTACATGCAAGTTTAATAATGTAACTCCCAATGCTTCTATTCATCCAACGGATTTCCGGGAGCTGTGGAGAATGCAATGCATATTCTAGAAACTAGACAACTATTAATCCTTATTGACCAAAAGTCTCAGACTACTCTCTACCAATCATGTGATACCCAATTAGTAGTTGAACCCCTTGAACGCCTTACAAAAATGTTCTCCTAGTTAACTAAGGAACCTTTACCCCTTTATTACCTAATCTCCTCTATGTTTTCCTCTACTAAAATAGGTACCTTTACCTGATATCTTTAGTATTTTAGTACTCCCGGAGTTCGGAGTTCCATCTACCAAGGACCTGCTTAGAATGGGTAGGATCTATTTCACTTACATTCGATAATATTTCTGTTAATTTGCATGGCTTTTCCAAGGGTTTTGTTACCAATAGCGTCAAATTCGCCTCACTCGCCACAAACGTCAATATTTAGTGAGACAATTTAAAAATAAAAAACATAAAAAATAAATTCAGAAAATAAAATTCTGCGCCTAAAAAAATTAATTTTAAATTTGTACTAAGTTTAGTTGAAATTTTAACCCTTAATTTCGACCCTTATAGCTCACTAATAACTACGAAAACTTATCAATTGACCTAGTGGTAGAATAATGAACTATGTAGAAACTTTAATCAACTCAATACCGAACCCCAGACTTCCAATGTTTCAGACAATCGCTTACAAAAGTGAGTAATAAACATTATAGCTACATGTGGCATGCCTGCATGTGGCTATGACGTATTTGTGGCGCGTGAGAATAATCGATGTTTCGCTCTTCTACAATGCAGGTCAAACCATACCAATTGACGTAATTTGCATACAGAACTCTATATTTTTCACTACTGAAATCCCCCACCAAATCAATCCCCCACTACCTACTCAGCCAAACGGCAAAATTTTCTCCTCGGTATTTCAAATGCTGGAATTCCACCTTTATTCACCAATTGGGATACACCAGATTTCATGTCTGAAACTAAATCTCAATCCGATGTATCGATCCCTTTTTCTTTCTCATTTTGGGTATCTGGTGACGTGTAAAGCAACTGGAGCTCGTAACAAAGAACATTCTAGTTTTCCAAGAACGTACATAAAGCCGTGGAAACTACCGTGGAATCTCGAAAGGTGACGTGCCCCCTTTGCTAAACCGTCTATTTATGCGGAGTTCCGGAGACATATATCAATGATTTCATCAACCCGTTTTATTCACGATCGTTTTCTGATGGAACTTGGCCACATTGGGAGGCTAATCACAAAATCACGTGAACTGGTTGTGGAGGTGCTGGTGATGTCACTTTTTCATATGGTAAGGGTAATAGTACAGTTTGAAGCCGTGCCACTCGCCACGGATGTCCGTGCATTAGTTTAGCTGATTAGTAGTAGTGGGGTGCGAACAGTTGTAGGCAGTGAAGGACCCCTAATGCCTAGCATGGTGCTTCTAGTGTCAGGGGTCACCAACAAGCGGATTCCCGAGATTCCTCGAAAGCTTGCTTTTGTGTTATACGAGTATGTTTACCTTGTTTGAAACTTTTACACTTTCGATGATGGGGATGGTCAGTCTGTTTTGCTGTCTGGTATCACTGTCTTGTTTACCAATGCTTTGGGGATGGATGTACCAAGACTTGTTTCCTTCATATAGATTGTATATGCACTAGCCATTACACTTTCATCAGGGCACATAATTCAGGCTAATCTATGATGTAACTATTCTAGCGATGAGGCGAGGGTGAAATAGATTAATCTGTAGAAATATACCAAGTTCTACCGATTTCTCTACTTCATGCAATAAAAACGGTAGGTGCGATCTAGAAGTGCCTAGTATTGAGTAAGTTTACTTATTCAACAATTGAAAAGTCTCGGAGATCCAGAAAATATTCGGGTGGCCAATAGGTTTAAGACTTTTTCCTTTATAGTATCTCGAAATAATAAAGTAACAATTAACTCCGTATGTTTAATAGACATTACATTACCTCACCTTAGCTCCGACGACAAGGAATAGACATGGTCATTAAAGTACTAGTTCTTGTAGTGTAGCCTTCTTGGTATCTAGCGGAGTGGGAATAGATTTGGGGGTGTAATAGAATTCAGGGGCATGACATCGCCACAACCATATGAGTGGAAAAGTGTACTATGATATCATCTTGACTACCCACAGGCGCCATCGTACAGGATTATTTTGAGTGTCTTGGATTCCGAAACACAACAAGTGGCTAGTAAGATTGATTTTTTAACAGAGCTCCAAACGAAGTGGACAAAAACGGTATAGACAATGCTTAAGTTCTGTGTTGTGCGCATGGGGTTAGCGTCATGCGTCATACGCTGTATCTATGACATCTGTATGACACAGCTACGTGAAGAACCCTTTTTTTTCAGTTACGGAGGGCAAAAGGTGGAAGTCTATTTGTGATCATATCCACCAATGGCTCACTTAAGAACAGCCTGTCTAGTTTTTTTAAATTTTCCGGGATAGTTACATGGCTCTTGAACAGTTCTCCTCCTATAATATTCTCCACACTTGGTAACGATTTCTCAAGTTTTTTTTTTTTTTTTTTGTGCAGAATTGTCTTGACTTGCATGAGTATTAATACATCATCCCTTAATCTTTATATGTACACCCCATGATTATGCATTCAATAATTTTTGATTAAAAAACTTTAATAACAGAGACCACTGCTCATAATAGTTTATCAGATTGGATAACATTCCAATACTATTTCGAGACATCACCAGCTTAGCTAGCAATCTCTCCCCTCTATCCTTCTTCTTCTCCTCAATCAACAAAATACCAATCAATTCCTAACCAGCTTTTGCGCTTTTATTCTTGCTTCAAAGCTGCCCACAGTTTCTCTCCTATTTCTTCGACCTTCCAGCCCATCATCTTATTCTTATTGGTATGGAAATAACCCGTTAAGGATTCTTAATCGAGCTATACACCCGCCACAGAGAACGTAAATCCTTTTCATCAATCTCTCCGTCTTCTATTCATTATTTTCTAGGCTCATAATCGGGGTTGTTGTTGTCTTGGAATCCAGTGTCTGGGAACGAAACTCTATGTAAATCTTCCCCGGACTTCAGTGCTAAGAATTATCTGAACACCGTTGTGGGCCGATTTCTCCGTCAGGCCCTATTTGTACTTATCTAAACCCCTAAATCTGTCACCTCTAAAGCTTGTGATCCGGGTGTACCTTCCTACATAGCCTGATCGATAAGTACATCGTCTTTTTTATACGTAGAGATATTTTAGCCTATCTGTATGTCCCCCTCTTTTATTCATTTTTACATATACCGTCTGCCGTTATAACATTTGGTGTAGTTAATTTTTCACTCCTGAAGTACTGTACAATTAGCCCTCCATTCAATTGTTTCGGAGTTACATGTGCTAACTTTGGCACTAGGGGTTTATTCGTTACTAATTTTTAGTGGTATAATTGTAGTTTAACCTGTAAAAAAAAAAGAAAAAATTGTTTCAACCTGCGAACTATCTCACTATACACTGGGTTGTATTTTGCACTTTCCTGTCACAGGTTAATACTCTACATTTTTACAGTTTCTTACTACAATATAACAACAATTACCCTAATGGCTATTGGTGCTATAGATCCAGCCATGGACACACTCTTACTAACCCCCAGACACGGGGGCCATCATCATACTGTTAACATAAAGTACGGATACCTCGTGCTCTTCCTTACCGCGCTTCAAATCATCTTCACATGGATCATCTTTACCCTTTACCACCGTGACTGGTCACAATCAGGAACTCCGGTATCACGATGGAGATTCTTCAATCGCGTCCCGGTCGTGGTTACAATCGCCATTTGGATGGTCATTATCGCCATTCTCGGAGTATATCATATCGAAGAATTGGCTGAAAATTATCCAACTGTCATTAAGCGCTATGGTAGAGTCGCCTATGCCCTTGTTCCATTCAATATCTACTTGGCATTAAGACCCGCCAATTCCACCAACAGTCCATGGGGTTACTATCTTCAAAATATCTCCCTTCATAAATGGCTCTCCAGATTGATCTTTGTATGTGCTACCGTACATGCCTTTGGATACTTTTATAAATGGATCAGTGAAGGAGCATTTTGGCTCAAGTTTTTCAGGTGGTTAAATTTCCTAGGGGTAGTGGTTTTTGCAGTAGTGGCTGTGGTACTGGTAATATCTGTCAAATTCTTAAGAAGAAGATACTACCAGTTATTCTACATTTCACATAATGTGTTGGTATGGCTCTTTGTAGGACTTATAACCATCCATGCTCGTCCAGGAGTGTTCAATCTATTTTTGGTATGTTTCGTATTACTCGCCCTTCAAGCCTTCCACAGATTTAATGCATACACTATACTCGATTCAGATATAGAAGTGTTCCAAAATACAGCTGTTTCAACTTTGCAGCTTGTTCGTATTAAAAAGCCAGAAAATTTTTCATCCTACCTTCCAGCATCTCATATTAGAGTATCCTACAAAAATCTTGGTTATTATACTTGGCTCCTTCCTACTCATCCTTACACTATAAGTTCTGTTTCTGATGATAATTCTGATACCTTAGATTTAATTGTAAGAAGAACGTCTCATTTACAATTCAATCCAACTGCTCCAAAATATGCTGTGTTGGGTCCATACTCCTCACTTCCTCCACCTTTTTTCACCTCTGCAACATCGGTAGATATTTTATGTGGAGGAAGCGGAATTTCATTTGGAATTCCACTATTAAAATATTTTGCTTCTAAAACGCTTCCTGTCACCTTAACTTGGTGCGTGAGAAGTAAGCACGATTTGCATATTTTAAATCACATACCTAATTTACCTGAAATGAAAATTTATGTTACTGGGGCTGATACTCCAATTTTCAAAATCGATGATGAAGATAATGAAGGATTACTTGATAATTCAAATGAGGGATTTGAATTATCGGAAATTGGAGCTTCCGAGTCGGAGTCCTCCACAGCCTACCTTCAAGGCAGACCTGTGCTTGACGAGATATTAGGGGTAAATGTTGAATACAATAGTCATTGGGTGATTTCGTGTGGTCCCCAATCTCTAAATGCAGATGCTGAAACGTGGAGTCAAACTCACCAAGTCAACTTTTTTTCGGAGGAATATGAGATATAATAGAACAAAAATAATAATAATCAAATCAAGGAACAAAAGTACCAAGATTACCTTATAACTCCATATTTTTCCACATATGCATTCTATTGCCTATTCAAGTCCGATTATATTATCTATCAGATTATGACGCAATTGAACCCTGTATCAATTAATGTACCTCATGATAAGTTGCCATGAATTTCAGGGGTGAATCGAAATCTATATGTATGACCGTTACACACGGCAATAGACCCTGAAAATGACACAAGTCATGGTATCGGAACAATGCTATGACGTTTTTTTTTTATTTTTAATAGTTGAGAAATTATGCTGGACCATGCATTACCCACTTCTATGCAGGAAATGAGGGAATTAAAAAAGTAGAACTAATTTTTACTAAAAGAAAATATACTTTGTTCATGATAGAGTATCGTTTGAGAATTTTACTTATTTTTTTTTCACTAAAGGCAACTAAAAAGGGGATCAATCAAATTAGTTTATTCTTGAGATCTGTGGGTTTTCACCACGTAGGAAAATAATAAGGTCCAAGGTCCTGAATATTTTTTGGTATTGTTCGGACTTGTACTTAACACATCAATTCTTATGCACTCTGACGTTGTTATAGCCACACTGATACTAAACCTTCTAGACATTCCTACCACATTAATAAATTCAGCAACCGGAGATTGGTTCTTAGACATAGCCACTTAGACAATAAAAGTCTGTCTAAAATCAATTTAATTGTTTTGATCTGCAACTATTTGTCTTATGTTTAAGACACTTTATACAGTGTTGCAGACATTTTAAAAGGCTTACCTAAACGGGAAGGAAAGAAAAAGGAAGCATATTATATCATATTACTTTTGATTTAAATTATTTGAACTGTAAAAATATATATGTAGTATTACACCCAAGTGCATGTACTGAATGTGCATGTTCATATGCAGGGCTTTAGTAAATTGGGAGTGAATCATGCAAAAAAAGAGCAAAAGGAGAGCTCGCACTCAGGATCGAACTAAGGACCAACAGATTTGCAATCTGCTGCGCTACCACTGCGCCATACGAGCTCTTTTCTGAAGAATTTTATAGCCGGTCTAATAGTATCTCTAAAGTGAACTAGTAAAGTATATGGTAAATCCATTTGGCATATTCCCATCCTTCAATTGCGTCGCCTGGTTTGAAGAGGTGAAGAAATAATGGGTCTTTAGAATTATTTAAATCATCTGATACCAAGTAATCAAAGTAATTTAAATTTTTCACTATGTTATCCACTAAAAAGTACATTCTCTTAACCATTGCACCCATAAGATACATTAAACAATCAAATTTAACGCTTCGCCACTCAGTTGTTACTAAGCAAGAGAGACACACGTTTTATATGAAATAATGTAAGATCTAGTATCATAAAGGAATCATAAGTCGATCTTTCATATGTAGTAACTCAAATTTCCGTTCAATCTTCCGCTTTCCCCAACAGATTCAATGATTGCAATTCACAGTCCTCAACCCAACAATACACCTGTTACATCTCTAAAATAGATCAGCACATTACAAATATAGAATTGATTTTCCCTTACCGCTATGAATTAAAGTATTGTACTCTTGAGGAATATTTTCAGGAGATTGGGGCCCATCAGGATGCTGGTAATCCGTTAACTCCTTCCCGTCTTGCTTATTATGCTCTTTTAACATGGAATGGTGAGCCAATAAAACAATTAGAATATATCTATAGCGATTATATCTCACGCATTGAAGCTGATCCTAATCAATTGTGGGGTAATAATATTGCCTATGCTCTAAGAACGTTTTTTATATATCTATATTTTACCAGATTCAATCGATATAGATTTCTGAAAAATATGAAAAATAGAATTTTTTATAAAATATGATTCCCACTGTATAGTTAACACAAAAATACATCTTACAAGACAAGACTGTAGTCTAATCACAGATTTTTGTTGGTCTCTATTGAAAGGGTTCGATTTCATGGGCTCGATATGGTGATTAGGACTAAAATTCATAGGTCTTCACTGATACTCTATTTTGCAGTTGGAATAAAAATTATGGTAAATATTCAATATAATTCAGTATTATGACCTCATTTTAATTATTTCAAAGCTTCAAATTTATAGTTTCGTACATCTGAAGCTTTGATCCCAATTTAACCAACCATCTCCTGCTTCACAGATGCATTATAATCACATATTTCGTAACCAATTTTGCACCCAAATATTATTGTAAACACGAAATAGAATACACTATATGTTTCCTTCCTTCTAAACTTCAACTTGCTTATCCTGGCCTCCTCTATAATTATCTGGTTAATTTACCTTCTTTACCTTATCTATAATCAATACCTGCATACAGCACAATATCAAAAGACCTGATTCAATTGCAAAAGACTAACCGCGATCTCTCTTTCACAACCTTGACTCCTCTGCTGGATTGTACGTTAGTCGTGATGTCTGTCCTAGCCGATCAGTCTCCTGCTACCCCACTAGAAACATCCCCCACGCCTTCCCAGTTCACTTTCAAAGACCTCCACGACCTTAATGATCCCAAAACAGCCTATCTTCTGCCTTTAGCAGTAATTGCCCTCGTTGATATGAACGCGTTTTTTGCCCAAGTAGAGCAGGTAAGGTTGGGTCTTCCAGCAGATGCTCCTGTCGTATGTGCCCAGTGGCAGTCGCTTATCGCAGTTTCCTATGCGGCCCGTAAATTCGGTATAAATCGGATGGATACCATTCAATCTGCGAAATCAAAATGTCCTGAAATGGTGATAGCCCATGCTGCTGTCTACAAAAGAGGTGAATCCTATTGGGCATATCTTAAACATTTACCTGACCAATCCACTCATAAGGTGTCGTTGGATCCGTATCGTCGTGAAAGTAGAAAAATTATTAAAATTTTCCAAGATAACTGTGATATGGTACAGAAAGCCAGTGTAGATGAATCTTATCTTGATTTTGGAAGATTTATTTATCGAGAGTTGATTGAATTATTTCCAGAACTAGACACTCATGGTGACAAATTGCCTCACATTCCATCAATTCTTCCTGCTAAATTACAATGGGTTGGAGAAGTATATTCTACAGATGAAGAAGAAACAGCTGCAAAGGAACGTGGTTTAGCCAGTGAATCACAAAAGAGTAAGCCCATAACTTCGTCGATAACAGATTGGGATGATATTTGCATGATAATAGGATCTCAAGTTTTACACAAGTTTCGAAAACTCGTTTATGACGAATTAGGTTACTTTACATCAGGAGGTTTGGCAAGAAATAAATTGGTAGCCAAGGCAGCCGGTGGATTTAAAAAACCAGATAATCAAACAATTATTAGAACCAGACTGATCAATAAATTCTTATCTAATTTTGAACTTAATGATATGACTGGAATGGGTGGGAAAACTGGTGATGAAATTGTTCAGAAATTTGATATTCCTATTGGTACAAATAGTATTAGCTATTTACGAGAGAATCATACTCTTGAAACTTTAATGGAGGAAATAAGAGATGAACCTTTAGCTAACAGAGTTTACGATATTGTTCGAGGAAACTTTCGACTGGAATTAACCAATAGAGTAGATGTCAAATCGATGATGTCAAGAAAAAATTTCGTGAGGAAATATGTTGAGAACCTTCAAGATGCCCTTGATTGGATAGTTGTATTTGCTGGAGATTTGCATAATAGATTAATTGATTTGGATGATGAAAGCCTCAACGTTAATATGCTGGAAAAACCATCTAAAGATAAGGCTGTAATTAAAAGACCCAAAACTTTAAGTATAAGTGTAACCACTACTTCTCGGGCTACTCACTCAAAACAAACTGCAATTCCATTAACTATATCCTTAGAGAAAATCAAAGGAATTTTTGAATCAGTTGGCTTTAAACTATTCAAAGAATTATTAGACAATTCATACAGTTTTCCGGCGCTTAATAAAGGCAAAACTTTGAAGGAATTGGAGAATGAAAATACCCCATGGTCCAAAATCAAAATTGTTCCTATAGCCAGCTTTGCCCTTAATGTATCCAACTTTGTGAAAACTTCCGATTCGAATACTATTGATTCATATGGAGGAAAAAACGATGATGGATATCGTGAAAATCTCCGAAAGATGTTTGATGAAGTCAACAACGAAGCGAAGATTAAGGAAGAAGTTCCACCAAAAAAACATGACAAAAAGATATCGAATGAGGATAAGGATTATATCAAAAAATTATTTAACGACTTTAATTCCAATGAAAAGCTAGAAAAATCAAATGCACAGGAAAACAATCAACCTAGTGAACAAATTCAGGAAAGACGGGAATCCTCAGTCTCACCTGATAGTTCTTATATCAAGAAACTTTTTAACGACTTTAATGCTGAAAGACGGGATGAGCAGCAAACTCAAAAGGATATTCAACAAGTTAACCAGCCTTCAAAGAACTCAGCAGCTTCTGATAACTCATACATAAAGAAGCTCTTTGAGGATTTTAATTCCCAAAATGTACCAATCCAGAAGACAGTAGTAGCTTCTCGTAAGAGGCCACCACCAAAAAAGCAGAAAGCTGATATTCTTCAATCATTAAAGAAGCAAAAATCACCTTCGCCTGACGACTTTTTGAACCAACTTATCAAAGATAGGTTTTGTAAAAAATGTGATGAAAAGGTGGACGATGTATTTGAGCATAATGATTTTCACATTGCTCTCGAATTATCGGAGAAGCTCAATAACTAATGAACAGCGGGGAAAATCGGCTTGAGTTGAATAGCGAGGACATTTCCTGACCATATTTTATGTATATTTAATACCCAATAAGCAGTTCAATACTGTTTTAATAGACTAATTCGATAATGGTATACTGTAGTCGTTTTCAAGAAAATCTTTACTTTCTTACTCCATATCATAGACCAGGTTCATAATTTTTGCCTTATGCTCCTTTTGATCTGCTCTCTCCTTTAATATACCAGCTGCAAATTTGTTACTTGTTGGAATGCTAACTTTCTTCGAATCAGTCTTACCATCTCTGGTTAACAAGCTAAAAGACATTTTGGATCCTTGGACAGGAATTTCCTCGTTATCATTTTTATGTTGCATTGAAGCAGGGATATTCCATCTTCTATTGGTTTGAGCAGAAGGTGCGTTCTTGTTTGCCTCATAAGATTCCTGAACCATTTTTTGAAATTCCCTTTCCATGTCATCTTCAAACTTCTTATCTTCCGCAATTTTAGCTTTTTCCTCTGCAGTAAGAACATGTGGTGGTTTGAAATTGTCTCTATCTTCAATCTCACTATCTGTACTATATCCATCACTTGAGCTGTATTCATCAGAATCTTCTGATTCATCTTCTTCCGAATCGTCGTCAGAATCTTCTTCGGAATCTTCATCTTCTTCTTCTTCGTCAATTTCTGATTCTTCTTCCAACTCCTCTTCCTCATATTCATCTTCTTCGTCTTCTTCTTCGTCATCATCATACTCTTCTTCATTGGCTTTCAAGCCCTTGGTCTTGATAATTTCTTGAAGCTTCATTATGGTTTGTCTCAAGTCATTATATCTTTCAATACCAAGATCAGCGTACTTGACAAATAAGTCATTCAACTGGAATTCTATATCAATTGGAATAGGTTCAATTTTACAGAAACAATAGTATTGGAAAAATACTAAGAATACCCTTAACAATTCTTTGTTCTTTTCATCCTTATTTTCCACTTTTGATGCTTTTGAAGATCTAGTTCTTTTTATATCATCCCCAGTGATTTTTTTGATGGAATTCAATAGACTGCAACACATTTGAATTCTAAAATAATTATCTGGTAAATCTAGTTTGTTATCATAATTCATAGGCAATGGCTGGTTATTTGGGTGCCCCAAACAAACTATTTTATATAATAAATCGGTTAACATTTTGAAATTCAAGAACCTTTGGTTATATAGCTCTGCAATGTATCTTATTTGTACCATTCTTTCTCTGTTAAATCTATAATCATTAAGTTCCAATCCACGTTTAACATGTTCAACCATAGTGTCAATAATTTTAACTCTTAAAGATTTATAACGCGGAGTTTCTGGAATTAATTTAGCTAATGATGGAACATCGTCAAAATTCAATAATTCTGGCCTGGTAAAACAATCTAAAACAGTTTCAGATAATTCTTCTGAATCTAATTGAAAATCTCTGAAAATATCAGAAACTATTCTAAGTGTTTTGGGATTTAGTTCTTCTCTAACAAGTCTATAAAAGAACAGTTGGGGTGGTGTTAACTTTTTCTTTTCTTCTTGAAATCTTATCACTGGAGGTTCAACAATAATTAAAAGATTATTAATTGCCAATTTATCATCAACCTTACTGGCTGTTTTCTGTTTCTTCTTAAGAATTTCAACCATTTCTTTCATCAAGTCTGTGTAATCAGGATCTTTCATCAAAAATCTTCCAACCCTTTCATATAAAATAGTCAAAATATCCATGACACCGGATTCACCAATTCTCAATGTCAAAGTTCTTATTTTATGAAATATAACATGTTGAGGAATTAATTTAAATTTGATCATTTCCAGGAAAAAATGCATATTTTTAAAACTGATAGTACTGTGGTATATTTGACTTCTGAATCCTGAATCTAATATTTCCACTAATTCATTGATAACATCAGTCAATGACTCCTCATTTATTTTGAGAAACTTTGTAATGTATCTCAATTTTGTTAAGTCTTGAATTTCCATGAAATATTTGATAATTCTATTTTTTGTTGCCTTGTTATTAATATTTAAATGATTGAACTCAATAACAAGTGAGTCCAAATTTTCATCATCAATGTTTTCCATTTTGTTAATGAAGCTGGTGATCTTTTCACCATCTGTTTTAGAATCATCGACCTTCACATCACCTTCCAAGTCTTCCAACTTTGGAATTTTTGTATAAAAGTTCTTTTCTTTGATATCTTCCCATACACCATCTAAATCATCTTCATTTAAGGATTTGCTCTTTACCACTTCGACTGTAGAGTCGGGATTTTCCACAGGATCTTCTTCGCTTTCAAATTCAGGAACTGGCAATTTTAATTCTGTTGTAAGAAATATACTGGCACTTTTGAAACTTTCGAAAAGCACTTTTGTTTCTTCCAATTCCTCCACAATCTCTTCTAGGAACCTTCCGGTTCTAATAGAAGCTTTATGATTTCTTACTTCTAGTTTTTTAACTTTGTATACTAAATCCTTAGCTGTACTAACCACTAAATCGGAGAATTTGTTTAAAATTTGATGTAATGATTCCTTTGCTTCTGAGAGATGAGGCTGTGGTTCTTCCAAAATGAATGCAAATCTTTTAACGAAAGATATTGCAATGGGCAAAGATTCTCCTTGTTTGAACTTGAAACTCAAAAGGTCTTTGAAAACAACAACCACTATTGGTTGAGATGCTGATTTTCCAAATTTGCTGAGGATTTGATCTGGTACTATTTCCTTGCTTGCATCTTTTAAAGTTCTAAAGATCCCAATACAGTAAAACTCGGTCAATATTTTGAACAATGCTTTATGTTTGGCCTTAAAAACTTCATCAGTTACATCAACAGTGGATAATGCTGATAACACGTTGATCAATAAGTATGGAGTGAACTGAACAGAGAACCTTTGATGCAAAGCCGATACAAGTTCCATAGCTGCTAATATGTCATCACTCTTGTATACCCTTTGCAAACCATCGGAGACGGAAGCAATGATTTCAGATAAGTACTTTTCAAGGGATACGGTTTCGATATCTTTAAGTATACCATTTATTTGATCATGATTGATTGATGTTCTAACTTTCTTAATGAATGTGGTGTTTTTTTTCAATGAAGTGTCTAGTTTGGAAGACACATTGAAGACTTGTTCACCATTCCATGCTCTTGTATTCAATTCATAGAGCTGAACTCTTCGGACTGCGAGATCCACCATCTCATGTAGTTGAGGAGAATAGTTGATGATTTTCGTGAGAACAAAGAATCAACTGGTAAAGTGCGTAGATATTAGTGTAGTTATCATAAAGTATTAGATGATGATGATAATGGAAGCAATCAAACTGAACTTGGAAAGAATTAGAACAAACCGCGGCACAAGATTCACTTACCTTTTATAATCTCTTACTGACAGTAATCGATAAAAATCAGTAGCTGGTTCTGGTTGTTGGAAGGGAGGAAAAATGAGCTCCTTTTATACTAATGGTGGCTGCAAAAGCAGATAGCGAGAAAACACCAAAACGAGATTACTCAAGAGGGGAATGAGCTGACACGTCACTTTCAGCAGCTAACGAATGACCCTGTTCTATTCTGATACCAGGAATAGTATAAATAGATCATAATTCCCTCCTTTTTTTCTGCTATACACAAGATATAAACTGTTCAAGGTATGTCAAAAGTATTCAATATAAAACATAATTGATTCACTTACTCCAGGATAATTCTACTTCATTGGTTATTTACTATTTGTTATTTATTAGCTTAACATGATGTTGAAGCTGACGTGGTCTATATACACTATTTGGTCTATCTTGCTAAATCCTGATCTATTTATTAAACAGGTTTAGACAACTGGATCGGCTTGACGGACTCTGTGGAAGACTCTACCCTTACCTAATCCATACTTTTCTCTAACTTCATTGACACTTCTGTCAAAGTGTTGTCTCCACACATGAGCACCAACGGCATTCAAAGCGTTTTCTTCAACAAACTTACGGATATCGAAGTTAGCATTTGAACCAAGTAATGATTGAAGGTCAAGTGCTTTATCTTGTCTGAAAACCCACAAACAAGCTCTTTGGTTTTGAGCATTCTTTTCTGGAGTCAATGGTATGTAATCTTGGAAAGTGAAGGATTCACCATCATTCAATAATTTGGAGGTAGAAATGGTGTTATCAACATTGTTCAAAGGAACATTGGCTAAACCGTAGTGTAAGGTGGTGGAGAATGAGTTGGTTTCCAAATCTGGAGTATCTGGGTTAACAACCAAAACAGTGTAAAGTTGTTCTTTTTCAACTCTTTCGAACTCTTGGATGAGAATGGTTGGTGGTTGGCTCACGGCAAATGCTGGTAATATTTCACCTGGGTTAACCCAGTTAGAAAATTCTTCATTAAGATTATGAGGAAACTTGACCTTGACGTCAACTTTTGGTTCTAATGTTGGTAAAGTGTCGGGTATCACATGAAGTTGTTCTAATCTTTGCATGGTAACCATAAGATCAAAAGATTCCCATTTTTCTTTCAATATTTGTCTGTATACTGGGTGAGATTTGTCGAGATCTTTGGATTCTAAGTAAGTGGTGTTGTACAAAACTTCTGGGTTAGTGGCTTCAGCTTCAACAAGTAAAGAATCAATTTTGTTCTTGAGTTCAGTGATCTTGGTTTCATCCTTAACATTGGAAAGTTCCTTTTGTAAGGCATCTATTTGTTGATACTTTTCAGCACTTTCTTCTTGTAAAAATTCATAAGCAGACTTGAATGATTCATCGATTTCATTAATACTGTGGTATGTTAATCTTCTAGAGTAGTTTTCAATGGATGCAGGGCCTTCAGAATCGATTTTGTTGAAGACATTCTTCTTGATATCAGAGTTGACAATCTTTAAAGATTCTGGTCTCTTGGAAAAGTCACTCCAGATACCTGCAGAAGTACTTTCCAATCTCTTGGAGACTACACGGAGTGATCTGACTCCAGAAATGGTACGGTTCAACATGATGGTGATTGAAGATAATAGGATGGAAATTTTTCAGTATTAAGATTGAGGTGTGCCAAAAATTACGCGTGAGCGTAAACTAATGAACGAGCCACTACTGGAGAGAACTTCTAGTGAGAGACTATAGTAGTGAGACAACAGATAGGCTATTTCGAATATATTTTGGAAGTAGACCTTTCCAAATCAAGTAAGAATGTAAGGAAAAGTCAACGATAATCATTCTGTAAAGTTTTCTATTATTGTGAAATTAATTTTAGAAAGTTGGCACTATTTCAGGTCGACCCTGGGACAGAAAGGGCTTATAGCGAGAAAATTAAGGTGAGAGGTTTTTAGACAGGCACCAATACTAAAATAGCAAAATGGTCTATATCGAAGAATTGAAGGAGTAGAACAGATCTTTGCCTGCAAAATTAATACAAAGAGGAGAGTTCCTTGATGAGGTGATGTTAAGCGTTTTGTGAACCAGTTTTAGTAGTATCAGTGCACCAAACACCGGATTTTGCAACATCAAATATATTGATATGATGAAGTTCAAATAGTTGAGACAATTTTAAGGGTTCAACAAGAACACTCGCTAAAAAAGGATCTATCTTGTTCGTGCATAACTCTAATCCTTACCCAACCTATTACCCAACTCATTTACGAGATATATTGTAAGGCAAAGGAGCAAAGAAAATTACAAGAAAAATCTAAGAAAATTACAAGAAAATCTTGAGCTAGAGTGAACACTAAAATAAAAAAAATATAATTTGATACTATTCTTACGAGTTGGAAGAGGTAACTGTGAACTAAAAGGACAATTACAGTCACTCTTTTATGGTTTTCGTTTGTTCGTAATCATTATTAATCTATACCGGCTAGAGAAAGCTCATAAATATTAAATTTGAATCAAGTGTGAGATACGTTCATACAACCAAGTATAATTGGTATATGAATATCTCAAAGTATATAGAATTGAATAGGGAATTGGGTTGAACTATTGGTGATGATTATCATAATGATGAATGTGTTCAAGACATGTTCTCTAAAACTTTTAGTCTTGGCTTGGTGATGGTATTTTTTCTGTTGCAAAATGTATCATAATTCGTAATAAATTATCGTGAAACATATGATGGAGTTAAAGGTAAAGCATCATACTTCATAAATTGAGCATCATCGTCAATTCTCATTTCTGGAAAGAGTCCAGGAGCCACCGGATTTCTAGAATCTGAATCTTTTTGACGACTGAACATCTCATCAAAGAAGTCATTATCCTCATTATCACTGTTATCTTCGTAGTCATATTCGTAACTTGGGAGATCTGCATAAGTAGGTTCATGATGCGAAAAATAACTGGTGTTAACGGGTCTATCGCAACAAGGCGGAATGGCTTCCGTACAACATCTAGGGGTAGAGCAACTAGTAGTAGCCGTTGAATCTAATGAGGAGTTACTAAAATTATGACTTGGGGCTCCTAAACATAAGTATTGAGTGATTAGGGATGGGCGTTTGCAAATAATGGCCTTATCAAAAGGATGTAATAACAGGTTTGGACCTAATAAAGGTCCCACAGATCCTTGACTCAAACCTAATAACTGGGGTATTGGTTTCGATAATAAAGAGTTATTGGATGGGCAAGATGAAATGCTAGAAATGCTGGAGATAGTTGTCGGCGGAGGTTCTTCTTGACAATCGTCAGTTCGTGATATGACCAAGGAATCGTTATACAGACAAGATTCCATTTGAGTTAGGAACTCGTCGTACAGTTCCACGGGGTGATCCATGAATTTTTTTGATCAAAATCAATCTCGTTGCTATTAAACAGGCTTCTACAAAAAAAAATCGGGGCCATATACCACTCTATATATATGAATATGGCATTTAACTATAAGTTGATGTATGGAGGAACGGCGTTGAAATTTGACAAGGCAATAATTTAAGGCAAATGCAGCCCCTAACGGAGGTAATACATTACGGGTTAAGAAAACTCCTGCGTCTTGCAGTCTTGCAGGTATAACCTTCGATCAGAAATTTAAAAAACGGCTATTCCTGCTATATGAAATCATGGTTATGGGAAAGAACCGTATAATCCAGTGACTCTACTATTGTTTATATCACCGCTTAAGGGAAAGAATCTTGTCAGTAAGTCCTAGTTCCTAATCTGTTATGACACAAACGATAACGCCCAAAGCTCATATCTGACTAGTGCCGCTTTGTCTGCGCAGTAGCTTTCTGTATAGGGTGGTGCAAATCAGTGCGCAACAGTATAATAATGCTCCTAAGACGGCCCGGTCCTGGATTACATGTTACCGAACTCAAAAATATATACTGTTTCCCCGTATATCGAGCCCTTGAGCAAATGATTAACATTATTCAAGGTTCCTTGAGTTATTCTTTTTTCATATTTTAGGTTCTGATTAACTTCTACTATATATGATTTAGTCGTTCGTAACACTGGTGCCCCTCCATCCATCCGATCCAGCCACGGATTTAATCGGCCTGCATTTACGTCCTTCTGATGAAACGGCTTTTTGGATCTCTAATACCAGATTTAACCCCCCACGGTTTTCTTTGCCGCTATCACTATACACTCCCCCATCTTTTTCCCTATACTTTACCCTAACATACCCGCAAAGGGACTATAATTCGAGCAATTCTTCGCATTCGACTAATTTGGAACCCGCAATTCATGATGACTCAGGCGTCTTTCTTTCCATCTAGAAAAGCTGTACTTTACTTGTCTATACTTTAAACAATAGCAAATTATCAGACAATACCATCTGATAGCCTTGTTATTGTAATTCATAATGAAAAATACCCATCATCGCTATAAGCTCCCTTCTACGGATGTTTGTGGTTTTTTGACCTTTTCCTTATAAGAGTTTCTTGTTACGGCCTTCTTCTACTTTCCTTCATACTTTGATTAAAGTCTCGGCCTTATTTTTAGGAAGGGTATAGTTCCCGATTATAATTGGGGGGTTTTCTTTTTTTTTTTCCACTCTTTCTCTCGCTTTGCGCCACTACTAATATACGGCATATTGGATCATTTTTGCCGTAGTATTAAAAGGGCACAAGGCTATAACTACCAATGTCTCGGGATAATATTCCTTCATTATCCGCTTGCATTAACCGCTTATGTAATATTCCGCCAACTTTAATGCCCCAATTACCCTTGTTTACAGAATGGGTTGCTATTTTAAACCCAAAAAAAAAGCGGCTTTCCATTTTGCCATATCTTTTTTGACATCAAATGGTTATATGGCCTGATAAATCTATATTTACGACTGGTTTACAATTAACAAAACTAATTCAACAAAATACGAACTAAATCAATTAAAATTACACATATGAATACATAAGTCTTGGAAAATAAATGTCCCTATAATCAGGTAATACTCAAAAGTCTAGGCTTCTTTGTTTCTGTTCTTCCAATAACTTTCTTTTATTGTGTATCAAAAGCAAAAAAAAACATAAAAAAAATTATATTGCTTTGATGACAATCCCTAATTAAAATTTGAACCATAACAACAAGAATAACAATTGATGATGATTTCAATTGTCATTTTTTATTTGTCATTTTTGTCACTTGTCACTTGTCATTTGTATCCGCTAACTCAAACACAATTAAAAAACACATAAATAAATTAAATACCCGCAGCCGGACCTGTACTTTGGTCTTGCTCGCTTACTTTTCCCCATGTTTATTTGAAAATACAGCTGGAGGAGTTGGCATTATATTAGAGCTATCATTATTAGCTTGTGCTGCATTATTTTGTGGTAATGGTTGTCCATTGGTTGGAGAAAGTTCAATAACTCTACTTTGTAAAGCCAAAGTATAATCTCTCAATTGTAAATTTTCAGCTCTTAATTCTTCAATCGATTGTTTCAATTGATCAACTTCAGCAGCTTTAGCTTCTAATTCTTTAACATATTTTTCTTTACGTTGTCTAAAAGCACGTTGGGCATTTCTATTTTGTATAGCTCTCTTGGTACCAGAACCACGAACTAATTTGGATCCTGAATCACCATCTGATAATGGAGATCCTTCTTCCGCGCGAACAGCAGCTGCTAACTTTTCTTCTTGGGAATATTCTTGTTGTTGTGATAAACCAGCAACCACTTCTTGAGCAGCTCTAACTTGATCATCATGAATTGATCCATCTTCTTTATCATCACGGCGAATTGGCTTACCAGCACGTTGAGCAGTTGCTACTGCTGCTGCAGTTACTTCATCAACTGAAGGATAACCTTCAGTTCCTTCCGCACCACCAGAATGACGAGCAAAGGAAGGATCAAACTTATCGTCTTGGCCGGTAGCTCCTTCGGCCTTATCGTTACCCCATGAAGTAAATGATGAATTCATAGTTGCAAAATGCGCTAACTAATCAATTATGTAAGAACTTTTCCTATACTTTTTATGTAATGGATTACAAAGCAGTAGTGGTTGGGTTTTGGTTCGTTTGTTGATAATTTGGTTTCGGGGGGGCAGGATCGTCAGTTTGGGTCACGTGAAATCTCCCCTTTTTAATTAGTGGGTACGAATCGCTGGAGGAGTTACCCGGACGCATATTTTTTTCTCTTAGTATATAGTGAGGTCTTCGGATTTTACTTAAAACCGTTGATCACGTTTTTTCACACGTGCCCTGCCATTTTTAGGGATCTGATTCATCTTATATATTAAATTCCTAAAGAACACCCCCCAACTCAACCGTGTACCTTCATACCTGTGTGTTGGGTCTTTGGCCACTTCATGCATAGCCCTTCTTTAATCTAATTCCCCCATACAGAATCGAATCATGTCCGAAAACGAAACGGTGGCAGCTCCGATAACACCTTCATTTAATTCAACTTCCATCTTTGGTTCACAATTATCCCAAATGGGATCCCAGCGACGGACCTCCAACTTTTTCCCGGTATCGGGTGGCTCATTAGGAAGTCTGGAAAGTGAAATAGAATTTAGACCTCCCTCCCTTACTTTAGATACTGATGTTCCTCCACCCGCCGGTGCTAAAAGACATAATAGTTCTCCATTAATTGGGGCTTTTGGTAGTGGAAAATCTTCATCCCGGTTTTTTGGTGGTAGTTTTAGCGGTACCAGTAGTAATGGAAATGGTAATGGTAACAATAATGGAAATGGCGGTAATGGTAATGGTGGATCTGTTGAATCTTCTCCTTATTTCTCTGCCAGTACTCCTAATGTTACACCTATTTTTCAGAAACCTTCAAGTCATGGTTCATCTAGTGAAGCTACCGCTATAGATTTATCCCAAAATCTTCAATCGCTTAATCTTTTAACATCTCCACCTCAACAGGTTTATAAATCTTCAGGATCTCTTTTTTCACCTCAAGTATCTAGTACTTCTACCATGAATCTTACTAATATGGGTTCTGCTAATACTAGTGGTAGTGCTACTCCTTCGATGGTATTATCATCTATTTGGAATGATGGAAATGGTAATAGTTCACTTTATGGTAAAAATATTAAATTGGGTACTTTAAATGAACTATTTGATCAAAATCATGATAGTGGTGATTTTGATAGTACTTTTGATAATTCTAATTATGATACTTCTAATTATGATAATAGTCGTTATGAAAGTACTCCATTCCAAGGACTTATTAAAGACTTTTCACTTGAAGATGAATTAATTCCTGATCATTTTGATTCATTCAGTGAATCAATTAAACCAAAAAACATTTTTCTGGAAACAGTTAATAATCCTTCGTTTGTTCCCACAAAATTAAAACCTGCTCCATTTATGAAAGAAAAGCCAGATAAACTTGAAAAAATGAGAGAATTTATTAATACTCATAAGGGGAAAAAAGAAAAGGTCACCCCAAAACATAATAAATTAAAACAATTCGAAAGATCAAGAATTGAAGGTGGAAAAGAATATGATGAAAAATTAGACAGTACAAACATTAGAATCAGTTTACCAAAGAGTAAAACTAAATTAAATCATAATATTAACCATAATATTAATAATATTAATACCAATAGAGATGATTTTAAAGATAATATCTCGTTACAGACAAACAAATATGCAGAAGATTACTGTTCTACATTTTATAAAAGAAATACCCATGGATATATGTTTATTAGAGAACCCACTAATTCATTAAAGGTCAATAATAGTGGAGGGAAATCATGGGTAGAATTAAAAATCAAACTTCCTAATAAAAACGATCAACAATTGTCAATACTTTTAAGAAAGTTAAGAGTAGATATTAAAAAATTACCAATTTGGAAACCAATTAACCTTAATGGATCAGGTCCAGTTAAGAGTTCAATCATATCAAATAAAAAATTCCATGGAAATTATAATCTGGGATATCATTATAGGAAACAATCAAATCAAGGTATCAAGGATAAGAAGCATAAAAATTTAAATGTCTCAAAAAGATTTGGAAAGACTAAAGAATAGAAATATTAAACGAAAGAAAGAATGAAAAAGAATAAAGATAAAATTTTTAATATTAACACAGTAGAGAATAATTTATAATGACAGTTAAAGAACAATAATAATATAATAATAATAATTATCATGAGACAAAAATATGTGAATAGGATACAAAATAATAGTTATGACAACTAGCATCAAGATGCAGTTAATGATAGAAGAAATAAATGGTTTTGGTTAATAATAATTGAGAATTGTAGCTGTATATATTGAATTAAGGAACTGATAAGAAGTATTTAAATAAATCAAGATCTTTCCTAATAACCTTATCATCTATACTTTTAACTTGAAGTATATGTTTCTTTATTAACTCATGAATATTGGATATTGTAAATTAAACTAAAAAACAAAGTGTAGCCATTTATCCCTTAACACTCCTAATTGTAAAAAGAGTTCAACTAGTAACTGATACAACGGTTGTTGTAACAATAATTGTGGAGACTAAACATTAAAAAAAAGAAAATTGATTCCATCGAGGATCGAACTCGAGACCTTCTCTGGGTGAGAGAGACGTCATACCGCTAGACCATAGAACCTTTTTTCTTGACACAAAATTTTGTCGCATTGCCAGACTAGCTTGAAAAAGTAAAGATTTATGAACGAAAAACCACAATTTCAAAGGTTTTTATTATAAGAGTTCAGGTATTAGCTGGTCTTATCAACTTAGAAATGTTAAATTTCTATCAATTATAGTCACTTTATGGATTTTAATCAAAATTAATTTCTTTCATTTTTGCAATAATTCTGAAAAATCAACAAAAACTCAGTTCAAGACTAGTAATGAACAAGTAACTTACCAAAGACAATAGAGTAATTATGGATATATACATTTATAAGTACAAGGTAACCTTTTCTTTCAATCCCATTAGCCTTCCACATTAGTAATTACACTTTAAATCTCGGGTTCGCATACTTTAGACGAGTATAATTATTTGCAGCTATTTGGCCAAGAACTTAAAGCAGTAGACGCAAAGTATACGATCATGAGCACAGGAACCAAATGTCCAGAAGTAATGTAATGCAGCCAAGATGGAACCCTTCTCTTAGAAAACTCATGGTTATTCATTTTTAGATTACTTGTTTAATTTGTTGGCCTATTTGTTGGAAATTTAAGGTAGATCTTGACGAGACCCAAAAGAAGCCGCGAAATTCAAGGCCAGAGTGAAACTACATTGCTAGGGCAACAGACATAGAGCAAAAAATCAAAAAAAGAATGCCTTCAGCCAGATTCGAACTGACGATCTCCTCATTACTAGTGAGGTGCCTTACCAACTTGGCCATAAAGGCGATTTCTGAAACTTGTTGGAGATGGTAGCGGCCCGGCCATGCAGAGAAGATGGAGGTAAGAGGCAAAATGGTTGGCTAAAAGGACCAGAAAAAGCTGTCAAAATGACCACCAAGCTCCAGGAGATAAGATCCGAATTTTTCTCATTTTAAAAACCTACAAAAATTCTGACCAGTCTGTAGACTCTTCTTCTGCTTCTCTCACTCAAACTCCATTAGTGGCCTCATACAATACCATACAATACTGAACCCATACCCCGAGTGCGACTCAGCTGGCACCCAACCCACTTGACCCGCGCAAAATTGGCGAGTCCTCATTGGACAGACTCTCACTAGGGCTACACTATTAGCACTATTAGCACTACTGTCTACAGTACTAGGCTCTCCCTCCCCACCAATCAATACCCACCTCTACTCCACCAAACCACGTAGTTTCACCTCCCCTAATTACCCTGTAACACAACCACCATCTCTATACACCCACCGCCATTCCCCCATATGCTTCCTCTCCATCTTAACATCTTAATCCCTCCCCAACTTGACCCTAAATCGTATGATTCTCACACTGTGCGTGGGTGTGTTTCCCTGCCAAAATTTTTAAGGTGAGTGAGGTAAATGGGAAATTTTTTCTTTTGTCGTAGGCCAATCATTTACGTGGTGAAATATCGTAAGTTTGACTTTAAACTGAGAAGTGAGATAAGAAGTTTAAGCGTTTCATTAAAAATTTTTATCAGCATAATGTTTACCAACACCATTCGTTCCGCTTTAAGAGTCAGAGCTTTAGCTCCTGTTCCAAGAGTGATGGCTCCATCCTCCATGGTTAGAATGGCTGCCCCACAACAAATCAGATTATACTCTGATCATCACGAAGAAACTTTCGAAGAATTCACTGCCAGGTATGTATAATTGAAGACAACGGCATCATAACAACATCGAATCCATCAAACCACCTTATCATCATCTACATCTACACCCTCCCAACCATCAATAAACCAACCGCTTCAACAGTTAGTAGGGGGTCCAACTCGTTCTAATGGTCCTTCACTTAAAAAAAAAAGCTCCCATTTATTCCTATTCAATGACTTGTTTATACCACAGCGGCTAATAGTTTCAAACACATTGGCGTCCTCCAAATGGCCGATATAACCCTTCAATCATGATAAATGTTGATGATAAGGTCCAACGGTGACCAGTTTGATGGGGTCAAACCCCGATGTTTTGTTGGTCTGTTTTTTTTATAAAGAAAAAAACGAATTACTAACAATTTTCTAGATACGAACAAGAATTCGAAAATGCTTACGATCTCTTTGAAGTCCAAAGAATCTTAAACAACTGTTTCTCTTACGATTTGGTCCCAGCTCCTGTTGTTATTGAAAAGGCTTTACAAGCCTGTAGAAGAGTCAATGACTACCCAACTGCCGTCAGAACTTTTGAAGCTTTAAAGCACAAGGTTGAAAACAACCAACAATACGAAGCTTACTTGGAAGAATTGAAGGATATCAGACAAGAATTAGGTATTGACTTGAAGGAAGACTTGTATGCTGATAAGGCTTAGATAGTGCATCACGAACAACACCCATCACCCCAACAGATGTGATTGAAGTTGAGAGTAAAATAAACGAGTGAATTAATGGAAAACAAACCCAAACAAATGAACGACTGAACAAACGGATCATACCAGTGACTGACAAACGAATAATACATTGAAATAACCATCCAACCAATGAAGAGATAAAATATATGTACCATAGAACAAGAATGAACCTCCCAAAGGAAAATCATCAATTCAATAAGTGGAAATATCAACAATTGAAGAAATTAAGACTATTGAAATTCATAATGTTTGTCAGTTTACAGTATGTCCTTGTTAGTAATAGTTTGTGAGAGTTAAATTGTAGACAAAGAAGAGGTCAATCCAGCAACTATATGTTTTTGGACGATCGTTATTAATGTAGATGTAGATTATTGATAAATGCCAACAAATGTTGGTAATACAAAAGGAATTGATGAAGCAATAACGAAGCTTATCGGATATTCGGAGACACCAACACCAGGAGTGTATTCAGGACTGGTGTCTAGCTTTTGTTCTGGACCTATTATCATTTGTTCTGGTGATTAATACCACAATGATTATTGGCTCCAGATACCATATAACGGAATAACGTTTGAGATGAGATAATAAAGAGGCTTGAATAAAGGGGGATTGTCAGGCACCCAGATTATGGCTCAATTAGCCTAGCTTCCCTTGTTGGCTTCTTATTGGTGTTACTATTGAACATCATTTCGCAGCCTTTACATGGTATTAAACTTTAAACCTACAAAGATGGCAACCATTTAACCTATTCAGGAAGCCACTGAAGAAGGCTCTTTATATAATTTAATAAATAGTTTAGAGCTTCAGCTATGGAGTTCAAGGTGCTGGAAAAGCCATGTGAATCGATTATATCAAATTAGATGTATCATATAATAATTATTGAAGGTACATAAATGTCAGTAGCAAATAATGTAAATGAACTAATTTCATTTTATATATAATTAATACACTTTAAAGAAGACATTTATGAGCTAATGCCTTTATTTATTCACCCAAGAATTAACTTTTAATCTATTGGAATGAAATTAAATGGACTGGAAATTACTGTTTAGTCACAGAAATACGATAACTCAATACTTTTAGAAACACAGAAACACTAGAAGGGTTGTTAATATTTAATTGATACACTTAGTTTTCTATCTAGACGTCTAATGACTTTTTTGGTCAAAGTTGGTGTCATATGCTTTTGCTACCAATAAATAAAAATAAAATATAATTATAGAGCTAGCTGGTTTATTTAATTTAATTATAGAAGATTGATCAATTCCTTCAAAGCAATTCTACTTGCATATATTTGTTAATTGCAGAATTTAATGGCAAACAGAGCCAACTCATCATGTGTCTAAACTTTTTGCACCCACCAAAAAGTCAAATGAGATCCAAACAAAGAGAATATAAAAATAAGCTTTTGGTTTGATTTTAAAGAACTTCAACTTTATATAATCGTATTAATTCGCACCCAAACTGTTAAATTACTTGTACTTCAAAACCAATTTATTATTATAAAAAAGAGAGGACTAATAGTAGGACTAATAGTACAATTATTTAGATACCATTAAACACCACAATTAATCCAGACACCTCTTCCCTAACACTCTGTTACTATATAATTTGCAGCTAATAACGTGACTGATATATCTATACGGTCGTGTGCCCAGCCAATTATATCCACCTAACACTATTACCCACTTATACACTCACATTTACAAATCAAACCATAGTTTGCACCTAACCACCTGATCAATACACCTTGTCTTTGGGCCACGCACTACGCCCAACACACATGCAGGTGAACCCAATACAAAGCTCACAAGTCACCAATTACATTGATCTTCCACAGCATTAAAAACCATCATGGGTGTGTACATCCCTCCACCAGACGACAATGACAAGTCGAAGAAAAACGACACATCTGTGACAAACGGATCATCTTCCTCATCATCTTCCTCATCATCTTCCTCATCTTCATCTTCATCAGGAACCACCATAATCATATCGAATCCAGCCAGTTGGATCCCAAGAAATCCTAGTGTAGGATTGATGTGGGGGCCATTGGTTCCTGCTTCCGATAACCTACCAGCTTTATACTTCATGATAGGACTTCAATTGGTCCTGGGAATGGCATGTTTAAGAAAAGCCCGTCATATATGGCGTCCTCCAGTACCTAGTGGATTTGTACGTCCTAAGGGATCTATATTGAAAGCATTGATACCAGGAACCATTGGAAGTTTGGCAATTTTTGGATCTGGTCTAGAGATCACCAGAATGACTCTTCCTTATGATCCATGGTATGAAGAAGCCAAATATTATCGTAAAATGGCAAGCAAAAATGGTGATAAACCAAGTTCATGGTTTGGTGCTTACAAGTATTATAAACCAATGTCCATGAATACCTGGACTGATAAAGTGGGTACTTGGATAGAAAGTGTGGAAAAAGAAGTTATTGCTGGGGATGGGTTCACTATTACTGATGAATCTGGAAAAGAAGTCATGAGAATTAATGAAAAACAAAGCAATATCATAGAAAGATTGAACCGTAAAGGTAAATATGTGGAACTCTATAACCGTCTTTCGGGTGAAAATGACAAGAGGCATAAGGCATTACTCGAAGGAGATTTGAAAGATATCAATGAATTGAATAAAGCAGAAAGAATTGATTTAATCTTAGAAGGAAAATCTCCATATGTCAATCCATACTATACCAAACCTCATATTCAATTGGGTAATCATTCAATTGAATCGGATGACGATTTTGAAATGGTTTGGTTGAATTTTGACCCTTGGGATGAATTAAAATTGGAAACTGACTACGATATTAGATTAATTCCAAGATGGGCTTGGAGTGACCTGGAATTACTTACCAGCGAAGCATCAAACCAGCAAGCAGAGATGGTCAGTGAAGAAGCTTAATTTAGGCCAATTGATATGAAGTAATCGCCTCATTTATTTATCAGATTTAAAGCCAATTGCCATTTTATAATATATAACGACAAAAGAGAGTTTTGAACTGGTTGAGAAATCAATGATTAACCAAAAATAAATAAGAAAAAAACAGGTCTACAAATGATTTCTCATGTCAAACCGCATATCTAGCGAAAACACCGAGTTGTCAGGAGAACATCAGTGATTTTTTGATTTTGGTTGATGGTGATGGTGATTGATCGTCCTGAAATATCCAAAAATACACATTTATTGTTTCTCTCACTATAAGGTAGTGATGATATTCATACAATTCGAGGTTATCAAGGTTGATCTATCTTCACATTTTTCCTCCAATTCCGCTGTTACACCAATCTGCATTACTCGGTACTATATTTAATATAATTGAAATGTGTTTAGGTCCGATTACTCAGCATTACATAGCATTCTGCGGGTTATCGCCTAAGCAATTATCACCTCCCATCGCAACAATTTACCCCAACTCACCGCAACCTACCGCAACTTACCATTACCAGACCCGCTACGGCGTGCCATCTCGATTTACGGCGAGCCATCACAATCGGCGGCGTGTTTCAATTGTTGAATTCTGCGAAAGATCCACCACTACACAGCCAATCACTATTATGGTTCCTCACACATATAGTTAGCCCTATAGTTCATAGTTTCTAGCCCTCACTCAAAGGCTCACTGTATAGGTTGTAGCCCTCACATACATACACTCACCATACCTTTTAATACGATAATAAACACCTCATATACATACCTCATGTAGTGCACTGCATCTCTCGCAGCTACTGACATCTGCACCCTTACATTAACATAACCATCACCACAACCACCACAACCACCACAGTCTCCAACAAAACCACCACCATTACCACTACCATTACTTCCCATTCTACTCAATAGGTGTACCGCCACCGTTATCTCGTGCTTAAAAGCGCTAATCCCGCACCTTTGATATTTTGGAGCCGTTCTCCCCAATTAGGCTAATCTACGGGACGACAATATCGCAACATTGCCACCACCAATAACATAAAACATTCACTTCGCTACAAAATTTACAACTTACTCCAACACTCCATCCTAACTACACCAGTTTTCTTTACCTCCCTATTCCATACATACACCTTTCCTACCCAACTACACTTCAAAAGGTAAAACACACTAGAGGAAACAGTCGGTCCCTATTTCATTCCCCATCTGTCATTTTTGCACCAATAAATTCCCTAACCCTGCTTTTTGCGCACTTTTGACACCTATTTGGACTTGCCTTTTCCTATATATACTGTATTACAAACCATTTAAACTGGTAACATTTAACTGGTAACATTTTTCCCCTTACAGGTCCCCCCAATCTTAATTTAAGTAACTGTTTGTGATTTATGACCGCTATCCAGTCCCCAGGGGACGAGTATGATTACCTAGAAACAGCTGTCAATAATACCTATGAAGCAGTGATTGAAAACGATGAAGACTATGATAACGAAGAGCACAATGAAGATGTGATCTGGTTACGTGAGCAAAGATCCCTTAATAAAGATATCCATTGGTCCAAACGTCCTTCGGTATACATGTTCGGTGCACTTGCATTTATGTTCACTTTCGGTACTGCTTCTTCTGAAGCTACTCGTCAAATTATATTATTGAAATTAGGATGTAATTTCCTTAGTCAATTCTCAAAACATGGGGTTTGTGACCAAGTTGAAGTTCAAGCTTTATTATCAAATTTACTGATGTCATTTTCTATTGTTAGTTCTGTCATTACTTTGGTGGCTACTGGTAAAGTTGGTCCTATGTCTGATATTTATGGTAGAAAACCATTTTTAATATTGGTATTTTCCTTTGCTTTAATGGGTAAGATTTTTTCATTAGCAGTTATGACCAGTTCTGATAAATTACATTTTGGTTTAATGGTTGTCGGTAAATTGATTTCTGATGCTGGTGGTGGTCTTATTTGTATGGTTGCTTTAGGTAATTGTTATGTTACTGATGTGGTGGAATCTCATGAGAGAATTTACTACCTTGGTCTTTGCATGGCTTCAATTCTTGCTGGTTTAAGTATTGGGCCCTTGGTGGGTAATTTTATCAATTCTTTGTCTTCAAAAATGGGTCCTGTGGCTCCTTTGGATTCAATTGATGCTTCCACCACTATTAGTAGTTCGGAATATATTCCTCTTAAATTCGAAATTGCAATCTTTTTCCTTTGTGTTCTTTTTGCTATTTTCATCTTACCAGAATCTAGATCTGAAAGAGCCAGAAAAAAGTCCAGATCTGCCTCTATGCCTAAAATGGTACCTGTGGATCAACAAGATCAACAACTTGAACCACAATCAAAAGTCATGTCTTTTATTGACAGCATTAATTTTCTTCACCCATTAACTAAGTTGATTCTTCCAGCAGAATATGTTCCTTCTACTGATCGTCGTATAATCAGAAACAAAAGAATAGCAGTTATATTATTGGTTTTGTCTGAATGCAGTTTATCTGCTATGGCCATGGGAGTAGGTGAGATTTTTGTATTATATGGTATTTTCACCTTTGAATGGACTTCTAGAGATATTGGCCATTTATTGGCCATTAGTTGTTCTTCAAAAGCATTCGCATTAATCGTTTTATCACCTTTTGTTAACCATACATTACTTCAAAGAACATTTAAATTAAAACTCTTGAAAAAACAATTTGACATGATTGATTTTGTTATGTCTATGATTGCGTTTCTTGGTGATATTTTGGCATTTATTCAAATGGGTGTGGCTAGATCAACCTTTGTATTTATGATTGGTATTTTCCTCTCAAGCTTTGGTTCAGTAATTTCTCCAACAATTAATTCTGGTATAAGTAAATTTTATCCTGATTCCAAAATTGGTGAAGTCTTTGGAGCCATTGCATTATTAAAGAATCTTTTTGGTTTGGTGACTCCAGTTATTTTCCTTTCCCTTTATAAAATGTTTTTGAGATGGCAAGCTCCTCATTTAATTTTCTTTGTTATTGTTGGATGTATAATGGTTGATACAATTTTGATTCTTTTCACCAAATCAATTTTGGGCTTATCAACCAAGACAAGACCTTCAGTCACCAGAGCCAACTCTATTGCATCTTTTTCATCTGTTCCAACAGTTCCATCAAGCACGGATTCTCCACTTGTTGAGAACCAAAGAAAGAATAGTTTTGCTGGTAGATGAACCGTAAGCAATACTAATGAGTTACAAACTCATTAGTATATTATATACATATATTGTGGTCTCATTTTGGTCCCAACTTGTTCTGGACCTCTAGTGAACCTTATTACGCTTGGTTTCGTTACATGTGTTGATAATGATTGTGTTTGATACCAATCTTTCAATTCTTAATTATATAGTACAGTAAACATAAATGTGACTTATTTTTGGCTGCGAAAATTGCTACTTCAATGGTGTGGGGAAGTGAGCAAGGGGCTTGGGGAGTGATATGGCGCCTAACTCCCTAAAGACGACCGATAGGAACAAATTTATACCATAGAAACTACACCAAGTAAGTCTGGAACCTATTGTGTATTTATTTTGGGTGGATGGATAGTCTATTGGTGAGGTCTGGTAGTGAGTATATGCTACTTTCCTTCACCCTGAGTTGACACAGTAGATAACAACTCTCTAAGCGACAGAACATACAGAAACACTTCCCGTTAGTTCTAATAATTGCATAGTAAGACCTAACTGATACTTCTATCTTTGGTGGCTATTAGTTGGATGGTTGTGTTTTATGGAACAACTTATAGTCGCAGAATCACAGGACATTTTGCAATCCTGTGCAACAATACCAACAGAGACACCACTATCAGATACAACACCTAAAACAACATTAAATCGACCAAGCCATATTAACACTTATACATAGATACCATAACCATGTTATCAAGCCCCTTATACCCCAATGGCTAGTAATACCCTGTCTTCCACTTCCTACTTCTCTCCCTAACTAACTAGATCTCTCGCTAGGTGTAGTGCCAGGCTTTTGTGACTCGCGGTGTCACGGTGTCACGGTGTCGCCGTGTCGGTGTTCGCGTCACATAACCTGACACCTCAGCGCCAGTACCAGACTTCAGAGATTCACTGATTCAGGCTACTACTGTCCCGTCTATAACTAACTAAAACTCCCCACCAAAACAACCATCAACAGTTGTTCCTTGGTTATGTCCGATTCAGGAACCGTCCGCTCCCTTCAACTCCTCCTTGTCCTTTCGTCCATCTTCTTTCTCGCCATCTACTTAGTAAAGATCCTCATCTTGGACATCTATATCGTGGAGAATCAACAGAAACTTACCGACGAAGCAAGAGCCGCCATCATTGAACAGCACAAGGCAAAGGCAAAGAAGTCTGATCCAGATTCCGAATACAGTGACAACGACGTGGTTTATCCGATTTCCTTCTATAAGACCACCAATAAGTCATCCCAATACTTGAGAAGAGACAGTTTTTCCACCTAATTACACCAAGTAGAAGATTGAATTCCAGAGATCAAAAGAAGTTTAGTTGTCTATCATGAATTACCAGATCTACTTTCCAAAGGACCTTATCAAGACCCTCGCCAGGTCGCCCAAGCCATACTATGTCGTGGGCCATAAACTAGACAATGTATATGTGGTTGTTCTACTTACTGAACATCCTGTTCCTAAAGGTAGATTGCCGCCTCGTTTGAGTGGACTTGAACCAATTGGTTCCTTTAATGCCAATAATACAGATAAAGCACACTTATTATTCCAATTCGACTCCAAACTTAAGATCCCCTATATTGATCATCCATCTCATGCATTTTCCATCATAATATTTGATCCTCCCAACTTTAGGAACTTGGAGTACTTATCTGTTAAACCCATTCTTCTCCAATCAATGGGTAGCGAATTTAATACTAATCCTCATGATGACCTTGTTCAACAACTACATGTCTTTGAACCATATACTACAGAATCCAGCAATTTATCCGTGGCCAGTCCAGAAGTAATCGCAGTAATCGCCAAAATCAACCAAGTTCTCAGCATAAGGTACGACTATAATGCATTAACCAAGAAAAACAAGTCCAAGAGTACCGAAACAGACCAAGAACGAAGCAAGAGCCTAAACCCAATTCTCAAACTTGTACTTTTATTAATCATAGCTATTCAAAAAGTCCTTATATTCAGCATTGGAATTCTCAACTATAAAGTATATGGATGTAATTTAGTTTCCACTTCGAATGTCTTGAGACAATTGGATTTGAGACTCAGACAAATCAACTATTTCCCCATCCAATTCTTGGCCTATTACGACAAAACCATCCTTTATAACGAAGATAGCCCTCTTTTAAAGAACCTCAAACTTCCAATCTTCAACTCAGACTTGAATATTAATAATTCCAACTATATTAATTTATACAACTCAGCATGGATGATTTTCAATGATATGTTATTGGGTGCAACCGCCTATGATATCATGATGCTGAACTTCGACCAAGTAATATCGTTTATTCATCTGTTTTTCATTCAAAAAATCCTTTATGGTGAAATAGCCAATCTAATTAATTGGATTGCAACTGATCACCCAGCAGGTTTCAAGTTAAATGACGAGTTGGGCCATTTCATGGGAGATTTATTTATGTGGTCCTTGAACTGTTGGAAGTATGTTATTAATGATTTAATTGAGACAAAACTCTCACCAGACTTTAAGCAATCACTTCTAGTTTTTCTTAAATTCTCATTGAAAATTTTATGCTACTTTGGAGGATTGTCATTTTTATTGGGGCTTATGATTGACATTATTGAGAAATCCACTTACCATATATCGGGATTTTACTTCACCACCACTAAAGTGTTTAATAGACAAATTCAAATTATCAAATCATTGTTCCAATTGTTCAGAGGAAAGAAGTATAATATTCTTAGAGATAGAATTGACAATCTCAATAATTATGTTATTGGTTCAAGTAATTCATTTGAAATCGACCAATTGTTATTGGGCACATTACTATTTATGCTTTTGATTCTTTTACTTCCTACTGTCTTTGCATTTTACATCTTGTTTTTCTTACTGAGACTTCTAATTTTGATTTCTTTAAACTTTTTAGAGAACCTCCAGATAGTTATTACATTTACACCACTTTTTGTGTGTGTATTAAAACTCAAGAACTCAAAGAGATTACAGGGAGGTATTAAATTTCAGTACTTGATGTACGAACATAATACTACCTATGCAAAATTATCCAATAAAGCATTGACTTACAATGAGATTTTTACTAATTTTGTCAGATTATTCACGGCTGCAAAGAACTTCAGATCCAAACTATTCCTGTCTCTTGTGGGTGGAGAGTTATTAACTACTCAACATAATTATGGCTTAAAGTTTACCTACTTGATGTTACCTGAAAGATACGACAAGACAGTAGAGGTGTTATATCAAATATTAAAGCCATCCACCACTCAAATTAAAGAGAAGAGTGAATGAGTAATTGACTAGTTCAATCATGGGATACTCAAATTGTTTATGGATATAATCAGGTGCAAGCGCTTGACACTTTCATTTATAAGGATTAAATATTATATATCACACCGTAAAAAAAGATACACAAGCTTAATCGAGTAAACTATAGTACAATTTCATTATTATATGTACTGGTTCATTGGTTTAATACTTTTCGCAGCCAAAAATTCAAACTACCTTTATAACCCAATTAATATAATTCTAATTCATAAATTCGTTTATTTATCTATATACTCACTTATTCCATAAGTATCCCATAATTAAACCCAGTTAACCATTAACTGATTCTCTCTATACTATTTTTTTTTCCGCATCCAGTAGTATTCTAAATAGGTATTATATTCTAAAGTAATGATGTACTTGTTTAAGCACGTATATCGTGTTTGTTCATTATCAATCTCCTTGCTACTATCAAGCAAAGAGCACATGCAAAGATGATGATAGCATAAACTGCAAACGAAAAGTTTGGGGCTCCATGTTGTACACTTAATTTGTAGACATATTGGAAAATAACTGGTGAAAGCAAACCAAGAGCATTTTTCAATATTGATTGGGCACTGAAAAATTCACCCATTTTAGATTCAGGATAGAATTTAAGCATTGCAGATGTAAGTGTTGGTCCACCAATTAAACTGATAGCTAATACATTACCTGCTATCAACATTTGTGAGGTATTCTCACTCCAGTAAAGCATTGAAAGACTCAATATTTCGTTCACTATTGCTATCATAAGCATTGAAAAATCAATGGTATCAAATTGGGTCTCCAATGATTTGCACTTCATCATCTTAGATAGTACGATCTTGTTTAAAAACGGTGATAATGCCATTAGTACCAATGCACTTGCTAAAGAATTGATTGAAGAAAAAGTACCCAATTCTTTTGCACCCCAATTAAATTTATAGATCGAGTATTGGTTGATAATCGTCCTGACGATATCATCCACTAAAGCCATAAGAATTTCCACAATTACGAGTAAAATAACCGTGGGTCTTACTTTACTAATTCTTGGTCTATCTGAAGGTCTAACCACTGAATCAGGTAAGGCCAATAATTTAATAGGTTTCAAAAAATTAATAAAGTCCACGAGAGAAGTTTCTTTTCTTACTACTTTTGCCTGGTGCATGGCAGTTTTAGATCTTGACTCCTGGAGACAAAAGTATGTGAAGATCATGACAAATATTTGAATACCAAGCTCAACCTTAATAGGAAGAAGCTCACGTCTAAAGATATCATTACCATTCAAAGGAGTTTTGTCATTAGAATGCGAGACCACGTAATTGCTTAAGATAGGACCTAAAGTACTACCACCAAAGAGAGCGGCTGAAATCAATCCCAAGAAATAAATTCTGTTCTCCGCAGATACAATATCTGATATATAAGCACTCAGAAGTGACAAAAGGGAATAGTTTCCACCACTTAAACTGGATATAAAGCTAGTGCTCACAATCAACCAGAATTTAAGGGTAGGAAATGTCTTGTAGATCCAAAGTAACATTAACAGGGCGGTGAAATTGACTATGGTATAGTATAGGAAAAAAGGACTTCTACCAATTGAATCTGATAATGGACCTACTTTTGCCAGTACAATCATCAGAACAAGACTGATGGTTATGGACGATACCAAGTTCAAATTAGATAAGATCAATTGCTTGAGCACAGGGTCACAAAACGTCTGTTCAGGAACAACCCTACAAGCCAATTTGGCATTGAGTGAGTCCTTGGTAGGCTGGCCACACGAGGCAGCTAATGCAATTAAAAAGAGTATAAGGCCAATTGACCCAAATGAGGGCCGTTTGTACCATGGTAGCGTGGCTATATAGCGCCTATGTTGTCTTAATAGGTTGGAAGAATGGTCATTGCCATCATCTTCCTCGATAGTGAATTGTTCTGACCGTTTTCGCTGGATGGTCTGGGGAAGTAGATGTGATTCCTCGTCCATGCCAAAAAGCCACTGTAGAAACGGTTGGGCAGCGAAGCGTGGAGTGGTTGCTGGAGAGTGGCTGAAGACCGAGTATGGGGAAGGGAAGATAAAGGCCTGATCTAGAGGTAGGTGGAAGTCGAATAAAGCGTTCTTGGTAGTAACGTATTTTTATATGATAAGAGCAAGTGCTTAGGAGCGCGATTATCGCTTAATGGGGGGATGAAGTGCTGTTAGTGGCTACATTTTGATCTAGTTGTTATACTAGATCTAGGCAAATAAGGTCACGTGATCAGGAAGTTGCTAAGTGATGATTAGGCTTTAGCATCAAGGAGATTCAATGTTGTGGATAGATCAAGAGAGAAGACAGGACAAGGTGGGCATTTTGAGAGTGTTACAAGTAGCTAGGACGGATCCAGAGGACCCATAGTGCAATAATGTAGCCCCAGAAGTGTGCTGTTCGTATCAGTGGTTTCGGTAGGGCCCGATCAAGGGTCGCTGTTATCGGCAGATTACGTCACTTTGCGGATGCACCTGATGGAAACGATAACAGGTAACGGTTGGGTGGGGTGAGGGCCTCATCGAATCACGTGCCATAATTGCAAAAAGGGCTTAAGCCCTAGGTGTTTGGTACTCGCACACACGAGGTTTTTGTACCACCAAACCTGGGATTCCACTATTGCACTCCGGGTCCTGTCTCTCACTATGCGCTACCAAGCTATACGCTACAGTATACTCACTCTCGCCTGCTACCACCAAAAAATTTTCACCTCTACACTCCCCAGTGAATTTTTTTTGTCTCCTAAAAATCTTTCACGTTTCAAAGTTTCTTTCATCTTAGAAGTTTAACACAAGGAGAAAACAATCAAGATGTCTTTACCTGCTTCATTTGACTTAACTGCCGAAGATGCTAAGTTATTGTTAGCTGCCAACGTTCACTTAGGTTCTAAGAACGTTCAAGTATGTACCAAATGGAAGAAAATGTTGGAGGTTTGAACGATTTGAAGTTGGAAGTGAAAAATCTGTTTCTATTCCAATGAAAAAGTTTTAAACAAATTAAAGACCATGATAAATCAAAGGAAGATGATCCAACAAAGAGAGTTATAATATTTCAGTTTTACTAACAATTTTTTTTAGGTTCACAACAAGCCATACGTTTACAAGACCAGACCAGATGGTGTCAATGTTATCAACATTGGTAAGACTTGGGAAAAGATTGTTTTGGCTGCCAGAATCATTGCTGCTGTTCCAAACGCCAGTGATGTCGCTGTCTGTTCCTCTAGAACTTTCGGTCAAAGAGCCGTCTTAAAGTTCGCTGCCCACACTGGTGCTACCCCAATCGCTGGTAGATTCACCCCAGGTAACTTCACTAACTATATCACCCGTTCTTTCAAGGAACCAAGATTAGTTGTTGTCACTGACCCAAGAACTGATGCTCAAGCCATCAAGGAATCCTCCTACGTTAACATTCCAGTCATTGCTTTGACCGATATGGACTCTCCATCTGAATACGTCGATGTCGCCATTCCATGTAATAACAAGGGTAAGCACTCTATCGGTTTGATCTGGTGGTTAATTGCCAGAGAAGTCTTGAGATTGAGAGGTATCATCCCAGACAGAACTACTGAATGGTCTGTCATGCCAGATTTATACTTCTACAGAGACCCAGAAGAAATTGAACAAAACTCTACCGAAGAAGGTAAGGCTGTTGAAGAAACCGAAGCCCCAGCTGCTGAAGCTGAAGCTGAATGGACCGGTGAAACCGAAGAAGTTGACTGGGCTGCTGATGCTGCTCCAGCCGTTGAAGACGCTGTTGCTTCCACCTGGTAATTGTAATATTTAATATTTTGTATCAAAAATATCATTATCAATTCGAACATCACATACGTATCACGTCTTTGGGACCCTTTCTATGTTAATATAAACCATATCTTATAAAGAAAAATTACCTGTACACTTTTTTTCCGAGTTGTATTGGTTACTAGTGTAGTTTGAGACCTTAAAGACTGATTCACTGTAGACACTTTTAATATGTAGATCAAGTTTTTCACTAGTCGATCTAACAGTAGACTTGGGGTGAAAAGTGTGATGAAAGTGGGTATAGCTCAAAAGTGTTACCTGCCTTATGTCGTAGACTTATCCTTTCGTTCTTGTTGGATCAAGGCTTTTGGCATAAAGACTTTTACTGGCTGTTCTTCTCTAGTTGGTTATAACTGGTTATATACTTGTAGCCATATCCCATGGTATCAGAGTGAAAAATTAGGTTTTGAACATAGGAATCACACCATAAACTACATAAGTATCGTGATTCTTTGTTCTAACAGTCATCTCTTCATTCTATCATCTGGTTGTACTGGTTTCGGGGTTTTTTCATCTCTAGTAGTATCTGAGATAGGACTTTTCACCATGAAAAATCCACCCCCGCCACCAAAAATAACACTTTTACCACCGTAAAAACCATACCAACCTCACCAAATACCCATCCAGCCAGTCTATAGCCCCATAACATCTTTTGGTCCTACACCAAGTCTTTCACCTCTCTTCATTATACACCTAACTTGTAAACCTAAATGGAGGGTTACCCGGCCGTCTCATCCCATAAAAGCAATTTTTTCATCGATCCAAGTTTTTCTCACCAATTTGATTACCACGGATAGTGGCCCAAAATCAAAACCCTAGTTGGTAGTATCGTCGAGCAATCGGTTCGTAAAGAAGGGCTTCGTTCTGAGGTTTCTTGTTCGCGGATAGATACGGCCAATGTGTTTCGAGAATTACGGAGCTATTGTTCGTTTTTACTAATTCTTATTAACGGTTTTGTTTTAGGTGTTTTTGTTTTAGAGGCTCTTCCCAGAGTGAAACCCGGATTTTCGTGTACTTGCTTTGCGATAGGATTTACACTTCATGCCCGGGGTACAATTGTAGATAAACCAACGAGCTTAGCGAGTTGGTTAGTACGTTAGTCGTTAGTGAGTTACTATTTGGTGCCTTTATGGTGACTTTATAGCGCGCACTATAGCTCATTATTGTTAGTACTGTAGCGAGAAACTGTACTGAGTTACTCCACTAAATTACTGTACTGAATTACTGGGGTAAGATAAGTAGGGAGAAGAGAGGATCTAGACTAACTTATAATCTGGTCGAAGCTGAATCGTGAATCGTGAACCATAGTTGGTCTACCTTGACGTTTCTTGAAATCATATCACTCTAACGGCAAGTATTTATTTGTCTTTCTTGTAACATTTTATGTCTTATTTCATGGTCTGGTCTCTTCCCTCCTCGCGAGCACGGCTGATTGGATCACACTGGAACTACTGCACTAGCGCACCATGCTAAACCACTAAACCGCTAAACCGATGCATCAACCAATGCCAATTTCATGTAACTAATTTACCTACACGCTTCAATACACCTTCGTCTCGTCTTCCAATTACTTCTCTGCCGTCTCGTATCTATAATTATAACCCACCGCAATGGTATAATTACGATAGGTTGCTCATAATCGTAATCGCAATTGCAATCGCAATTGCACTATTGATTTCTTTCACTTTTCACACTCTATTCCAGTTCTTTCTTCCCGCTTTCTCTTTGTTCTTGTTCCCTGTGGTTCTCGCATTGATCTATTGTCATACGTCACCACAAACCAGTTATTTTGCATTATGTAGACGATCATATCTTGGCTAACTAATTCTTATTGGCCAATTACCAATCAGGACCCAGTGCTTAACCATCACCCACAATCCAAGACTTTATGGACCTTCAGTTCCGTCCAATTGTACCGACAATACTATTTGGGGTGTTAATACACTGTAATCGACCACCTCTAACCAGGTACATGGCCCGTTTGGGCATTCTTTGACCCTATTAAGCTATTAGAGTTGTTATGTAAGGTGTCAGTGTCACTATAAACCTTCAGGTTCCGCGCATTATCACCTAAATAGGTTACGCGGATTATAAACAATTGTCTCTGAACGCGTCACCATTACCTCATAATAAATTTATATATACATATAATATACAATACACGTTGTGTCAGTGTCACGGGATACCCTCCATCACGGCCCGATCCCATAACCCCCAAAAACACGTCCATCACTTCCATCACCACTACTCTTTTACCGACCCACCCCAAATACTTCAACCACCATAGTTAAACATAGCCACTAAGGTCATCAAAAATAACCCCCAATAAGCAGCCAACTGCCACCAGACCAAAACCCTGCTTTTTTTTTTACCCTTACACTTACCCCACTGTCACTGTATACTATACAGTCATCCTTTTAACAGTCAATCAAACCTCAATTACCCGCTGCGGTCCCACACTCTTTTACTTAAACAGTCAGTCATTGTATCATCCCCATATAAACCAAATATATCCCCTCGGTGATCTCAATACCAAAATGACTCTCGGCCAGAAATTCCAGGAGTTCTTATACTCCATGAGTACCAACGATAAGTACTCGGAGTTCGACTCCAAGAAATCGTTTAATCGCGTCAATAAACCAGATGAAACCAAGCTCTTGTTTTCTCACCATAACGAATCCACCACCGAGTTTATTAGTGGTCAATCTACCGATATTCCTGCTGATAGTGGTGTTCATGAAGTCAAATTGGCTTGGAGACATATCAAAAATTGGTTATCGAAATATTCCCCTGATTTAAACAGTTCTCTTCAAGATAAATGTACCAGTTCTGATTTAAATGATTTTCAAAAAGATCTTAATATCAAATTACCTCCTGATGTAGTGGAATTCTTTAAGATGACTGATGGTCAATCTAATTTTGGTACTACTTCTACTACCAGTGAAGATGGTTTGATCTTTGGTTTAAAATTAATGTCTTTAGATGAAATTGTTATCATGACCGAAAACTGGAGAAAAGTGGCTCGAATCTTTAATGAAGAACAATCCAATATTAAACAATCTCATAAAATTGGTGAATTATCTAAATTACCAACTAGTTACACTCAAAACGTTCAAATTACAAAGAAATTCTCCAATAATGATTCTGGTAGTCAAAGTGATATGGATTCCTTTAATACTTCGGTCGATTTGGCTGATACTTTATCTAGATCTTCAAGATCTTCTTCTTCTTCAAGTGCTTCCCATAATCAACCATCTCAACTTAATATTCCTCAACAAAAATCGGTACCCCCAGGTTCAATTCAAAAAACTTTTGCACATCCTATGTGGATCCCATTAATTACTGATGAAGTAGGTAATTATATTGGCATTGATTTGGCTCCTCCTGCTAATGGTTCAGGTAATTTGGGTCAAGTGATTTTATTCGGAAGAGAATTTGATACTAAGTTTAAAATCGCTGATAATTTTGGTGATTTTCTTTTAATTTTTGCCAATGATCTTGAAATTGGTAATTGGGATATTAAAACTAAACAAAAGAATAACTATGGTGATTTATTTCTTGGTAATGAAGGTACTTTAGTATACATGGATAAAGAAACTAAACTTGAAGTTGGATATTTAGATATATTAAAAAGAAGAAGTATTAATAATTGGTTAATATCTCTTGAAAAATCAAATGCTGAATTAGATGAAGAAACAAAACAATTAATTATTGATTTAAAAACAAAGGATACCTTTATGTTGAATTATAAAAATTCCCAACCAATTGATGATTTTATAAATAAGAATATTTCAGGTATAGATGGGTTGAATCAACCTATTAATTCCGATTTGGATATCTCCAATAGAACTTCCACAAACTCTCGTTCAAGCATAGGGTCTACAAACTACACTCCCAACATGAAAAGTCCACTTTCTAATGATGTTACAGATGAAGTTTTGAAAGAGATAGAGATTAATGTGAAACAGGATAAGACAAACAAGTTAAACGTATAAGTTTCTGGTATTAAACAAAAAATACCAGAAAGCACCATCATGTATCATACAATACAATACTACCCAACACAAATAGCCCCAAAAAAAGCTATTAGGACCTTCATTTTTAATAAATCTGGCTTATTTTCCCTGACCATAATAATGACAAGTAAAGTTGTACTATAACAATGTACTAACTAATATGATTAAAGAGCAATCAAAAGCGACTAGAAAGAAAAAGACATAATCAGAGAGTTTACAATACTCAATTTACAGTTGATGCCAGAATTCCCAAACAACAGGAACTGTAGCGTTTAGACTCCAAGGTTCCTCTATTACATTGAATCTATGATGATTTTTTTAATTCCTTTTTTTCTCGTGTGTATTATATTAATATGAAATGTTAATTACAGTGAACAAACAATTGAAATGTCACGTAAAGTATTTGTAAAAATATCATAATATGAAGATAATTTGCCAAATTAATTACCAAATAATTCTTTGAATACCTGGCTCGCTATCCCATACAAATTCGTAATTGAAAAATACGAACATAAATGCAAAATTGATGGAATTTAACCACACAAACTCCAAGTAATGTCTGTAACGTTCCTTTGGCTTGATAAATATTCTATAGATGACCATTGGAATAATATAATATCTTGGTTCAAATAATGGAGATGGAATGACAGTAAGACAAATGGCACCTAAAAACGTTATGATGGTAATTGGGCTTAAAGAAAGTCTTTTCTTTTGGTTCAAGGTTGTAATAATGTTCCAAGTACAGAAATGATAAAGTGGAACAGTTACCAATTGACTGTATGGGTGACTTATCAATTTCTTATAAATGTAAAAGGTGTAGTGTCTGTTATCAGCCAATAAGAATGGATGAACTATGGTGAAATTATCAATAATGTACTTGATAATGAATATAAAAAATGCGTTAACAATTATGTTTAAACCTCTGTTACCAGAGATAAATCTGCAATAATTGACAATGGTCTTTTTAGAAAACCACACTGGCAATGTGAAGAAGGTCAAGAAGGTAAAACAATAGAATACTTGTACCACATGAAGATTGACTTGATGGTTTTCTTTATCACCAAGAGTGATTCCTCCGTTGATAACTATGAAAGCTGTAAATAATGCAAATACTATGAAGAATGGGATTAACTGAACCCATGATTTGATCATTGTCTTCACAAATTCTAATGTTCTTTCAAAAAAAGAAATATTCTTATTCACTCTAGTATCGATTTTTCTGTCCACCATAACTGACATAATAAAGGCTATCCATATAATATTGGTTTGTCTGAACCACAAGCTGAGGAATCCAGCCACACAACTATGAATTGGACGTGTTTTCTTTTGAATAGCATATGTCAAGGACAATACTATGAAGATGGTAGACCAAATATCAGTGTAGAAAAGAAAATAGTATGGGAATAAGAGAGGTTGGGCTAAAACGTTGGAAAACCAAAACTGATTTTCACCATGAAATGATAAAGCGAATAAAATCCCTTGAAAGAAATATATTACTCCTATACGATTGACAGAACGGAGCAAACTGTAGGATTCACAGCTAGAAATCCCGATCAATTCCAGCCCCTTGGCAGCTAAGTATCCAAGGATATAGAGCCCAGGAGGAGTTGTGATTTTGTCATCCCATTTTGAAAAATTACCTTTGCAATATTCTTGACATTGTCTGATATGAAAGAACTCATCTATAAACGGATACTCTACCGCCTTGGTGACACGGGAGTGGATCGAATTTATCAAAAAACTTATGAAAATGAAACTTATCACTTGTCCACTAAATAGAAATGCCTTCAGTGACTCCAAGGTTGACTGAGTGATAAGTGGCATGGTGGATCAATGAGTTATTGGTATGGTGATCAGACAATTGATAACACGGCGATAACGTGATTGAAGCGGGTTTTCGGAGTCGCCAAAAAGCAACAGCTAACAGAACAGATTACCAAAAACGGATTGCAGCGTGTAGCTTCCTTTGGTCCCTGCTGATACGGAGTAGGTAGTCCTTAGTTCACTTGGATAGTGCTAAAGAACACGCTAGGAAAACAGTACATTATATTTGGTCGTGCACGCAAAGCGCGTACTATTTAGGCTAGTTGCAACCAAGTTGCACCCATTGGACAAGAGCCATTAATGGGATGGCCATTGGCTTGTATTGCCTGTGATTAGAATACTTATATCTTATAACATGGTTGGTTGATAGGTAGCATGATGTTGTGTGTTGTGTAGCTAGGTCGAGGAGTATGGGTCTTTATATCGACATTGGATTGTGAATATGTGTATGTATAATATGCAAGTATACGAAATTGGCGATTGCAAAACCTATTTGTGGCTGGCACCAAGTTAATTCAAAATTGACATCAGCGTGAAGAGTACTCGCTTTGCCAGCATTTATCAACATAACTGCTTGTATTTTTAGATAATTCACTTTTTCTATTGCTCGTTGCTTTCAACCTGTAACTGAATCTGAGTTCAGCAAGTATGAGTACTCGTTTTATTCCAACTTCTTCCTCTTCACTGGTCTATCATAATAGTGAAACATGTGAAAATGAATCCACAGAGTCCATGAATGCTGAAATCTTCCTAAGAGAGGATATTCTATATATGAGAGCAGAATCTATCCACAACGGGTCATCATCCTTTGAAGAAGATTTCATTGTTCACACAGAAGAGAAACTACAATCACAAAGTAATTTGACAGATGCTTTGGGCATGGTTCTTAGTCCTCGAGTTCTTCACTATAACTCCAACATCATTAAGCCACACACTAGTCCACTTGATATCACCGATCCTTTGTTATCTGTGTCTCCTCAAAAGGATATAATAAGAGCCATTAGCAATCAACGAATTCCAATCAACAGTCCTCCCCTTAAACGTAAAGACTTTCTTATGGCAAATAACGTTCTTCAAGCCCCAGGGTTGCGAAATGACTACTATTCAAATTTAGTTTCGTGGTCCAAATCGAGTGCAAAAATTGCCATAGGTTTGGGTTTCAAAGTTTATTGGTGGGGTTCAGATAATTCTGTTCTGAATGTTCCTCTCTTGAATCAAAAATATGTTACTGCTGTCTCTGTTGGTCCTAGTGGGCTTCTTTTGATTGCAGTAATGGGAGGAACCGTTTATCTTGTGGAAGAGTCAAGGAATATAGTATTGGATACTTTTGAAAACAATACTGGTGGTATCTTTTGTTTTCGATGGAAATCCAGAGCTAAGGTGTTTTTTGCTGGAGACGAGACAGGAAATATAGGAATCTACAAAGTATCAAAGGGAAAGATCCACAAATGCTCCACCTTAAAGTGTATGCAACAACAGATCTGTGGTAAGTAAAAGAGAAAAGAGATAGAAAGACTTTAAAATTAAAGAATTTAATTTTTCCAATATGTATTAATTTATTGGTCTAAGTAAATTAAAGTCTATGTAATTGAGGAAGCTTAATAGGTGCTTTAATTAATACTAACTTTTTAGGTATCGAACTTAATCAGGACGAGAATCAAGTTGCTGTTGGCAGTAATAATAATTGTTGTATGATCTGGGACATTCATGATATTAAACAGCCAAGTTTGAAACTAATTCTTCCCCATCATGCTGCCGTTAAAGCCTTAGCATATTGTCCATGGTCTAAATCTTTATTAGCAACTGGTGGAGGTAGTAGAGATCGAAAAATCCGGTTTTGGCATACTGGAACCGGTACTCTATTAAACGAAGTACAAACTGATGCTCAAGTAACGGCTTTAATCTGGTCCAAATACAAAAAGGAAATAGTTGCAACTTTTGGGTTCGGAGGGTCTAATCTGCCTGTCTTAATGAATGTCTATTCATATCCTTCCATGGTTCTGCAAAGAGAAGTCCCCACCGCACCCAATCTACGGATTTTGAGCTCTACAACCAGTCCAGATAGTACCTCGATATGTGTTGCAGCCAATGACTATACTATTCGGATCTATAAACTATGGCAGGTTACACATGAGCTCAGTTCTCAGTCAGATTCAGCTGGCCCTGGCAACTATGGAAGCTCATTAATTGATCTCTCTGAAGGTGTCACCAAAAGAGGTACCACCATAAGGTGAGTTGTTGCCTCAATGCTACCAGATAAGGCATGTAAATCTTCAGTCTCACCTTCACTGAAAGTTACCAACTACCCTAATCGGTTCAGATTCACCCGAAACCAAATCGTCCAAACTTAACAGCCCCTCCAATAGAATACAATAGGATTGAAAAATAGGTCAAGGGTGAGGTTTAAAAAATATAATATTTTTCTTTATCAGTAATGTGACTTTTCGTCAGGAACGTACAAGATCATTTAGTGTATGTGAGGCTTAGATCAGTGGCTGGTTCGTGATAGGAGTTGATAATTGGTAAAATTGGTGTAGTCTATTCGATTATGTGACTATATGGGGAGATAACTCGGGCTTATGTGGAACATTTTCCGTCAATCCAATCCCTATTGGTACCTACGGTAGTTCGTATTTTCTAAGGGGCCCTATATACAGTTAGTCATGAACTACTACCATTCCCCATGGAGAGTCCTAAGCCTTAGACAGTGACGAGGACTAATTTGGACTTCAAACCAGCTACCAATCATATACGATATCTCGTAAAGTCTTTGCCAGTACTTCTATTCGATTATCATTGACCCAACACAGAGCTAATGCTCACCTTTAATACTTGTTATATAATCATAGTGTTTAATTTGTTGAAGCCCCTTCATAGTTAAAAACTAACTACCCACAAGACCATAAATGACATTTCCGGCCTCTAGCATATCTCCCACATATCTACCAATCAGATACACGTTACGTCTATGTCAAGTTAGCTTAGCCACGTTTTTGTGTTTATTATCATTGGGTCATTGGGTCATTGTAGATCAAATTATATAAGATTAAGAGTACTGCGGGTTATGTCCACAGGATGACCCTTATTTTATTTTTTTGTGTGGGGAATATACGAATTCATTTTTTTGCAACATAAATAGATCAACTAATCTCGATTTTTCGATCTTCACTTCATCAGACACATCCAATTACTCAACTCAATTATGACACATAGTCAGGGACAACTCAATGATAATCTCCATTCCAATGGGGTTGCCGAACACACAATTCCAAACAATACTCGGATTGAAAATGATAACCCTGATGATAACAATTCCCACAACCCTGATCCTAAAGATCTTCCCAATTACCTCGATAGTAATAACGAAAATGGTGAGCTTCCCACGTATCCTGAAGAAGAGCAAGCAGTCCTTGACATGACACTTACCATGTCTGAGCTTGACTTTCTAATGTTTAGTATGCTGGAAGAAAACAGTGCTTCCTTGAAATATGTTAAAACTGTTGAAGATGATGATCAGTTGGATGATCCAGATATGAGCTATTTCCCAGGACCACATGATACTGTCGCTAATCTTAAAATCTTACGGGCTATATTTGTTATGAAATCGAATATAACTAAAGGTAATAAAAACCCTAAGGAATGGAATATCTTTGTTGCTAATGCTGTTAGAAGATTCTATTTGTTTGTCACTGGAATGATAAAATCAATAGCAACAAATCCCAAGGAGGTTGTCATTTTCAAGAAAGAGCGTTATAAACATTCGTCTTTCACAGAAGAAGCTCTCTTTATTGATGAAATATTACCTCCTTTAGACGTGGCAATGGTGTGGTATGCACTTTTGTTAGATGGGCCAAAGTTCTACGATGCTTGCGCTCGAAGAAACTTTGCATCATTTGTAAATTTTCCTTTCCCGTTGAATAAGATTGCAGGTTGGATTAATGCCAAAACCTTTGAGTATAATCCACGAGAAAGCTATGTCAATAATTACTTTGATATTTTGGAATCTGTTACCGTAGATCCACAAGATTTTACATATTCATACGAAGAGTTCAAAACGTACAATTCAGATTTTAGTATCTACTGTCCAATTTGTCAGAACAAATTAGTGGAAAATATTAAGCTTATCGATTCTTCACTGACTGGGCTTTCAGAGTTGCAATTTAAAACCAAAGCTACTTCAAACTGTTCTTGCGGTTTCACTCCAGATCTTTCTCGTGAAGATCTCATCAAGCGACAATTATATGCTGATGCAATGAGCCCTAGGCCCTTCCCACTAGTTTTTAATGATGGTTATGGTGACCTGAATCGTGATATTGCCATTAGTAATGAAATAAAATCACTGGTTAAAAATAATAAAAATTTCCGCACTTTACCATTGAAAAAGATCGTTTTAGATGTCATAAAAAGGAGTAAAAATAAGAAAGATGTTGAAGAAATTTTCAGAAATTACTTGGGAATGGACTTGATTCATACAACAATCCTTGATTCATTCTTCGTGGCAAAAAATGTGCTTAAGGATATTAATAAAATTTTCGATATTCTTGAACCTATCGATGAAATCGACTTTCTTCATGCTCTGGATCTTCAAATATCGTTAGAAGAAGATGTCATGGATTATCACGATTTACTTATCAATATATTGGAAACATTAAATTCAGATCCCCTGTTAGGTATGTCAATGAGAATGGATTCAAATGTTGCTGTAATATGGTTTACCCATCAATTAGCATTTTGTTATTATTGTCATGCTTGTTCACAAACAAATGGATTATGGTATTTACGCAATAGCACAATAACGACTGAGGATAGTGCTTTATTTGAAGGAATCGGTCTCCTAGAAGATGAAAAGAGTTTGTTTAAATCTTTAAGCAAGAGATTCTCTAGATCTTTGTAGTAGAAATGAAGAACCATTATATAAGAAAATTAATGGGGATAGCTGATGCAAAGATAATTGTGAATGGTTGCGAAATTTAGAGTGGGAACCATTTTTAACATTATTCACGAAATACAAAAGGAGGTTTTGAAAAGGATTCAAAGCCAAGATACAGAAGTATAAGTGCTGGCCACTTTCTATAGCCTTGTCCCAAGATCTTCTTTTCTTTTTTAACGACTAGGTTTAATACTAAGTGACTACAATCAGTATATAAGAAAACTGTGTGATAGTGTGTTAGTGTGTTAGCAGACATAAGACACATCTATCAAGAAAATATAGAGACATAAGGAGTGGACTTACTTGTTACTATTCTTTATTATGAATACAATAGTTAGCTGACCCAGTTGGTATACCATTAAGTCTTCCTATTTGTCAAAAAGTTGTCGCATACTAAAATGCCAACAATAAAGATTAACCGAAACAAAACTTGGGTTTTTAACCAAATCCAACCACTTCAGCCTATTGAAACGGTCAGCCAAGAATTAAATTTCATTTAATAATAGGTAACAATCACATTAAACAAGATTTTTAATTCGCACCTATTTCCGTAAAATGCGGATCTATTTCTATTGGTTTTTCACCAAGCAAGTGGCAGGTGCAGTGGGTTATTCATTCCTCACAACTGTTGCAGATCACCAACTTTTATAAATTCCCTTAATTTAATTTCATTTAAAGTTATAAATGTATTACAGTATGGTGTGGGGTGTAATGGCCCGGTGCTCCAACTTCTATTTCTGGGCTGTCTCATCATTTGCATCATTTGAATTAATTATTACTTCTTAATTTTGTTTTATTTTCTTTATATATATATGTGACCTTCGTTTAATTCCAGCTATATTCGTCTCGCTATTTCGCTCATTATTTCACTCACTCTATTGTCGGTGTGTCTCTGTCTATTTCTCACTATTTCCGTTGTAGTTACCAACCGAGTTATTTCCGATAGGAGAGCATCGCCACGCCAGAAAAACGTGATCCCCCCCCCCCAGCCTTCCCTCCCGAGCCTTATATCAAGGGGAAACGATTTGATTCAATTATAAATAGATTGACTCATTATCCAGAACTGGATTATTCTGTCTAAAACACACTACTAATCACTATGTCAGGCCCATTGATCAACCGTTCCTTGACTACTATAAGGACCGAATTAGAATTCCTTCATGATTCTGAAGTCATCACTGAAGGCTTATATAAGAAGCTCTTAGATTCCCTTCCTTCTAAATATCAAAGGGATATGGCTCCATGGGGTGTTGAAAAATTGGGTGCTATGGGCTTTAATGATGTTCCTGATCCAAGCTATTCTTCTCCTTCTGGTGCTCCACCTCCTTCTCATCATTCTACTGATAAGTTGGCTGATTCCTTTGCTAAGACTTCTATTACCAATAATGTTCCTCCTCCATCTGAACCTCCACGTTCATTTACTCCAAAACCATTGGGTTTCTGTAAAGCATTATATGATTATTCATCTTCTGAAGCTGGTGATCTTTCAATATCTAAAGGTGATAAGATCGCCGTGGTTGAACACTTGTCTGAAGATTGGTGGAAGGGTTATAAAAAGGGAGCTTCCTCAGAAAATCCAGGTATTTTTCCTTCCAATTATGTTAGTGTTATCTCTGAACAAGAATTTGATTCTAATAACTCTCATCGTGCTCCTGCTAGTGCTCCTCCTGTTGAAGAAAAGTCCTACAATTCTCCACAACAAAGTTACAATCAACCATCTCCTCAACAGTACCATCAACCTATTCAACAAGCTCCATTGCAACAACAACCATCTTACGGTGGTTATGCTCAATACCCTCCACCTTCTACTAATTACTACCAAAACCCACCTCCTCAACAACAACCGCAACAACAATACGTTGCTGAAGCTACTGAACATAAAGAATCTCACCTTAAGAAGTTCGGTAGTAAATTCGGTAATGCTGCTATTTTTGGTGCTGGTGCTACTCTCGGTGGAGACATTGTCAATTCGATTTTCTAACTCTATCTTGATAAAGTAAGAAAAATTGTATTCCCCCACATAGAACAATTTTATTAAATTGGTTTTTTGATAGATCACAGGGTGATCGCCAAACTGGAAAGTTGAAACAACACAACACAAGACATTACAGTGTACCAGTTTGAGTGTTGATAGTTTTAGTTTTTTATTCAAGGTTCTAAAAGGTAAAAAAAATAAATAAAAATTATCAAATGATCTGTAATTTTGTAGAGATATATACAAGTGGTAAATTTTAATTTAAGATTTTAATAATTTATTTTTATCGTTGTTTTCGTATTCATTATCTATTTACAGTCCATTACTTACGACCATCAGCAACGGTGTTCAACAACAAAGTATCGTTATCCAACAAGATTCTGTTTGGAGAGTTGGCTAAGATAGTAGCAATTTCTCTAGCAGTATCCAATCTCTTTAATTCAACATAATCCTTAGATTTCTTAATGGCTTCACCAACCAATTCAGCAGATTTGGCTTCACCAGAAGCTTTAACCACCAATTGTTGCTTTTCTTGAATGGCCTTATCGACAATGAAAGCAGCTCTTTGAGCATCTTGTTGGGCAATTTGTTTGGCTTCAACAGCAGCACTAAATTCAGGAGAGAAAGTCATAAAAGTTAAAGAAACATCATCTAATTGAATGTTAAATTTACCAGCACGACGAACCAAATTTTCTTTAACTAAACGAGAAACCTTTTCTCTTTGAGTAATCAATTGAGAAGCATTAAATTGAGCCACCACGGATTTTAAAACTTCATTAACAATGGATGGTAACACTTTTTCATCATAATCAGTACCCAAGGTTCTATATATGGTTGGCAATTGACCAATATCTGGTTTGAATAAAACTCTACAAGTAATATTAACCATTTGTAAATCCTTAGTACCAGTTAAGGAAGCAACATTTCTTGGTTTAGCACGAACATCATAGACAATTGGTCTTTGAAACCATGGAAGAACAAAGTGGGTTCCTTCTGGATATATTTGAGGTTGAACACCATTGATACGAGAGTAAATAATACCTCTTTGACCACCATCAACATTGAATAAAGCATTCTGAGCAAATACTGAGACACCTCCCAATATTAATAAACCACCGATACCTGATAAGAATCCAAAAGGAGACTTTGGAGCTGAGGACTTACCGGAGTTACGGGCTTGGGTAGCTCTACGTCTGAGCTCGTTGGATAAGTTTTTCCAGTTCTGATCACTCATTATTGGGTTGAATTGGGTGTGGAGAGATTGCCCTTGAAGGATAATTTTGCCTTTGGTTCCGCGACACCTTGGTTGGTATGTCGCGCGACATGGGTTGTTGGTAGAATGGGTTGGATTACAGTAGGAATAGGGAGATGGGTCTTATGGGGGGTATTATGGGCTGAGTTTAATGGTGTTGATTCTAGGTTTGTAATGGTATGTTTTAATTTGTATTTAAAAAATTTTAGGGTAGAGATAAATGGGTATTTATTAGTTGGAGACATAAATAATTAGTAATTTGTTGAAATATCTGTAAATATGAACAATAAAAATAAAAATATCGTTACATGTTCTTAAAATTACTACAAGCTCTTATTTAACAGAAAGAGAAGTAGTTTGATGCTCTTTTTAGAATTTTTTACCCAAAAATATGGTTAATATTCGGTAATTATATTATATTTAGTCAGTTAAAACACCGAAATAAATGAAATTGAGGAGATTAACAGCTTGATACTAGACCTAATACCCATATATACTATTCTAGATCGAGTTCAAAGTCAATTGGACTTTCTTTCATGTTTTTCTGTGCACCATTATGTTCCATATATTTCCCGTATGTCTCATTCCTGTCATTTTTCTGTCGCGACATAAAAGATTCATAACCACCTACAATAACCCACATGATCCCAATATACATACTAACCACTCCATTCTGTTGGGCGAAATAGATAAACTTATTTTATATAGTAAGTAAATTAATTCCTATCAACTATTGACTATGAAGTTTGCCGATTTGACTACTATGTCTCTATATGCTTATCTTGATAAATATTTAAGTAACTATAAATTATTATGACCATTAGATATTATTAAATATTTACAATTGCTAGTTGAACCACCTTTTTTTTTGGTTCGATGGTTTCCCATTAATTATTGTTTTTATAACCTATGAAGGAACACCTTCATATTCATGCTTTTCATTATATTCGTTAGTAATTTTTTTCCAGTGACGTCTTCTATTGGCGTGAATGGGTGTAACACGCAATAATTTCTCTAGAATAATTAATATGATTAAAATCACTGCAACCACGAAAGCAGGTGCAATCAATCTAACCAATTGTGACCTTGTAACCGTTTGTTGATAAGGACATTCTGCATAAGGACCTCCTGTAACATAACAATCAGTCACAGTGATATCGTTTAAATCTACCCAAATTGGAAATGGTAAGTTTTCCCTTTGAACTTCTGATTTAAGGGCAATGGTTTCAATACTCAGTCGCGGTGCTGCAAATGAATATCCTGGTGGACAATTACCCAATTTATATGCAGCAAAATATGCTCTTTTGTCTTCTTCAGGAATCTTCCAGTCATTTGGATTACTCACATTACGACATGCATAATGGTACGAGTCGTAACAGTTAGATAATACAAATCCTTCAGGATAAATGGCAGCACAATGACTCTTTTGCAGTCTATTTGATTTACTATCTGATGGACTTCCATCTGTAAGACTATCTGTATTGTTATCAGAGCCGTAGGCTGGTTGGCCAATAGCCCAAGCCCAGAATGATTCAGGAAGGAAGTTATCCCAGATAGGTGCGACCGAATGGTTATTTGTGGAAGAGAAATCCTTTAAGATGTATTGAGTGGAATTTAAAATTGGCGAATGTCCACACATGATGTAGTTTTGATAGGTATCGTTGGAGAATGGAGTTTTGGCATCGTCAACAACGAATTTGAAGTGGGTTTCTGCCGAGATGCTATTATAAGCAGTATAAGATCCATTACCATTGATCAAATTGGTGCATTCTGAGTAGAAATTGGCATTATCACTGGTTTCCATGGTGGAAGCTAATGTTGATGGGAAGAAGAGCTGTTGTTTGTCTTGTTTTGATATATTGTAGGATGAAGACTTCAAATCTTGTGAGATCACATTCACCAAGACTCTCCTGTAGTCATTAAGCAAAAATGTGTTTAATGGGGGTAATCTACTGGAAGTATCATTTCCAAATACCATACTACCCGCTTGATCGGAAGTACTGTTTCTATAGTCATCGAGATCTCTAGGAGTAAAGATATATGAGCCAAGTGAAGCCACCGAATCATGAAGAGTGGAATTACCTAAACTCAAAAAGTCTGATGAGTCTGTTTTGTACACGGAGGTGGTGTTTTTAGCAAACTCAAATGATTTAAGGTTCAAGAGTACCTGGAGATAATTTGCATCCAAATTGGAGTTGGTAGACAAAATATACTTGTAGAACAACTTCATGATCAGATCCAATGTAAGTTCGGCCCCACACGTGTACTTGTTCCCGTTCCACAGAAGCTTTTGAGGTGTTAAGTCACTGGTAGCATTTGTAGTAAATGGAGCGGGACACAACTGCCATTTTTCCGTAGCCTCATTCCAATAAAGATCCACCATATAAGTCTGGACACCCACGACCAACATATCGGAGAACTCGTCCATGGCATCAAGGGTGTAACCTCGTTTGTCAAATATCAACGTATTTAAGGAAAGACCAAATGTACTAAGTTGATCAATAGGAACTTCTCCCGAGAGATCCCGCTGGGATCGAGTAGCAATGGCTAGCTGCAGGCTTAGGTAAGGCCAGTTAACGTAGCACCATACCGACCTTATGAAAAGGAGGATGATAACCCAACGCATCGGTGGTTTTTGGTTGGTGATGGTTGTGGTTGATTTTGGGGATGTATTGTATGAGGATAAATGTTTCAGATGGCAGCCAATTTCCGTATCTGAGACATTTGCGAAACTTTCAAAAAAACATCTACACGTGACGCGATATCAATATTAGTATCAATAACAATAACATACCCCATCGGGAGGCTAAAACGACGTGTCAACCATGATTATAGACGCTGTTGTTGCTGGCTTAAACGAGCAGCAGCAGAAGGCGGTATTATCGCCCAACAATGGGCAGCTACAGATCATTGCTGGTCCCGGAACCGGAAAAACCAAGGTACTTGTGGCTAGAGTAGCGTACCTCTTACTACAAGAAGAAATCCCTCCCCAGAGCATTATTGTGACAACATTTACCAAAAAGGCTGCAAATGAGATGACTGAAAGATTAGCAGGACTTTTAAAGACCACAAATATCGATATAGATAAGCTTCTCATAGGAACTTTTCACAGTATTTGTTATCGGATCATTAAGATATATGGTAAGAAGCTTGATCTTAACGAGTACAATATAGCAGATGAACGTGACAGTGGCCAGATATTGAAGGAAGTCCTTATTGATCTCTCTGGTGAAGATTTGGACTATTTATCCAACCTCAAAGAAGAAGATACCAAGGAGTTTACTAGTGAATCAGATAAGAAGTATAACGGGTATGATCCCAAGCGAATCAGACAGAAGATCTCCAAGCTCAAATCCTCGGGGATACAGTCAGTAGATTATGAAAAGTCTCCCAGCTCTAACAGATTTGTTTCATTTATATACTCCAAGTATCACAACAAGATGAAGACTGAGAAACTTCTTGATTTTGATGACTGTTTATTGTACTGTCATTTACTAGTAACGAAGTATCCAGTGCTCAATTTCGTAAGACATACACTTGTGGATGAGTTTCAAGATACAAACGAAATCCAGCTCAGATTAATGTATCAGTTTGCCAAGGGTCACCCTACAGATCCAAAGTTGCAAAATAATGTTACTATTGTGGGGGACCCTGATCAGAGTATTTACGCGTTTAGAGACGCTCAATCGATCAATTTCGAGAAAATGAAGGCCCATTACCCTGATTGCTCGATTATAACGTTAAATCAGAACTATAGGTCTACTTCAGATATCTTACACTTTTCTGAGACAATCATGAGACAACAGAATAATCGTATCTTAAAGACTTTAAAATCACAGCATGATTCAAGTTATAAACCAGTATATGCAAACCTTACTTCTTCCGAGGAAGAAGCCAGGTGGATAACGTACCAGATTGAGCATTTAGTAAAATTACCAGGTTCACCATTGAACTACAAACATATGGCTATTTTGGTGAGAACTGCTTATCAAACTCGAGTATTAGAAAACGAATTTGTAAAGAAGAGGATTCCGTACTTCATGGTTAGGGGTAAAGCATTCTGGGAACGAAAAGAAGTTTTGGCAATTATGGATTATCTTAGAGTTTGTGCTCATGATAATGATCGTATAGCTGTATTGCGAACTATAAATCTCCCAAAGAGAGGAATTGGAGAGAAAACCCTTAAGATGATCGATAATCACCTTGAGAAAGCCCAAATTTCTAACCAACTGGTAATTGAAGCATTGAAAGATTTAGGTCAAACCAAAATTGCCCCAAAAAATAAGGAATCGATTTCACAGTACCTCAAGTTTATCGAAGAAGCCAGAAAAATGATCAAAGAGGACTTGAATAATTTTACAGGTGACGAAAAAAGCAAGATCCTTGACAACTTCTTCACATATGTTTATACCGAATCAGGACTCAAGAAAGAATACCAGAATGATGAGAATATAGAGGCCAACATAGCTGAAGTGAAAAACCAATTCTGTGAGTTCACACCACATGATGAAGAATTACCATTATTTATAGGAGGAAAAGAAGAAGATTTGGCCCCTGATGGAAGGAACTTTGTTGCCAAATTTATTCATTCAGTAGGTCTTTATGAAACGGACTCCAAGGTAATTAATCCAGAAGAAGATAAGAAAGGTAAAGTTTCTATATCTACTATTCATGGGTCCAAGGGATTGGAGTGGCCAGTTGTGTTTGTCCCTGGATTATCTGAAAACTTATTACCAGCCAAATTTGCTCTTGATTCAGGTGGTGATGATGCTGTTAATGAAGAAAGAAGATGTTTCTATGTTGCAACCACACGGGCAAAGTCCTTGTTATATATTTCTTCATATACTGAGAAAAATCCTAGTGGGAATTGGGGAAGAAGACCAATTTTATCAGTATCACGATTCATTCAAAAGCAAACCCAAATTATGAGTAATTATCAAGAAGCATTTCTCAATTGGGATAGGCTTAAAAAGTTATATTCGTTATTAGGTTGTGAAGTTCCACAGACAGAGTTCAATCTTGAAAACTTTCTTAAAATGTATCAATCCAGACTGCAGTCTTATGTGAGAGGTCAAGAACATGAGATGGTTTTTGAGACTAAACCTACAAGTAACAATGGTTTAGGGTTTACTAGTGCCAAGAATTTGGATAGAACTGAAGATAAAAAGAGACCAATGCCTCAAAGAAAAGGGTTTAAAGCACCTAGGCTCGAGAAAGAAATAGTCAACTTAAATTCACAACTACAGCAGAAAGCTCCTCAAAGAGCTCCTCTTTATATTCCCCAAAAAATGGTATCTGGAACTGTGAAAGCACCACCGAAACCAATAGGAAATATAGCAAGACTTCAAAGAGCCCCTGGCCTCCCACGGGCTCCTCAGAGAGCACCTGTTTATATTAGGTCAGAAATTAAGACGGTAACAGGAGTGAAGCGTGCTCCCACTTACATTCCAAACAGAAAGAAATAAATATAGACAATAACGAAGGAATTGAAATTGTGGAGATAAAATAATTTAGTTGCAAATATTCAATTGCTTCAAACGGGAATTCTTCAGGGTCTAAAACAATCACAACAATCAAAAGAATTAAATTAATTTGTTCACACGGGAAATCAAGAGACTACAATAAATTGACAAAGGTATCCAACTTCAATGACCGAGGACAACAAGGATGAGGAGAAACGATACTGGTCTCAAAGTATGAATTCGCAATCTCAAGTGTTGCATTCGGAATCTCGCTGGAAATAACCTAACCTAATTTATCATACAATGCAATATTTCTAGATTTGGGTTAGATCATTTAGTCTAACATACATTTAAATAATATATATATATATATATATAGGGTAATAATTATAGACAATCGGAAATAACTTAAACAATGCTGTAATCCATAGATTTAGTTACAACTGCCGCTATACATCTTCATTCCATTGCCACATAAGAAAAGAATGATAGAGAATACCCATAGAAAATACGTATACTGTATAAATGGGGTGACAAGCTCTAGAAAATAATGGTACATTGGTTATGATAATCCCCAATAATCAGTAAACTAGGAACGATAAATATAGAAAATATAAGAAAAAAGTCGTAAAAGGGTGCAAGGCTATAACATAATTACCAATAATAAATGATTAACATGATAAGAGAAGAGGAGAGAAATGTGGATGTGTGTTTCGGAAGAATTCCTAGATTTAGGTTGTTAGTTTCCGAAATTACAAGAGGTGCAGATTTCAATCGGATTTCGGATCAGATAACGATAGCACCACCCACGTTTCAAAAAGGTTAAATGTTATATAGTATCCAACCTATTTTGGTTTAAACTACAAAGAAGTAAAAATAAAAAGATGTGCATAATAATAAGAGCCACTAATTCTTTCCCAATTTTGTTTTAAGCTAAAATATCGGATATAGTTAGAGCCAGTACATAATTAATATTAGTTAAAAGGGAAATATCACTGATAAAAATAAATTGGAGTCAATACGATCCAAGTAGGTTTGAGAGTCTCTTTGGTTATGACCTGGGTGCATATTGAAGTAATGATATAAGTCGAGGTGAGTCGTTTGTTGTCGGGGTTCCGACATTTTGCTTCCCGGAACACCATGATAACCGGTTTGACGGATAATCACATAGTTTAGAACTGTACATTTATGTGTGCATTTATATGTATATGTATGAACAAGGAGTGTCAAAATTCCGTAGCCGTGAAAATCATACAATAGGCTACTTTTCCTAGTGATTATTGTGCCTTGAAATTATTGGAGTGTGTTCCTGAGGTCCCCCTGGTTTCCCTAATTTCATTGGTTTAATTGCATTCACATAGCTTTGAAGTGTTAACTTAACACCTCCTATTGAACGAAACACTTTGCTTATTATTTCTACTCATATATTTCAAATATTAGATAAGTTATTATGCTCATTACTATATAAACTCACTACTGTTTATGGTCATTTTTTTCCTGGATGCAGAATCACTTGAAGAAACCCTATCATTTGATTTAACCTATACTGGCAAGAATCAAAAAATTACGAGTCACATACGACAAAAAATCGAGTTAGTGAAATATTCCGTTGGAAACGTCCAGCACTTACCCACTTGTATCGTGTGACATCGTCAATGGTAATTTCTATCAAGTGAATGATCCGCTATTCACATAACCAGTTAAACAAAATCACACAAGTCAAAATTCACAATTCACAATTTTCACAACTTAACAAACTTAGAGCTATAAAGCCGATGCTTGGTTCAATACATATTAATTCTTCTTCTTCATCATCTCATTCATCGTTTTCACCTTTTTTTCTTTCCTTCATTCTCTTTCATTCTCTTTCATTTTGTTCTCTGTATCTTTAGAAATTCTATCTACTTGGTGATAGTAAAGGACCATGGAACAGTCAAGTGAATATTCTTATCATCATCCACGAACTTAGAAAGAGCAGAGTAATGACCTCTAGCTAATAAACCAGATGGAGCTTCAACTTCTTGGAATTTTCTTTCATAGTAAGGCTTGTCCTTGGTATTTGGAGCATAAGAACCTAAAGGTTCTTCAATCTTTTCCACTCTAATACCAGACTTTTTAACAGAATGCAAGTATTTCAAACCAGTAATGATTTCATGTTGAACTCTAAACTTAACTACTAATTGATAAATGGATCTTTCCTTAATAGAAAACTTGATTTCTTTGTTGGCAATGGTATTACCTTCAGCATCTTCGAGATTGATGATAATTGGTTGTAATTCCGGTTGATCTGGGAATTCCAATCCTAATTCAACAACAACAACCTTTCTTTTATCACCAGCTTTAACTGGGTAAGCGTTAGAATCATCAGATAATCCTAATGACGCCTTCCATTTGGCTAAACTTTCATCTTCAGCATCCAATTTGGTGTATTCTTGGATGGTTTTCTTTTCACCAACGTGGTAGCCTTCAACAGCTTCTGGGACCAAGTCGTCTTCTACGTTTGTCATAATTAATGGATGATTAAGGGGAATGTATAATTGTACACACGTCTTTGTAGGTGTGTTTTATTTGGTTAGACGAGGACTGCACGACCAACCGACGGCGCGCCTCACCCAACCAGAGACATATCTGTAGTCAGTTGGAACCATAAGGGTTTCGTGAGGAGGTTTAAGTGGTGCCTGAGAATGGTGCAGTACCGTACCGGGCGGCACTCAGTGGTGCTGGTGGTGGCAAAAAAAAAGTTAGGGACAAAAAAAATACTGATAGTACCAACTTGGCTTAGCTGCGGGAGGGGAATCAGGTACATGCGTGGACCTGGAACGGCGGATCTGTCGGTACGGGCTTAGACAGACAGAGATAATTTATGGCCTAAAAATAGTGTAGGAGCCACTTTGGTACCTGTAACAGAGATAAACTACAGAACTCCAATAATCTACAGCTCTAGACCATTTCGGCTACCTATAGGGTATGTAGCGGTATCAAGGCAGGAGCCTTGGTTTCCTTCTGGACCACCGCCACTGGCTACTGACTCTCAACTGAAGTGCTCAGCACTGGAGTCATGGCATTCCGTATTCCAGTGCTCGCTTGATTTAAGCGATATTATTAGCGCCTCTGCGCCTAAGTTCTCCCTAAGCTCCCTTTGTCAGCCGTTGGTAATCTGAAATTTTGTATAAACTGAATTTGGGTGGATTGGTACATATGGGCCGAGGATCCAGGCCACCTCTATAGGGCTAAATGGGGTGATATGTCTTAGACAATGATCTGGTGATTTCCAAGGGTGAAATTTCATACAAAAATTAAACCCAACGAACTTTTCTGTCACTGTCACTGTCAATCCTTCTTTTCTACTGGTAGCCGTGGTAGCACCAGAGGGGTCACACTACGCTAGCGAGGTACAAAAAGATTTGCATAATGATGTCACCAGTAACATCAGAAAATGTTTGCAGTAGCATTTTTTTTTATTTTACCTATTTGTTATTTATTAAACCAACCCACTGGAAATCATGTGATAAAGAGGCTGATCTTGTAGATGTGACCATGCCCCACCAACAAGATACTTGATTCGTATAGAAACCCGAGTAGGCGCCTCGGAGTTTCATGCTTGTACACATTTTTTTTCACCTTATTATTTCACCTATTTCACCATGTCTGCACAGTACTTGGCATCGTCTAACTCGTCTAGCTCAGACGAGCAGAAACGGGTTGTGCCAAATCAAGAAGTCTATACTAAAAACGGGATTTGCTAGTCAGAAATTGTCTAGGACATGACACGGCAATTTTGGACTAGATCACCAAGTTGATGTCTGGAGTGGGGTTTGTTGATAATGGCGCTACCAAATAACTAGTATCTATATTGAAGTAACAGGGTGGTTTGATAGAGGTCTAGAGCGTCTATGTTTTACGATGGAGACTAGAAGTTCTAGAAAAGCTGTGTATGCGATAATAAGAGAGTAAGCCTCGTTTTAAGATGTTCATGACGTGTCTGTCCAGGCTTATGGGAGAGTCTTTCAAATTAGGATGAAAACCAGAAGGGGACCTAATAATTAGTGTAGTATCTGCTGCTTTCGCTTGAGACTCAACAACCATATAACTTTTAAGTTTTCAAAGTGAAAAGAACCCTCTTATCTTACTATAGTATATTCTTTTTGTAGTGTAGAATGTAAATTCGTTTGTTGGCTTGTTGCACTTTTTGCAGTTAAACAAGCACCAATATTGCAGCCAATTTGACTATTCCAAAAAACCATCAACTGGCCCATAAAATGGAGAGACCGTTTACAAGTTTTTACCAACTAGTATTTAGTAATGTTTAGATTATTTCATCTTTTTGATCTCCTTCATATATTGAAAACGTGTAGAAAGCCGCTACGCATTTAATCTGTCACTTGAAATAGTCCAATTTCATTCCTTCTACTACACTTATATTTAATCCTTGATAGCTAACTCTATTTGTTAGAGTAGCTGCTCATTTATTTACATCTATCTATGATCCTGGTCCTGGTTCTTGGGTATATTAGGGTCGTTTGGACCGAATGAAGGGTTTAAATTTGGATTCGAATTGGAATTCTGATGCATATTAACATTAGGATTCATATTCGGATTTGGGTGTGGGTTTGGGTTCTGTTGTGGTTGGCTTAAGTTAGGTTGACTGTAGTAGCCATGATTAGGTGGATAATAATTGTTATGGTTCTTATGGTGATGATTATAATGTCTTTTTGTCTTTGTTCTGTTCTTTTTTGTATCATCGGGAATAATAATGTACGGATTGTTTAAAAGTCTTCTTTCTGTCTCTTTATCATATGGATTTGGTGGAGATTGGTATCCATAGCCATAATATTGAGGAGGCATCATTGGAGGAATGGGAAAGTAATTAGGAGGAAATCCTAAAGGTTGAGGCTGTATTGGTGACATGTTATTTGGAGAATAAAATCCTGGACCTGGAGGAGTGAAATGTTGAGGGGACATCATTGGCATTTGCATTGGGACTGGAAGTGGTGGTGTACCAGGATATGAAGAATAGTGCATGAAATTTGGAGGTGGGCCGTTCATAAACCCGTTATCGAATGGTGGTTCTCCACGTAAACTATCTTGATTCAAGTGGTCGTGCATATGCTGTTCATATTCGTCATTGTCGTCAAATTGGTATGGATGATGTTGGTGGTGGTTGTAATGATTATGATGATTTGCTTCGTCTTCATCTTCTTCGTCCTCTTCTTCTTCTTGATCAAAGATTTCTTCTCTAATCTTCATGTATAATGCTTCTTTTGATGCTCTTTCTGATTCAATTTTGGCGGAATCCACGGTGGTTTTAACTTCCTTGGCACTTTCTTGTGATTTCCGATCCTTACTCTTCTTCATAATCATTTTTGGCTTAGTAGTATTGGAATTACTCGAAGACTCCACAGGTTCAGGAATGCGACTGATTTGATCCGATACCTTAACAAACTCATTGGCATCTACCAATTCCGCAAAAACTTGATAATCAAAATCATCAATTGGAGTCACCACAATTTCATTCGAAGTATTATTCCAATGCTGTAAATTATAATATTGACATAATTGATGACTTAAAAGTCGATAATATGAATTCTTCAAGTATTGAGCTTTAATAACTAGCTGGGCATTGTCTTTACCTTCAACAATGTTCTTGACTAACCCTATCAAGTCCTTCTCAAGGTGTAACAAGTACAATCGCTCTTGTTGTTTACCAAGAGCACTCTCTATGGATTTAGGAAACGTATTCATGAGACCAACACAGGTTTTTTTTTTTTTTTAAAAAAAAAGAAAGATTGGGACAATTAAAAAACTGGGGTGTGGATGTTTGCTGCACTTAATGCCTTTGTCTCAGTGTCTTCTCTCAATAAATCGTATCTAAATTGTAAACGAGCATGTACTTCTCTCTTTTCAATTATTTTTTGGCGATATGTGATGTGTAATCGACTTATACGGCGCTTGGCTGCCAGATGGTGAAACGGTGATATTTTCGGTGATCCAGCGTCACGTTAACGTAGGTCACATGATGCGACTCAGATCAAATAACCCTACTACTACTTACCTAAAAAAAGTCGTGTGTTGCAGCCAACTTACTTGCCTACCTCACCCTGATAAAGCGTAGCATAACCCATTGCCACTGAAACACTAACTATGAGTGCCGACGAAGTACGTATACATGAAAAGCGGAAAATGGACCCTGAGGACTCACTAACGTATCAGATAAGAGCAAAGCGTTTGGCCAAGTTGGCCGGTTCCGGCAATTCGGCGCTGGCGGCCACTACAACCACGAATCAAACCCAGACTACCCCAGAATCTTCAATAGATCCATCCAATGGTAAAGAAAACGAGGTGATTGGCACTGGAAACGCTGATTTGGGTGCAATTGGATCCAAAGAAGATGTTTCTGGACAACAGGATCCAAGTGGTGGTCTGAGACCTTCTGGTCAAGCCCCAGCTGAGTCAGCAACACCATCCAAACCTACCCCATCATCATTAGAATCATCTGATCCAGCATCACCTTCAGCACCATCTGCTTCATCAGCAAGTGCTCCACCTCCTCAGAAGGTGGCCAAGCCTAATCTCACTGCAGAACAAGAAATTGCCAGATGGTTCCCATTAGAAATCGAACATATTTTCAAGGCCAGTCTCTCCAACACGAACACCAACACCAATTCCAATTTACTTTATCTCCAATCATTAGCAGAAGAAATCAACGGTGGAGCGGTTTTATCAGGAGACCATGTGGAAGCCATTTTTATGGAGATCTTAACCGACTTGGGTATTCCAAAGGGCTACACCAGTACCATGGATTACCTCTGTAACATCTACCATAACACTTTTAGCGTCAAAAGATCATTACCAGTCAAGAGCATTTATTACCAAGAAAAAGTGGCAATTTTCAATAAGATCATCAAGTTCTCTGCCTCCTATGGTTTCATCTGTTTCCAAGTCCCAGATATGTTTATCAACAACAACATCGATAGTTCCATTGATTTCTTTATCCAAAAATACTCCGAGCTGTCTGCATTCTTAACCGATATTATTAATGTTAGTATTGAACAAGATTCCTTACTTGAATTATTGAATCTCTTTTTCCCTAAATTGAGAAACTTTGAAATAAACTTACATGACAGAATTTATGTGAATTATCTCAGTATTTTTGAAATCTTTGTCAATATCAAACCTGTGGCTGCTGTTTTCTCTCAAATTGATGGTTTCTTCCCTCCAAACAGAGACAATGCCTTGGAATATGAACATCAAACTATCTTGGGTCCTATCTTGAGATTTTCTCCCCTTTCGGAGAAGACCAGTCTGTATTATTTCACCGATGGTGATAATACCAGCTTGAAGACCCAATCACAAATTCCTGGAATTTATGAATCCATTCAAAATGAATATAAATTTGTCTTGGATCGTCTTTTCCATATTGTGGATAAATTAGTAAGAGGATCCAGTGAAACTAGAAATGATTTATTAACTTGGTTAGCAAACTTGATTAACCTAAGCCACCTTAGAAGAGGTAGTCATGCTGACTTGAAAAAATTACCTAGTGATGGCATAATGTACAGTATTTCTATAATATTGATTAAATTAAGTTCTCCATTTTTGGATTACCCAACTTATTCTAAGGTTGATAAGATTGATTTTGATTATTTCGCCAAGTCTAAATTACTTGATATTCATGATGAATCCAGAGTTAATGCTTCTATCCAAGAATCTAATGATGAACAACCACCAATTGAAGGAGAACCTAATTTTATCTCTCATTGTTTCTACTTATCATTATCATATTTACATTATGGTATGGGTGGTATTTATCTTCATTATGATAGACTCAAGAATCAAATTAAACAATTTAAAGAAAGAATTCAAATGATTGAAAGTAATAGATTACCACCAGGAAGTAACCCTATGATGATGCAATTGCTAAGAAACCAATTACCAAATTTGAATAAGAACTTGAATGCTCTTAGTGCTTTGAAGCATTCTATTCAAGCAGTATTCAGTCATAGATCTGTTCAAGAAGAAATCTTTGATTTTGTGGTTGGATCTACTACATTTATTACCAAACTAATCGATCCAGAGCATAAATATCCAAAGCAAAAATTGAAGATTCCTATCTTTAAGATCGATAACGTTTCTCAGTTAGATGATCACGACTTCTTGAAAACAAAAACGCCAAAACCATGGAAATATTACCCAGAATTCATTTTAGAAGGTATTATCAATTACTGTAAATTCTCAACTAACTTCAGAGGTTGTCCTTTAGTTTACAACAATGATAAACTTAATCTTTTTGTTGAATTTGCCATCATTTTATTGAGATGCCCTGAATTAATTGGTAATCCTCACATGAAAGCCAATTTGGTTGAAGTCTTATTTATTGGTGCATTACCTTTACCAAATGGACAACCAGGATTTATTTCCCCAGTTTTTAACTCCAACAAATTGGTACAAGACAATATCTTATACTCATTATTAGACTTTTACGTTATGGTTGAAAGAACCGGTGCTTCATCTCAATTCTACGATAAATTTAACAGTAGATACTATATTTCTGTTATTATTGAAGAATTATGGAAGAATGTCACTTTCCGTCATCAATTAACTGACTATGCTGAAAACAATACTAGTTTCTTCATCAGATTTATTGCAAGAATGTTGAATGATACCACATATTTATTAGATGAAACCTTCAATGAATTGAATGCTATTCATAATTACCAAGAAGAAACCAAGATTAGAGCTAATGGTGGACCAAAGAATGATGAATTAGGAACCGATGAGGAATTGGCTGGTAATCTAGAGTCTTCTGAAAGAAAGGCCAAATCATATATGGGATTAAGTAATAAGACTATGGAACTTTTCAAGTTATTTACTAAGGAAGTCCCACAAGGTTTTGTTTTACCTGAAATTGTTGACCGTTTAGCTGGTATGTTAGATTATAATTTATCAGTTATGGTTGGACCAAAGTGCAGTACCTTAAAGGTTGATGATCCAGGAAAGTATGATTTCAGTCCAAAGAGAACTTTGGTTGATTTATGTGAAATTTACTATAACTTATCTAACCAAGAAAAGTTTATTATTGCTGTTTCTCGTGATGGTAGATCATTTAATTTGACTTACTTTGAAAAGGCAGAAAGAATTTTATCAACCAAGACATTTGTCAATCCAGCAATTATTAGATCATTAATGGATTTCGCTAAGAAGGCTGATTTACAACGTCAAACTGATGAAGATGAAGAATTAGAATTAGGAGAAATTCCAGATGAATTCTTAGATCCGTTAATGTTCTCTCTTATGGAAGATCCAGTTATTTTACCAAGTTCAAAGGTTAGTATTGATAGATCTACCATTAAAGCCCATTTATTGAGTGATGCTACTGATCCATTCAATAGAGTGCCATTAAAATTAGAAGACGTTATTGAAGATGTGGAATTAAAACACAAGATTGAAAGTTTCAAGAGGGAAAAGAAAGCAGAAAAGTTAAAGGAACAAGATGTAGAAATGAAAGATTAACGAACCTCCCAGGATGAAGATTAGAGAATTAGGCTGTAACAAAATTACCATTTGTGTATAGAATAAAGGTTAATAAATATTAAATTTAATATAACATTAGAAGATTTGAAGATGAGATTATACAAGAAAGCGGTTAAAGAAAGCCTAAAGATCTTATTGTATAGATCTGATTTTTCACAAGTCAAATCATCATTACTAATAACTAGGTACTAAGTCTGTGATGAGAAGTTATAGAGTACTCAAGAGAAATATAAGAGTACCAAGTTACAATCAGTACCTCGGTATTACGACTGTAAGAGAGAGCTATATGTTCATAGAATAGTCTTTCAGATTATTGCATGATGTTTCTATATAGTGGTGCCAGGGCTTCAGAAACAAGATGAAGATGGGAGGTGAAAAATCGTACAAGCTGAAAGTTGAGACAGGTTAATCTCCTACAACTCTTCATGAACTACGTTGAAGAGTTATTAGTCATCTGATCCATCAAGTCATCGCCCATACACTAACAAAGGTATAATCTCTTCTAGTTAGTTTCTAGTCTTACAGAGACTTCTCAGTTAGAAGGATGTCGATACTTAAAGACTGGGTGCTCTAGTTGTACAACTAAACTCAGATCATTAAACTACAGTCCACCATCACTAGCAACGGTACTACACTCACCAGTATTTAACTAACGGTAAAGGTTGTACAAGTTGTTCAGTGATTATAAGGTGTATTTTTGATTTCGATTAACAAAGATTTATTAACTATTGTACGGAGGGGGAAATTTAAGCCTTGATAGCGAATCTTCTTTGTGGGTAAGCGATTCTTTGCTTTCTAGCCTTGACGGTTTCCTTCTTCTTTTCGGACTTGGTCAATGCTCTTCTTAAGGCTCTGGTCTTCTTGGCTCTCAAATCCTTTGGTTGGTACTTCTTACCGGCGTAGAATTCTCTGACAGAGTCTCTTTGGTTCAAGTTGATGATGGTCAAAACTCTAGCAATGTTCTTTCTGACAATGTGGATTCTTGGCAAAGATGGCTTTTGCAACTTTTGGACCTTCAAGTTGGCCAATTCTTGCTTTAATTCAACTAATTGACTTTGCAATTGTTCCTTAGACTTGGTACGTAATTCGAAAGCTTTGACGGCGGCCTAAAAATGTTAGTAAAACTATCCACAAAAGATTACACAAAGGATCTTCTTTACAAGATCATCCTTCGTATGACATGACAAAACTATGGTTATTCACAACTAGTAACTAGAACTTTTCATAACGTTTGATATCTGTGATGTGTAGTGGCTTGATATATTATATTGATACTGATCATCATCATCAGTACACAAATTTCCTCATTATGATGTTCTTGTTTACTTGAATTCCTCTTTCTTATTCTTGTTCATTTTTTTTTATTAACTGATACATTTTTCATGAAAACTCATCTGGAAACTACTGGAACTGATGGAACGAAGTTTGAACGTTTGAACGTTTTAACGGCTTTGATGTTAATGGACTTGTGTTTAACTCGTTGAATTAACTCGTTTTATCGTGTCATATTTGGTCTATTCACATACCATTTTAACTGTGATGAACTATTGTAGGTATCTAAAAGAAGTTCCTTGAGATATAGTGAAAAATTTTTTTGTTCACCAGGAAAGTTTTCCTCGCACGACTGGCGGTGAGTGCGAGTGGGAACCTGTAAATTCTGGAGGATGGATTGCATGTTGAGGAAGGTGTTGCGGCGCGGTCAGTATTTCCTGATTGGGAGAAAGAACACTGATGGTACCGGTCACCTGACAACTAGGGCACAAGCCCTAACCATACAATTGGTGGTACTACTGAGTGGTGTTACTGTTACTAGTAACAATATTACCTATAGTTAAAGGACCAGTACTTAAGGTGTGTACAGTGATAGTAGTTCTATGTATATAGTGATCCCCGGTTGTTACAGACTCGAGATTGAGGGCAGTTACTAATGGTGCTACGGCGGCTCTTCTCCAACACTCCTTTTTCTCGCTAGCACTTCTGTGCACCTTGTTTGTGGTGGTCACTATTCTTTGGTTCTTTGGGGGCCTCTCCAGTCCCTGCTTATCGCAGACGCGAGTCAAGGATCAAGATTGCCCTTTGTACACCAAACAACACACCCATAGATCGTAGATCCAGTGAATCGGCCGTGGCAATTTAGGCGTGGACTGGTACTGAGTAGGCACTGGTGGTTGTGGGGGTCTCTGGAGGTTTGAATGATGGGAAATCTTGGGGGCACCTTCTCTTCCCCCACCTTCGTCCCTCGTTTTTCCTTACCTATAACCTCAATATATTATTAATATTGTTTCTGATATACATACTTAACTGCACAAATTTATACTGATAACGCAACCCGCGATTCGCTACTAAACCCTTCCCTCCCAAACAAATAACTACACGTCATATATGGAAATATTTGATAGGGTACTTTGATGGAATTTACCCATTCCACGTCAATCAAAACTTAACCTAAGGGTAATTGTAATAATTGGATTAATTGACCCCAAATCCATTAGATCAAAATAAAACCAATAAACCCCATAAAAAGTTATGATTCATAGCTTTTTAATTTTTGGTAATATTGATTCGAACTTAATTTTTGAATACTACGAAAATCTACATTAGTTCAACAATATTGAAACATTCTATCCACTATATTTCTGACAAGTGTTGAATTTGGCTCAATGTTGAGTTATTAAAACAAATCGATGAAATAACTAGACTAAGACTATACTAGCATATAATAGAACTGGAAGAGAAGTTGTCATGCACGCAAACACCTTTTTATAATGATCTGATGATGGTATTTCATATATCAAGACAAAATGTAATTCATGTTTATATTTAATTGTATGCTAAAACTAACACATGTCTTGAGAATTAAAATGCTCTCTTCAGAGAATTTAAGAGGAGTTTTTCAAGTTAGTGGACAACCATTCCAAACCTTCGTACAAACCGTCACCGGTAGTAGCACAGGTAGCTTGGATATACCAAGGTCTTTGACGAATAGAGTGTAAACCAAGTTTTTCGGTTATTTCAGCTGCATTCATAGCATTTGGTAAATCTTGCTTGTTAGCAAACACCAATAACAAAGCATCTCTCAATTCATCTTCATTCAACATTTGTTGTAATTCTTCACGAGCTTCAGCGATACGATCTCTATCGTTGGAATCAACCACGAAAATGATACCTTGAGTGTTTTGGAAGTAGTATCTCCATAATGGACGAATCTTATCTTGTCCACCGACATCCCACACAGTAAAACTAATGTTCTTGTATTCGACGGTTTCAACGTTAAATCCAATGGTTGGAATAGTAGTAACAATTTCTCCCAATTTTAATTTATACAATATAGTGGTCTTACCGGCAGCATCCAATCCTACCATCAAGATTCTCATCTCTTTGTTACCAAAGAGGTTACTGAATAATTTAGAAAATGATAAACCCATCTTGTCCCCTTTAAATGTGTTACTTCGGTTTCTAGATCGATCGACTAACGGTGTGTTAGATTGATTGATTGATTTGGTTGAAGAAAGAAGTCACTTAAATAACAACAAATCAAAATTCGATTCAACGAGAAATCGAATCAACGAAAATTTTTATTCTCACACGCTCTTTTAGGGGCAAGTTGATTTCGGGACAAACTAACCAATTTTGACCGCAAAATATTCGTTGAAATCGCGTCAATTCGCGTATGATTATTTACAGCATCTACAATGGTCAGATCTAGTAGGGTCTCTAGTTAATATAGGTCAAAAAGGTGGTTTTGTTATCGAATATTGGTGAGGTTTACTGGTGCGAGTGCTGATACGTGTCGTGACCTGTCGATTAGTGAGAGAGAGAGAAAGAGCGAGGTACGCGCGCTGTTGTTAGTAGTGGTACTAGTAGTGTCTGTGGTTACGAGGTGTAAATTTAGATAACGGGGCACTGGCCCATAGTAGGAGAAAGCTAGCGACGTTGTGGCAATATCCGGAACGAACACCGAGACGTCGAGTCGTTGTACGGTACGGCTACAATGGTATATTAGGGAGGCGGTTTTATAGTGTAGTTAGGGCCTAGTTTGGTGATGGTAGCGGTAGCGGGGGCTCAAAAGAGGAGACGAGGCTACTGGTCATTGGGTGATCTCTGGTCGTTATGACCGAAGTGGTAGTGATTGGATCAGGGGCAACAGTGGGGGGGGGGGAAGATTGTCGCAACAATATCCTGTAGAGAATCAGCGGTGTGAGATCTAGCGAGAGTTTAATGGCAACAGTACGTATGTCTCTCACCATTGGAACCTAGCCGTACATGTCCAACTACAGACACTAGTTAAGGCAGGGAATATTTAGCGGTACTGGTACTGGTACTGGTACTGATACTGATACTGACACCGGTATATGAGTCTGGTGGTATGTGGTGGTTCTACGTCTAGTTGTACCTTGACTTTTAGACGGTGGTACCTGTTTTCTACTTGTGGGTGTGTCACTGGTGTCTGTAACTGACGTGCTAATTGCTGAGGTGGCCCTAACGCGTACCCCGGTACTTGGCACAAATTGGCAGACACTCACAAAAAAAAAATTCTGTTCCACCGTGCACGGTGTACTATGGAACCAGTAACCAATGAGATCTCTAGTTGCTACCAAAAGTGTAACGAGTACCACTTGGCCCAATTGAGGACCATTTAGATCCTATTTAGATAAATGAAGGTCTGTAGCCGGGTAACCGTGTTCGAGATCCACCGTTTGTGAAATTTAAAAATCTTCTACTAATAACTTTATATTTAGCGTTTATTATTCAGGTCCCTTATGAGCCTTGAGGCCCCACGAGACTATTAGTCTACCTAACCAGTAATAACGGTGTTATATATATATATATAGTATGTATAGTTCGATAGCAGGAACGTGATAGCGATGCAGACAAGCGTGGTTAAACAATGAGATTTTGATCTTTGATAATAATCAAATTGATTCTTGGTGTTTCTCACTTCAAAATGGCTGCAATGAATCAATGCCAAAAAGCTGAAAACCGATGTATGTGGTTCAGGGTCCAATTGCAAATATGTATGGTGGAATGGAGCCCGAAATGAATAGAATAAATAGAAGGTATCGTAATGTCAGCAACTAAGAACTAATAATAATATGAATAATGAATATGTAATGCGAAGATCAGTATTTTAATAGATTTATCAAACCATGGGATATCATATGTGGTAAATATGGTTTAATGCCATATGAACCTTTTTAGATAATAAAAAAATCTTGCTATTATCACGGTTTGAACATTATCAAATAATTTCTTAATAATAAGGTGAATATTGTTCCATAGGATTACTTACCAATGTTCACTTTACAGTTGGAAAATTGTTGAAGAGCTCTGATGAAAACAGCATAATTCACGTCCTTATTGTCTTCTTCCCAGTACAATTCAGTCAATCTGATATGCCATGGAGGATAGTCTTGAAGATCAAGGTATGGTCCGAAACTGATAAGTAAATCCGGTTCTGGGCCCACCAAGTCAAGTAATTCTTCATCGATCAAATCGATACGAATATCGCTAGCAGAGAGTTCCTTATTAATGGCCAATTCACTCATTGTCTTGGTAAGTTCAACGATAGTTGGCTTACCATCGACTCTAGAGAGAAGAGTAATTTCAAGATCCACTTTATCAGAATTGTTATTGTAGGAAATAATATTTTTGTGGGGAATTTTAATGGAATAAGATGGTACGGAGTCAGTACCAAAGTAATAAGCCAAGTTCTTGGATAAGTACTTGTTCAACTGAGGAAGGTATATTTGGTGATTTTTGGATAAAAGACCACTGGATTCATAAATGATAAGATGTGGGATTCCAGCGGAAATGGTCCATGCTGATAATTCACTGATTTGATTGATAAGAGCGTCTGCACCACCATTTTCATCTTCTTCATCCTTGAGTTCCAAAATACATGAGACGTTTCTTGGGATTTTGTTCAATTTACTGACATCGTCTCTGATAACCTGGAATGAATTACTTGGATAGTATGCTAAAGTAAGATACTTTAAGATCAAGCGACGGTAAAAGAGTTGTAAACCCTTGTAGATAGAAAGCAAGAAGAACAACTGAAGTAAAATGGCATGGTTGATGATGAACATGATGGTGCCAGTGATACTGGTAGAACCAGAGTTCTTTGTAAAGAGTATCTTGATGAGACTTAGCGACACTTGAGCTGGGCCCTTTTGAGAATGTGGTGGATGCTGTAAGGTATCAACAGAAGTACCTTGGATAGTTTCTGGTGGCCGCCTGGCAACGAGACGTTCCTTTGCAGCTGGAGGTGACATTGGCGGTTAATGGTGGTAACTAAATGGGTTTTCACTTGTAAAGAACAACGAATGTGAGATTAATGTGTAGGATGGTTAATTGTGCGAGCCTCAATAGTATGATGAGGTGAGGGATGTGGTATAGATAACGAGAGATGGGGCGGGTTAAGTGGCGGTTAAATTATGGCTTTTGGAAGTAGAATAAAAAGCGGCATGGAAGTAAAAGCGTAGTGGCAGGGGGTTGTGGGCATTTATAATTATTCTGTAGCAGCCTACATGGGGTGTAGATGATGGTAGAGGGTGATATGTCTTTTTCAGTATCGTGGTAGTGGACCAAGTGCTCGGCAGTTGCGAATTTTGCAACCTATGGATTATTGAGGGAGAAAGGACAAGAGGTAAAATCCACCAACGGAACCAAAGAAACAAAGAGAGAATGATATAGACAGATAGTTGGGTCTCACTTGAGGTACCGTAGTTCATTGAAGGGTTATGTTGGATCTTCATAGAAAAGAAAGCTACGGTTAATAAAGCTTTCAGGAAGTCCGTTACAAGTATACTATTAAGTGGCAGTAAACGTTGACTACATCTTCAGGGCATCGAACTGGCGGTAAATCATCGATAGATGCTCTAGTACTCTATGGGTTGACAGCCCTATTATTACAGTACTAATCACTACTGAAGAATCAGTCCTGGCACTTCTGGTTGACTTCTTCTCTACCACTGCGTGCACCATCAAGGTGTACAAATGAACAACTACCCAAATCAGTTCAGTTATATCAGCCTTACTAGAACTAGCCTTCCAGTGGATTCCTGGAACCTGCCTGTCACTTATACTACAACTCATCCCCAGACATCACCCTTTGGCAAATCTTAAACTTTAAGCCCCAACCAGGACTTGGCGGATTTCGCCGTTACACTTGCAAATAATCAATTTGATCTGAAACATCAAATTTCAACAGAGGTTTTTCACAAGAATCACACTATACATCCATCTAATTACTATTCCTATTGGGTCCCAGATTATAAACGATTATATAATCAAACCAGATCCTGCACTCGGCTAAAGTGACTGGAAACAAGTGGTTGCTATGGTTATTAGATTCGTTACTGGTGAGTCACCAGTAGGTAGTCAAGAGGTTGAGATCGATGGGCATTATTGTTTCAATCCAGGGTCTTGTTACCTGCAGTACGATATCGTGAGGAGGGCTTAATTTACAGATCTAGGAGAATAAAGTGGAGGAAAGGCAGAAACAGGTAATAAGGCTTAATCCCCCACCCCCAGTGGCCCAAGATGAGCCACTTCGATTCCCATTTTTATTACAAGGTTTTTGGTTGCTGTCTTGATTGGCTAACGGTTGGGGTTAAAGATCGTGCCAAGGTGCCAAGTGGGGAGACAAAGCTGGGTACAGGATAGTGGGATAGTGGATGATCATTTCCATGCAAAGGAAAATGAATAAGGAGGAGTTTTGGGGGTTTAGGAGCTCTCTCGCCAAATCACGTGTGAGTGCCTTTCCCATTCTCCCTCTTGTGGTCTCTCTGTGTTTTCGTCTCTCTGTGCTACCGGTTTTCTCTTCTGATCTATTCACCCCTGGTTCACCTCACTCCTTTTTTCATCGCATTTCCCCAAATGCCCTGGCTCCTTATCTACCCATTATGGATCCCCCAAATTGACTGGAGTCCAACTGTTGTTTTAATTCACCTTGGTTTCTTTTCAATTGTGGGCTTTCTTCGCATTTTATGACCCCGCTTTCACAGGAGTCTCCTTAATTTTTAATCTATTATTCTCACCGATCAACTCAAGACTTTTTTACATAGTCAGAGTCTCGGAAAACTCACCCAATTTCTACTATCCCGCACTATATTTCTCTCGGTGTTTTCTTTCCCCACGCCACGCCCCGTAATTTCTTTTGCGAACATTTCAGATGTGTATCCGTTACTGGTACACTAATTGAAGATTCAAACTAAATACTGGTCGAGCCTAGTGCCAACAGTATCAAAAATAACAGTTAACAAGGACAGTTTACCATCAAACATCATACCACCAAATAGATAGCACTCACTACTTCTACTGCTACCGATACTATTACTGGTATAACCAGCACTTCATCGCTTTAGCCTAATCACTTCATCGTTTTCAGCGTTTTCATCGTTTTCATCTTCCTTTTTCTGGTGTATTACTCAACCTATTTTAACAGGCTAATTATTTTATTATTTTCTTACTGAAACCCTTTCTTTAAGAACCAACATATTCAACATCATCATATCATTACATTATCAAAGCCTACCAGCTTGTTTTAGGATTAATTTTTCTTATTCAATATAAAAAGAAAGAGAAGCTTCACTCGATCCCATCATACTTTTTTTAAAAAACATTTAATCATCGTCATTAAACCCTATGCTCTTGTATCATCATAATATATAATGTGGAAGTACCTTGAACAACTATTATACGATAATACTATCGAAGAGGAATATTACAGAAAAATCCGACAGAAATCGTCCTCCAACTCCGCTATTATTGTGGGTTTGGTGTCGGCCATGGGTGGTTTCTTATATGGTTACGATACTGGTCTAATCAACGATATCCTTGAAATGACATATGTTACCAAAACATTTCCATCCGATCATCACGACTTCTCAACCCATGAAAGAGCCATCATGACTGCCATTTTATCCTTGGGTACCTTTGTAGGAGCTTTGGTGGCTCCTCTCATTTCTGATAATTTTGGAAGAAAATTCTCAATCATTTTATCATCAGCCGTAATATTCACAGCCGGAAACTTGTTTCAAGTCATATCAAAAACAGTCACCTTAATGTGTATAGGAAGAGCCATTTCCGGAGTAGCGGTGGGTATTTTATCTGCTATTGTTCCACTTTACCAAGCAGAAGCATCACCTAAATGGGTTAGAGGGTCCGTTGTTTTCACTTATCAATGGGCTATTACTTGGGGTCTTTTAATCGCTAGTGCTGTTTGTCAAGGAACTAGAAAAATAACCAATTCAGGCTCTTACAGAATCCCAGTAGGATTACAATTTTTATGGGCATTAATTTTATCAACTGGTATGTTGTTTTTACCCGAATCTCCTAGATACTACGTTACGAAAGATAGCGTACCGAAAGCATTAGAGAGTTTGGTCAAGTTAAGAAGGCTACCGGCCGATGATGCAGATTTAATTGAAGAATTAGTGGAAATCAAAGCCAATTATGATTATGAAATGTCCTTCGGTAAAACCACCATCTTGGATTGTTTTAGAAGTGGTGGTGGTAGACACAAACAAGGTTTAAGAATGATAACTGGTATTGGTATCCATGCCTTCCAACAATGTACTGGTATTAATTTCATCTTTTATTATGGTGTCAATTTCTTTGCCAGTTCAGGAGTAAAGAACTTTTATTTAATGTCATTTGCGACTTACTGTGTTAATGTGATTTGTACTATTCCTGGTATGATTATGGTTGATATCATTGGTAGAAGACTGTTAATGTTATGGGGAGGAGTAGGAATGGCCGTGTCTAATTTTATAGTGGCTATAATCGGAGTTGCTGTTTCCAATAATGAAGTATCATCAATTTTGAGTATTTCATTTTCGTGCATTTTCATTGCCTTCTTTGCTAGTTCTTGGGGTGGTGCTGTATGGGCTATTGCTTCTGATATCTATGGTATTAGTATTCGTCAAAAAGCTATTTCCATGACTGCTGCCACCAATTGGATTGTCAATTTTACTTTTGCATATATCACTCCATATTTGATTGATACTGGGAAACAAACTGCTGCATTGGGTAATAAGATCTTTTTTATTTGGGGGGGTTTGAATGCATTGGGTACGATTTTTGTCTATTTCACAGTTTATGAAACTAAAGGGTTAAAATTGGAAGAAGTGGATTTTATGTATGCCAACTGTTCCAGTGCTCCATCATCATCTAAATTTAAATCTACCAAAATTGACTATGCCAAATTTGATGAAAATTATTTGGCTCCAACAACCACTATTGATCGTATGATTCATCCTGATCTTCATCATAGTGATTTCGATCATGATTCATCTAGTGACTCTATTCATCCAACTAGTGAACCCGGAAAAATGTCCTCACCATCCAACAATTCTAAGGATTCTAATGAAAAGCATACTTCATCATCACAAATTACATATATTGATCCTACACCCAACAAGGAAGTGGCGCCAATCAATAATAACAACATTACCATTGTTCCATATAATAACATGTTGACTCCTTCATCATCTCCAGATTCACAAGAAATTGATATCAATGACCATGGAAGTCATACTACCAATAATGAAATAACCAATGATTATCAAGTATATTTGGAAAATCTCAAGAAGGATTATACCAACAACCAAATTAATAATAATAATATCAATAGTCCAGATAATAATCAAAAGGATTATAACCCCAGCACGATGCAACTCAGTCGCACTAGTAGTGACAGAGGAGTTTTATCAAATAAATTATTTTCAGAAAAATCTACAGATCATTTTAGTGAGCTCTCCAAAAAGACTCCATCTGAAGCCAATACAGGTATTGGTGAATCTACGGTTATAGGAAATGATCTTTCTAATGCAATCATAGCGCAACCATTTTTTGCGCTGCCTCCAAGTGACTCAGATGAAGAAAGTGATGAATCATCTAGTGCTTCATCTGTAGCTCTGAGTTGAAGGAGGTTGATTAAGAATAGACCATGAATATTTATTTTTATTAAAACAAAAATAAAATTCCTAGCCGTTTCCAAGCAAATGAAACGTCTTTATTGCATAATAACCTAATTTAGGCTGCAAGAGAATATTATAGAAGATTACAAAAAGAGAAAACCACAAAAAAGTATATGTGTGTGATTTGGCTTGGTACTGAATTTTGCACCCATAAACGCCCATTGCGGGCTGTCTGTGTAATTACTTAGGTCTATTAGATTAACCGCTGGAATGGTTAAGCAATAGGCTAATAAGAAACCTGTTTATAGACCTTAAGGAAGATATTTATGAAGATAATGATGTAGAGTAAATTATCAAGGAGTTGATATTGGCAGGTTTATTTAGCTAATATTGAGAGGTGGAAAGTTTTGGCGATAGAAATGCATTTGTTTAAGTGGATATCGTTTTGTTACAGATGGTTACGAAGCTATCACAGATTTAGGTTTACCTGTTATCAATTTGATCAATGGCTATGTTTCGCAGCTTCGGTAGATTGGCAGTAGGAAGATGATGGTAAAATAGGAACCATTTCTTTACCAAAAAAGAGTAATGTACTGGTCTCTTCTACTCTGGTCTTATTCTGGGGGTATCTTTGTAGGGGGAATAATTATCTGGTTACCTCTGGTATTTGGTGTTGCAGATTTCGCAACCATTTGAAATTAGGAGAAACTATTACTGGACTTTTATTTACATCCAATTTGTTTATGCTAAAAACGTGGTCATTGTTGTTGTTTTCAATCATATAATCTTGGTAGTCGTAAACTTCTGTGGAAGGAACAAAGTCTAGTTTTTTGTAATTTTTTGCAATTTTTGCAAACTACCATATAACTGTTGTTTACTACAGCATAGAGAGTAATGATAATGGTTAATCGCTTGTTTGTTACCATTTAGGCAAGCACAGTCAAGTCCTTCCAAAGTATCACACAAGCTCTCCGGATCCTCATAATTTGATCCTTATGAAGAAGGAATACGGTGGTCATTGCTCTTGGCAAGGCATTAGTGGATTCTAGATGTGGTCGCACTAACGAGACGAGGGGTTACTTTTCTGGTGGTGGTGCCACTTTCTCCCTATTCTCGCCAGAGTAGAAAATTCTAGCACCACGAGCACCCATATTCTAGGCAGGAATTTCGTGCCTCAGTGGCATGTGTTTCCCTAGAGCAACATCCCTTTCGCACTATCGCCACCCTTCCTATATATACTCACCAATCTACTACTACTATTATTACGTTAGCCAACCACTAATAAGACAATCATGTCCGAATCAAAGTTCCCTTTGCACGAAGCAGTACGCGAAAACAAGAACCTCTTGGCCAAAGGATTAATTGACCAAGATCCAAAGCTCGTGTTCCAAAAAGACGATGATGAAAGAACTCCTTTACACTGGGCGGCATCGGTTCAGAACAAGGACTTAGCAGAATACATTCTTAGATCCAACATTGATGTGGACGAAACCGTTGATGCCAGTGGCTGGAGTCCTCTCCATATAGCTGCTGCTGTTGGTAACGAAGCAATTGTCGATATGCTCCTAGGTAAGGACCCAGACGTGGACATGGAGACTTCTAGTGGAACCACAGCACTCCAATTGGCAGTCAGCAAGAACCATTATGCGGTTGTCAAGAAGCTTTTGGAAAACAAGGCATCAGCCAGAAAGAAGGACCGTAAGGGATGGACTGCTTTACATCGTGCAGCCAGTATTGGATCTCAACCTATAATTAAAGCTATGGAAGGTAAGGTCAATTTGAATGCCAAAGACAGTGACGGATGGACTGCTATGCACCATGCTCTTGCTGAAGGACACGGTGATGTGGCGGCTTTGTTAGTCAATTTGGGTGCCGATCCTACTATCGTCAATAATGATGGAGAAGAGCCAGTTCAGGTCAGTGTGGATGAGACCGTGGCCAATTACTTTAGAAAACAGGTTGCTCCAGAACAATAAGTTAATTGTAACTGAAATGAGACTATTGTAATGATTTTTCTAGTCCTTTGATCTTCCTGAAAAATTAGGAGCTTTTATCAATGGGATTGGATTGGGTTGGGTCTATATCTATGGGCCATCGCTCGTCATCTTTATTCGATAGTTTGAGTTAGGGTTTTAAGTTTGTGATTTCATTTGAACTGCCTTAATAATTTTAATATTAGAAGTATGGCTCTCACATATCCGTGGCTGATGAACAGCAACGGCACAAGGGGGTAATTATTTCCCTCAAAATCGTGTTCTCGTATCTGGAATTGGATGGCTTAAACAAGCGTATGATGATTTTGACAGATTTACAAACTACTCATCTTGGGAGTAATCCTAACTAGATTAACCCAGTCTAAACCTGCCTTGTAATGCGAAGTTGATGTCATTGAATCACCTATACAGGAAATTAACAAATTGAAGAAACCCAATAAATCAAAGAACTCAACAAACTAAAAAAAAAAAAATAGGTTCATCAATTGACCTAGAAGGGCAGTTAATAAACTATGTAAGTTTCGATTTGTTATTGATGCAAAAAGAATATAGTCTCGAAGAGGAGGGGTGGATCCAGGCACAATTTTAGTTTATTGACCGATGAGGATATGGAGATGCCTCGAGTTTAGTTTTACCCAAGTACGACCGTTTACGGCGACATTTGATACCAAAAAGGCAAATGTCTAATAAGAACAAATCTATAAGTAGAATTTCGCTTAACCAAGCTACCTAACCCATCACATCCGTACGAGCCGGCCGAGAATGCTACATAGTTTAAGCCGTGGTATTTCCGTGTGAAGAGAGTTAATCAACACTACCAATTTAACTATTTAGTGAAATTCAAAACAAAAAATGAAAAATTATCTGGGGAAGATTGTTAGCCTTGAGGCGTCACGTGCACATTCGCTTAAAATTTTTTTAAACATGAATACACTTTTCCAAATCAATACGGTAAACAAAGGTGAAATGGTAAATCTCAGAAAAAAAGGCCTGAGATGATGAGTTTTAATCGAGGTGTCAAAAAAAAAAAAACAACAAATTAGATCTTGATGGATTTAAACATCTAGATGGATTTTCTTCATTTATTTATGAATAAAGAAATAGATGTTGAAGTGTTGTTTCAATGATATTAATTAGACAAACTAAAATTTTTTAATGCGTAGTGCTCAACTTGGGTCGAATTATTCCCAGAACGGCTGAAAACTCGGAAGGTACAGGAAGAGACCTAATTGGGACAAAAGGTCACGTGACCAAATGACTATAACTGCATCATTTTCTATATGTAAAAGGTTAGTAACCACGTCAAGAATTGACGCATGAGGCACATGAATATATGCTAAGAAGAAATTCTCGGAAGGGACGGGGAAGACGGTAATAAACAGGGTCAGTCATCAATCTAGATATAATTTGATGATCAACTAAATAGAAACTTAGTATTGATCGGAATTGATGGGACTTTTAAGCCAATGGTTAATGGATTATCGAAAGGTCAGGATAAAAAAGGTGAAGATGAGACCACGTGATGTTCCCGAACCAGCCGAAACCCAAACACCGTCAGTCCCCACTGCATTTGGGTCTAATGCATTTAGGCCTCAGAAGCAGCAGTGGTCTGCCCACGACTATTGCTGTTTCAGCCGGATGGCCGTAAACAAGCATGACCGTTGCCTAATTGGGACAGATACCGAATTCCAAACACACGCACAAACATCCAACAATCCCTAAAGCAATTGGTTGGTAATGACTTATTATTAATGTGGATAGAAAGGGAAGGCAGACCATGGCGGGGCACGACGCAATTAAGCTTGCCCTGGCAAACGTTAATGCACCCAATGACGCCAGTGACGCTCCCGAAATCCCAGGGCACGACCAGCCTTGTTATATAAAACTCCCCCTCTATCCTGCCCTCTTTTTTCTTTTATTTAGTTTTTATCAATTTTTCGTCTAATCCCCTTTCAACCCCTAAATCGTGCTTTTTACGAATACCCTTTGTTGTTAATCAACATTTATTATAACATATAACATTTCATATTTACTTTTTTGATAAATTCAAAATAGATTTTTAAAAGCACTTTTCAATCCCTAATAATTAATTTTATAAACCAGAAAAAAAAATGTTGGCTATTGGTGATTCTATCTTACGTTTAGTAAACTTTGTTTTACTTGTCATTGCCCTTGGATTAACTGGTTCATTGGCTGCTACCACTGTCCATCAAAACAACCCTCAAGTGAATTTTGCCGTATTTGCTAGTGCTTTCGGTATTTTAACTTCCAGTTTGTACGGTATTTTGGCCTACTTTGTGGCTGCTTTCGCTTGGCCTGTTGTTTTGGCTTTGTTTGACTTCCTTAACCTTGTCTTCACCTTTGCTGCTGCCACTGCCATTGTTGCCAACATCCACGCTCACTCTTGTGGTAACAAAGAATACATTGATAACAACAACATTGCTCAAGGTAAGACTGGTAGATGTAGAAAGGCTCAAGCTTCCGTTGCTTTCCTTTACATCTCCTTCTTTATCTTCTTGGCTTCTGCCGTCTTCTCTATCATCGGTGTCACTAAGGGTGGCTTATTCGGTGGTTCTACTAGATCCGCTCCAAGAGTTGGTGTCCCAACCGTCTCCCAAGTTTAAGGTAGAAGGATACCCTAAATTTATTTGTTGTTTTACTATGTAGTAAGTATAGCTGCTTATAATCGATAATATTTGAAATTGAAACAAAAACCAGAATTCAAAATAACCACTGTATTGTAGTATCTAATCGATTGTAATATTTTCTAATTAACCAAAACCTCTGTTTACTTACAACAAGGGAGCTTATCATTCGCACACTTTTTAATGGGGGTAGTGGTGTGGTTATGTTCTGCGACTGGTTAACGATCATCACTTCTAACTACAACAATCACCACATTTTTCAGTAACTGGTGCGGGAATATGTGGTCTGCTAAAGTGTTATAATTGCCATTCGCAAGGTCTAGAAAGTCTAAATGTGTCAATTGCCTGTCTTGGGTTAAAAATTACACTGGGTTTCCGATAGCCCTTAATTGCCAATTTTCCAAGTCGGCTTTCGCAAATCCCGGGTCATCGCAGTTGCTCCTCGGGAATTTGCGGTTGACTCAATGGCCTGAAAAATGGCATTTACAAGTATCAATTGCAAGACTATAGGTTGTAGCCGATGCTTAGTAGAGTCTACGGGTATCAATGGGTCAATTGACCTCGGGCAACCATCATTTTTGCACATGTTGTTGTCGCTACTATAGGGCCCATATGTTACTAATCGATTAGTAACTGACTCATAGTCAGACAACAAAGACAAAAGTGTGTGGTGGGGATGCAAAGCTGAGGGTCACATGCGACCCATCACATGACGGCGCTCATCAAGCAACCATCCCTCCTCCCCTTCAATCACCCCTTCATACTTCACCCCTCCTTCCTTTGTCACCCCTGAAACAATCCCTTTCACGCTTGCTGGAAACTGATATTGATGTGGTTAGAAGGAAAATTTAGGAAAATTCAGGAATTCAATAAATGACATGATTTACATGGGATTGTGGTTGACGGACTGAAGCGGATATCCCGGACCGGAGAGATGTGAGAAAATGATAAAAATAACGGAAGCTGGAATGTACCGGTTAAATTTGGGTGATGAGGCAGAGATTTCATGATAAATGAATATGTGAGTATGCGAGTATGTGGTCATGTTAGGAACATATCCATTGGGCTGCTAATTATGGTTATGTGGGGGTGGGGGTGGGGGGCTAATAATAGGAATTATACTGCACATTTCAGCAAAGTTTGGGTATAGTTATAACCTGCATAATTCTCGTATAATTAAAACCATCGGACGACCCCAAATGCTCTCCTCTCTCTGGCTAAAACACATACTAAACATCTACGGCCTCCAAACACTATGTATCTATAACCTTTTAATTGTGAGTCTTAATATGTAGGAACCCGCCGTAATCCTATGATGACGCCAAGAGCCCACATATGCTAATTCTAGTTGGCCAATTTTGCGGGTGTGAAAAATTCTTGAACCATTTAACCACATCCCCCAACTTTGTATTATAAGATCATGTATGCATGAAGCCACTAATTAATTATTAATTAATTAATTAATTGCGCTGACTAATGGTTGTATCTTTGTAATTTTAATTTAAACCAAATAGTAAAAAAAGGTTCAAAAAAGAAGGCTTACTATGGTTACTATAGGTAAAATTAATGAGAACTATTCTTAGTCATTAAAGGGTATTTTAAGCAATTGCAATTGGAGTATACTCTAATATTAATGAGCTCTTCACCAGATGTGCAATTGAAGTATATTTAGCCCTGATTCAGGGTGAACGATGTGGTTTGTCATAATTCAATAGGATAGCTAATGTGGATGGTTCAGAGTTGAAAAAGTTCGGATGCGCTTAATTCCGACCCATCGATTTCGAACCATGACATTTCTATTATACGGATTATTGACTTATCTCCCGCATAATTTAGATATTTCATTGCTAATCTCTATAAGAGGGGAGTGACTTTCGAGGTCATTAGTTAGTAGACGTTGTAAAGTGGCCAGTTGGTTATCATGATGATAAAATGATCACCCAGGACCAAATGGTATTGGAGCCTTGTCCCCTAACCTTATCTGATATAGACTAAAAATTTAGTAAATGATTGGGAGGAGTAATGCACTCAAATACATCCCCAGACAGGGAATGACCAACAATTGGCTATTTGAGCCACTGGTTCAGTGTATAAATTAGCTCTTATACAGGCTTCAGATTGGATGGTTACGGGCTCAAACCTTATGAAGTAAGGTTGAAGTTCGGGGATTTGATGACAAATAATTATATTGGATGGTTGACAGTAGACATTGTTATGTATTGTTTTCGAATAATTTGACATGATGTGACTGTAGGAGTATATGGTAATACTATTTGAGTTTGGGTCTTTTGTTAAAAGATAAACTTTGTATTAAACAAATTCTTAAAATATTTTGGAGACAATAATAATGATATTCTAACAAAGTCTTATTGTATATTTGATAAAACAAATTTGAATTCATTCAAAGCCTTAAAAAGCAAATAAAAGCAAAATTTCCACAAATACCATTGCCAATCCAGAAAATTACTTTTAATTATTTTGCACCCAAATGCCATTTCGAAAACAAAAACTGTAATTGAATAGAACCTATTTGACAGGTATTTAAACAATAAATTCATTCCAAACCAACATAATATGAAACATACTACATGACTATTATTCTATTTTTTTATCTAAATCAAAACCACAATTATAACATCACCATCCGATCAGAGCTTAGTCAAATTACATCATTAAGCGCAAATGGTTTAGTGGTAAAATCCAACGTTGCCATCGTTGGGCCCCCGGTTCGATTCCGGGTTTGCGCATATTTTTTTGCAATAATAACCTTGAGATGGTCCTTCATTTTTTTCATAGTGTATTCACGGTTAATCGTTGTAGTTATAACCTTAAAACAATATAGTAAAAAATAAAAATAGAGTAGATACTTATAATACCAGATAATTTGAGAGATGCTAAAAAATTAAACTTCAAACAACGGATTCATGCGAGAAACTTCAAATCTTGAAGATGATCTATTGGTATTTTTATGGTAAATCTCATCTAGGTAAAATTTGAGAAAGGGGTGTAACTATTCGTGCTGATAAGCTAACAATAAGTAAAAAAGCAGACCACTGATTTATTATTTTAGTACTCATTTTAGTATTTTAGTCGAACAAAAATAATTCAAGAAAGTTTTTGAAAGATTAGCGGATTATTTTCATTTAACAGGCCATCATAATTTTCATTATATTTTTCTTTATTCAATTACCTTGGACAAACAATAGAATTATGAACTTGAACAAACACCAAAAAGATTAAGACAATGTTAATTAATTAATGAAGTAATTGAATTAATTTTTTTTTTCTACAATATGTCGCATAATAAGTTCTTTTTTCGTAGTACTTTATTTGGTGTATTTTTTTTCATGTCTGTCCAAGAAGAAGCAAGAGTAAAGGTAAAAAAATAGCTATGACGAAATTACCAACATATAAAATTTAATATAAGGGTGGCTAGTAAGGCCCATATACAAAAAAAAGGAATTCCGATACCGGGAGTCGAACCCGGGTCTGCTCGGTGAAAGCGAACCGTGCTA